>JAYESD010000003.1:177105263-177551216 GCA_036927565.1 Tuctoria greenei | reverse complement strand
TGTCCTTGCCATCTCAATGAGTGTTCGGTTCTTTCTTTCGGCAACTCCGTTTTGTTGTGGCGAGTATGGCGCTGAAAATTTGTGCTTGATGCCCTCTTCATCAAGGTACTCCTCCACCTGAGTGTTCTTGAATTTCGTGCCATTGTCGCTTCGAATACTCTTGATTATCAATGAAAATTTGTTTTGAGCTCGCTTGAAGAATTTCTTGAGTGTTCCTTGTGTTTCTGACTTATCATGCAAAAAGAAAACCCAAGTGAAGCGAGAAAAATCATCAATGGTAACTTAACCGTATTTGTTACCGCCGATGCTTATGTAAGCAATTGGACCAAACAAGTCCATGTGAAGTAGTTCGAGCGGTCTTGTCGTAGTCATGACGTTCTTTGCGGGATGATGTGCTCCAACTTGCTTCCCGGCTTGGCACGCGCTACAAGGCCTGTCTTTCTCAAAAACAACATTCTTCAAACCGCGGATGTGATCGCCCTTGAGGAGTTTTTGAAGATTCCTCATACCAACATGCGCTAGCCGTCTATGCCACAGCATGTGTCGAGTTCGGCTTTATCCTTGTTGAAGTCAACAAGGTAAAGCTTTCCCTTCAACATACCCTTGAATGCAATGGAACCATCACTCCTCCTAGAGACGGTCACACCCTCATTAGTGAACAAGCAATTATAACCTTTGTCACATAGTTGAGATATGGACAGCAGGTTATAATATAAAAATTCAACATGTAAAGATTCAGCAGGTTATAATAGAAAGCGTGTGTTCAAAGGATATTGCAATTTTACCGGTACCGAGCACCCTTCCTTGACTATTATCTCCAAAGTAGATGCCCTCGTTTGGGTCCTCTTTCTCTTCATATTCCACGAACATCCTCCTTTCTCCGGTCATGTGGTTGGTGCACCCACTATCTAGCACCCATTTGGATCCACTGGAGGAATAGGCCTGCAAAAACAGATTATGCTTTGGTTTTAGGTACCCAAGCTTGCTTGGGTCCTTGGAGGTTAGTTACAATACATTTGGGCACCCACACGTGGCATTTTGTGTTCCCATGGCGTGGCCCAACATAATAAGCATAGACCATGCCAAGGTTGTTTTTCATTAACACATAGGAAGTATCAAAAGTTTTAAATAAAAGCTGTTGTTGTTTATGAGTCGGACTAGTCAGGGGGGCCGGACTTGTACGGATGACCGGACTTGTCCGGACACCGAACGGACTAGTTCGGTATTCATGTGAGTTCAGGTTTTTATCCTTCGACTTACCAGTTTGAGAGGATCTTCCCTTCACAAAGGAGATCCTTCCCTTGTTATTCTTATGACTTCCAGCATGTAGCTTTTCATCACAAGAGTAACCAATGCCATACTTGAGATTTGGAGGTCTTTGGACCAAGTATGCACTACGTGCATAGTTGATCTTCTCCTTGTCAAATATGCTACATTGGGTAGGATTTTTATCCTTTGTGGAGATTGATTTCCCTTTCAATCTGGTGTCAGTTTTACTACATGTGCACATATGAACAAATTCAGTTTTAGTAGGTTGAGAAGGTGAGTTTGAAGAGGAGGAAGGTTAACTTCGCTTGAGTGACTCAACTTGCACTTCAAGGATCTTCTTAACCTTGATCAGGTCAGCAAGTTGGTCCTTGATTGCAACATTTGAGTCGGTTAACTCCAAGAAAGCTTTCTTGCTTGAAGCTAACTCAAGCTCTAGTGAATTATTTTTCTCCTTTTCAAGCTCTAGAAGTTTGTCAAGTTCGACATACTCCTCCTTTTGGGAGATGATCATGTCCTCTTGACGATCAATTAACCTTTCCTTCTCAACAAGCTGATCAAGTAGGAATTTCATTTTTGTTGCAGTTTTCCTATCTAGTCCATTTAACATATCCTCATCATCACTATCTGTTTCATCACCACTAGAGTAGGAATGCATGGAAGGGGTTTTGATGATTACCTTGCGTTTACCTTCTTTTTCCATAAGGCAAGTGTCATTTCCCTTCCTTGCACCGAGTGTAGGGAAGAGTGTAGATTTCTTGGACGTGCCCTCGATGGCTATGCTAGCCATCTCTTCTTCATCGGATGATGAGGACTCATTGTTTGATTCCCACTCCTTCCCAATATGCGCTTGCTCGGCTTGTTTCTTCTTCTTGAAGAATTTCTTGGGTTGAGGCTTGGATTCTTTAGTCTTCTTCTTGTTCTCCTCATATGGGCAATCAACTATAAAGTGGTTATATTCACCACAATTATAGCACACCCGTCTCAATTTTCGCTTTGTTCTTTCCTTGTACTTGCCTTCACTTGATTTTGTCCCTTGCTTTTTCTTCATTATTCTCTTGAACTTTTTCATGAACAATATCAAATCCTCTTCATCTAGCTCACTGCTCTCGTCATCACTGTCCTCCTCTAGTTGTGCTTCTCTTGTTTCTATGGATAGAGGCTTGAGGGTGGACTTTAAAGCAACTCCTTTCATCTTAGCTGAGGTGAGGTCGGCAATTTCCTTGACGTGCTTTGCTTGTTTCTCCATCATTTCAAAGTTGATAATTTTACCAAGCAATTCATCCGGAGTCATCCTTTTGTATCCGGGGCTTTCTCTAATCATGGAACATAGCGTGACATTGCGAGGCATAAAAGCTCTAAGGATGAGCTTCACAACCTTGTGGTCATTCCACTTCTTGCTCCCATATGATCGAACTTTGTTGACGAGTATCTTCAATCGATTGTACATATCCTGAGGTGACTCTTCTTCCTCAATTGCGAACCTTCCTAGTTCGCCTTCGATCATCTCAATCTTTGCTTCACGCACATGATGGTCACCTTCATGTGCGGTTTGCAGAGTATCCCATATCTCCTTAGCAATTTCGAGTCCATCCACCTTGGTGAACTCGTCCCAACTTAGTGAGGATGTGATCACAGCTGCGGCTTGAGCGTTTCTATGAATGGCCTGCTCATGACTTGGGGTGAGCTCTTCGTCGTCATCCGGAATATCTATCCCTTTGCATACAATATGCCATAAACTGGGGTTGAGGGAAATCAAATGCATTTTCATTTTCTGCCTCCACATAGAGTAATCACTTCCATCGAAGTGTGGGGCTTTTCCAAGTGGGATAGATAAGTAATGGTTGTTATTGAAATTTAGACGATCATAGTTAAAAGGATATCGGGAGTAGTCGGTGTGACTACTCCCCTTCTTCTTCTCTTCAACCTTTGCTTTCCCTTTGGAAAGTGCCTTCTTTCTGAGTAGTGCCTTCAGCTCCAGCGTCTCCTCATCATCGTCCTCGAAGTCTTGAATGGCTTCGAGGTACTTCTCCACTTTTTGAATCTTGTCGTTGTTAACCTCCTCTTGGTTGTTTATTTTGTGGACGTACTTCATGTCCGACATGATCTCTTCGAGTGATTAGACTCTTTCTTGAAGAACCTGCTCTGATACCAATTGAATGTAGGCCTAGAGGGGGGGTGAATAGGCATTTTTGAAAATTTGTCGGATACTGTAGCACTCAACAACCAGTTTAATACCAGAGATATCGGACTAGTCCGGTAAAGTGCGGACTAGTCCGGTGTTCACGGACTAAGCTGATTAAACTTGATTGATTGGTTTCATTCTTTTATGTGTACAGCGGAAGTATAGAATCAAACAACAGTTTAATAGCTATATACTGAATTATATCACAATTAAGTCTTGTGTTTAACAATTTAACGTAAGATGTACAATGTGTATGAAACCCTAGATTAAGTTGATTAACTTGAATGATGAACAATGAAACAAGACACAAGTGTTTATCCCGTGGTTCGGCTACCACAAAAGGCCACCTACATCCACGTTGAGGAGTCCACAAAAGGACCAAGTCTTCTCCAACCCTACCCTCATTGGATTGCCACGAAGGCCAATCCTCTTCCACTAATCACAAAGGGGTGAATAACCAAAGTCAAGGGGCGATCTCACACTTTGAGAGCTACCTTAAATTACAAATCACAATACCACCGAAAACACACTCAAAAGTTACAATTTAAATGCAGGAGTGTGTTAGAGAATCAAACCAAGAGCTCAATGTGGTGTAGCAAGTGTCTCTCCAATGATCTAGATTGAATCCTCAAAGGATTGGACGATTGTGCACTTAATTTCGTGGAGAGAGGTCGTTTTTGAGTCTCTTGGGAGGTGTGACGGCGCTAGGGTTCGAGAGATTGTAAAAGTGGGCCGTGCACCTCTATTTATATGGGGTTTCTAAAAGTGACCGTTAGGGTTCAGAAAGTTCGGACTAGTCCGTGGTGGTCACTGGACTAGTCCGGTGTGCTGTGTGTTGCAAACCCTAAGTGTCCCGAAATATCGGACTAGTCCGGCTGAAAGCGGACTTGTCCGATTTCGCTACTGGAAATCTTCGGACTAGTCTGATGTCCATCGGACTTGTCTGGACATGTGAAACCCTAAGTGTGTTGGATGACAAGTCCGCACTTGGAGGACTTGTCGGATTTAGATTAGTGGGGTTTTCCGGACTAGTCCGTGTGAACATCAGACTTGTCCGAAGTGGATCAGAAAGGATATCGGACTAGTCCGGTTGATAACAGAATTGTCCGATTTTGTGTGACTTTTGTAGTGTTTTGAGGACTAGTCCGCACTAGGGAGGACTAGTCCGATCCTAGTCAGAAAGATATCGGACTAGTCCGACAGATATCGGACTTGTCCGATCTGGTGCACAAAGGTTTATCGGACTAGTCTGGTGGTGAACGGACTAGTCTGGTCTTGTGTAACTCAGTGCAATGTGTGTGTTTAATTATCATTGAGCTCTTGGGGTGTGTTTCCTTAACACACTCCATACAAAATAATCTGCTATTCTTTTTCCTTGAGCTCCTTTCCACTCTGCTCCTCCTCACCCCTTCTTTTTGGTATTTTGCTCATTTTTCTATTATGGGCCTGCATTCATCTCAATAAAGAGGTTAGGATCCCAATTGCTTGTCATAAATCATCCAAAACCCACAAGGGAGTCCTAGATGCACTTTCATCCAGTGAGGCTCAGTGAATACCGGAACCTTGGGTTCCGACTTCTACTCACTAAGGGCCCCAAGATTTGATGGAGAGGGGGTCCATTCCGCCACGAAGTACGCCAATGCTTGACTCTTGATCGCTTGTCTTGGAACGAATTCAAGGTTGAACTCGGCTAATTCCGCTGCCCACTTTGCAACGTTCCCAGTGGAATAGGGGTTATGCAAGATTGCACATAGTGGATAAGAGTTTACCACTGAAATCTTGTGAGCTTGGAAGTAGTGTCGGAGCTTCCTAGAGGCAACAAGAACTGCGTAGAGCAGCTTATGCACCTCCAGGTACCGTGTCTTAGCGTCATGGAGTACTTCGCTGATGAAGTACAATGGGCGCTGGATCGTCCGGACCCTACCGAAGGGGCCCGGAGCTTCCTCCTCATCTACCCGGACCCTCTCGTAGTGTTGTTCTGTCAATTCTCCCAATATTACTATTGGTAGCTCGCATGGTTAGTAGTTAGGTATTGGGTGCGCATAGATCCAGAACATGATGGCAAGTAGACACGAGGATTTACGTGGTTCGGGCCGCCTGAGCATAATACCCTACTCCACGGGGTGTGTAGTTATTGTATTGAGCATCTAGGCACTTGTGAGCGTGTGAGAGCCTAGTATGAGAGTGTCTAAGAGTCGAGAGTTTTTCCCCATGTATCGCTTGACCAGTCCTTTTATAGCACAAGGACTGGTCATTACATCGCTAGCCTGGCCCAACATGTGGCCCTGGCGGTTATTGATGCTTAATACATAATTAATGAGGTTAATTACCCTTAATAGTGTGGTAACGGGCCTTGACAGTGCCGTTACTAGAATTAAGGGCCATCTGATCGTGTGTCATTAATGTAGTATTAATTACACTTAATCGAGTCTTGAAGTCTTTTATTGTCCCTTGTAGGTCCAAGCCATTGGAGGTACACCAGTCTGATTGTTGAGGCTGAAGGTCCGGCGATTGGACACGTGGCAGATCTGGAGCTTCCCTCTTTCATGGGTTAGGTCCGGGGATGCTGCGGAGGTGTTTAGCCCGGAGCTTTCCCATATGGGGGACGTAGCTCCGGTTGCAGTATACACGTGGCAGCACCGGGGACTTACCATAGAAGGGAGGCAGGTCTGGTCCCGTACGACACGTGGGGCCTTCAAATGCCTTCAACTCAGACAGGTGAAGTTCCTTTGGTCTTCTTGTAGTCCCAAGGGGTATACGGTACGCAGGGTACCGACATCATCAAATCTGAATTTTCTCCCCTCTTGGGTCCTTTCCATGATTTCTTAGATTTCCTCATCCTTTGTTTGGATTCTCGAATTTCTCGCTCCAATTTCATATTTAACTCCATTATCCCCATCTCATTGATGAATAGAAGGTTCAACTCTTCAAACTCCTTACTGTTGACGGCTGTTATATACCAATTCCATCCATCAATTTAACTCAATTATGTGAAGGATTTGTCATTTCTTGCACACATGACCTTTCTATCTAACCCAATTCCAATTAGACATGGAGAAATATGTGTATGCAACATTTTATGCAGGAAATGAGGAAATGTAGAGGGACCAATCCTATAAAATATCATCCCAGTCAATCAGGCGACGACATGTGGCATCCCATGGATCAAATAGCCCACAAACAGAAGTATCCGAGGAGATCCAATGGTGTATCACCCATATACATCAATGAGACACACCTGGCAGCCACCTGGAGAAAGCACACGAGAAACGGTGCAATGACCAGGTCGGCCGAACCAGGGGGTTGGCCAACCTAGTCTTTGCACCAAACTTGGTCAGCCTCCATGTGTTGGCTCCTCCCGGCTCCCTGGAGCCAATGGTGACTAATTCGCGTGCTTTTGGTGGTGGGAACCAACCTCAACACTAGTATAAATAGGACCCCCTACCCCTCACTTCAACACACACCACTTGGGCATCATTCTATTGTATACACTATCTTCCATAGTCCTTAGATAAGTTAGTATGTAGAGAGGAGAGCCTCTAGTCCCAAGTCCAAATTGGGAAAGGAGTAGAAGGAGTCTCTCTTCCCAATTCCACACTGGGAAAGGTATGTCTTATGTATTCCTTCTTGTATTTGTGACTTTGTGCTCAATAAATATATTATCATTAGTCTTCTTTTATACGTATACTTGGACAAAGCGTTTCTTGTTTGATTGTGGAGTCCATGTATGTGGAAGGTATAGTCTTTATGATTTCACTCTCATGATCACATCTTATGGTCATAAACACTATAGACCCCCACTATAGTCTATGTAGTTATGATATCATTAGGTTAATATGAGTGACTTATGCTATGCTTCAACATTGGTTCAGTGATGTTTAGGTTAGTCATTGCCTTAGGATGGCTTGTGCCATGGCTCCTAAGGTATTTGCTTAGTATGCTAGCATGGTTCTAGGGTATTTAAGTAGCGTTGGATGTCTCGTAGACTCACGGATTGAAGAGGTAGGCAGTAGGTGGTGACAGCCCTATCAGTCCTTTGTAATCCTCCACATTCAGCTATGCCACAGGCTCTTGGCGGAAGTCGCCCTAGTATAGCTAGGGGTAAGCCTGTGCCCGATGTGTTGAATAGCATTACATAGGAATTCATCATTGACATGACCATTAGTATCTACCTTAGGCTATGTATATGTATTAGGAGCATTGTAGGAGCAACTCTCTAACTCTCAATCCACTCTCCCTCTAGGACCCATTTTACCCTTTAGAATAGATTACCTAGGTGTATGTCACTCTACCCCTATTATCAACTTACCCCTTTCCGGATAATGGATTAGTATCCCATAGCTTGACCATAAGAGTAGTATATACTTCACTCCATTGCCTTCCTTTGGGATAAATACAATACCCTTGGGAATACTCATGGGTGAAATGCTACAACGGTATCTTCCGTGCGCTTGCGGATCTCATCTCTTTACCGGAGATGATCTTTGGTGTTAAGAAATACCAACAAGCATTTCTGGCGCCGTTGCTGGGGATGATTTGTTAGTATATCTTAGGAGCCGTCAACAAGCATTTCTGGCGCCGATGCCGGGGAAGGCAAAGGAAGTGAAGGATAGCTATCACTTGTGATAAGCTATAGGTACTAATAGTTATTAGACAGGATTACCCTTGTTTGTTTTCTCCTTTTGTGTGAAAATAGGGTAGTGTTGGCCAAGTCATTATATGGGATGGCCAACAAGGACGCAAGTGCTAAACTGCAAGATGATTTAAGGCGTACCTCAACGAATGCCCGCTAGGCAACACCATTGCCTTTTTGCGGGAGAATTTCAGCTTTTAGTAGGAGCCAAAGTCATCCATACTCAAGCTTGGGGAAGGCTCCAAGAAGTTCTTCTTGGTTTGCCTGCACCATGGGGTGGATAGCTGGCTCTTCATCCAACACTCGTGTCATGGGTTGGCTCCACCAATTCATAACCACATTCATGCTGGATGTGAAGGAGTCCTATTCTCATGGATGAGAAGAAGGTCTCCACTAAAGGGGTGGATTGAAGAATGCTCGAGTTCCCATAGCTTGTCATGCACACCACTTCACAAGGTGGATATTCTAGTTATGGAACTACACCTCCCATTGAAGTGTCATGAATATCCAAATCGTTGGAGATTTGTTTGGATAATCCAAGTCATGGATATTCACATGATTTGTGAAAATCCATGTCATCATGGGACGCGTGGGAATTATTTCCCTAAGACCCATGAGGACCTTTTTCAAACAACAACTCCAATGGCTACCATTCACAAGGAGGTCAAGGGTGGAATTAACATCACCCTTGTATTCAATGAGGCTATGGCTTTCCAAGGGATTTAAGTTGAACTAGCCTACCTTGAAGTATCCTGGCCAAGCAGAAATCAAGACAACATTCACATGAAGATCTTGGCCAAGGACAAGAACTTAAGGAGCATTCAAAGTCCAAGATTTCCAACATCACTTGTTGGGATTCCCACACTTCAACTAAACCCATTCAACCTAGGGCAAGTGACAATGTGGATGAAGCATTTCTTGTTTGATTGTGGAGTCCACGTGTCATCGTGCCCAAGGAAGCCTTTGACCTATGATCAAGGTATGGGTTGATTCAATGGAATATTAATATGGTCAGAGTGGCACCCCAAAGAAGGACAAAGCGTCACCATGCTTATGAAGGAATACATTCAAGAGGGAGAACCCGTCGCTACAACAACATGTCTATATCAATACAACGGGGAGGGGCTAGGGCCACCAGGTGGCCCACATGTCCAAATGACCGCCAAATGAGTTTGGCCTGTCAAAACAGAAGAAATCATCCACATCTTCAACTCCTACATTGTACAACAAATCATCGCGCTGAACAGAACGGAGGTAAGTCCTACTCATTAGACTTCAAAAATTCGGTGAGTCCTTGCCAATAGGTTAATTTGTAGTTATCACACACCGAACTTCAAAAATTCGATGAGTCCTCGCCAATAGGTTAATTGGTAGTTATCTCATATTTGTTTTCCAAATTGCATCAACCCTTGCATTTGCATTTTTGAAATTCCACACTTGCATGTTGGAAAGTAAAATTTTCAACCATCATAAAACTAAATATTTGAATTAGGGGAGAAATTTAATTGGATATGAACTATGTGCATGACCACTTGAATTTATCTTCCTAGTTCAAACCAAAAAGATTTGCGTTGACCCTCATTGCATTTACAAGTTATTTCAAGTTGGGCAAGACAATTTGAAAATTGGGTTCAATTTTCTTTTGGCTAACGTAACCCGTTTTCGAGTTGTTTTGTGTGTTCTTGATTAAAGTGCGGCTAGGTCAAAATTGTGAAGAGGTGGTATGGCATAAAAGTGGAAGGTTTCATCAAGCTCAAGTCACCATTGGGAGGATTTGAGAACACTTGTCTCCTTCAAACTCATTTTGAATTTGAGGAAGAGAAATGTTCAAGAGGATGACCCAATGGAGGAGCCAGAACCAAATCTATTGCCAAATCCAATCTCAACTTGGCATTTCAAATCAACCATCAAGCCTACGCCAAAAATCAAGGTTGTGAGTTTCTCACACAAAGACCTTCGTCACGAACTGCTCTTCAAATGAGGTATGAGTTTAGAATTTTTCATTGTTTGGTTTGCCATAGAATTGAATGTATTTGCTTGCATTTGTGAGGAAGGTTGACACTTCCTCATCATTTTATTCTCATGCATCCTCACAAGAGTAAGTGTGGGTATTGACTTTTGGATCTCCAAAAGGAAATCCCACCTTACATGGAAAAATATAAAAACTAGTACCTAGAATCCTTTAAGCATTGTTTTGTAGACTTAGTCATTTTTGTCTAGGTTTAGAAAATAAAACTTTTGGGCATGACTTAATTGGTGAATTGGCATATAGGAACTTTGGCATAGTGATAGCCATAATTTTTAATTGAGCTTCATGCATAGATGGTGTCACTAGATTTCAAACTCCTAGGAATAAGTGATATACTTGCTCTGAAATTGAATGGCATTTTTAGGATGAGTCACTAAATTTCAAATTCCTAGTGAGGTTCAGGAGGATAAAATTAAGAATCATGTTTGTCATGGTCTAAATGATAAAAATTTGCTCTTGAAAGCTAAGATGGTTAGAAACTTTAAAATGTTTAGGGATCCATATAGTGTATTTCTATAACATGCATTGCTATGAGTAGGAGCTTTAGAAAATATGCAACATGAATTATCCATAAAGCTCCACTCTTATCAATGAATAACACATTGATCCTAGATACACTTGACATTGGATCCAATGCATATTTGATTTAAAGTTCAGTGACCTAACTCGAACGTTCATTTGTACAAGTCTTGGGAGCTAACCATCCCTCTCCATTCAAGAGAGGAAGTTTGCAGGAGTAATATTACTATGCAGTCATTTAAGAAGCTGACTTTTGGGATCCCTAGAGGATCCCATTTCAACATATCTTGGACAAGGAGTAAATGAGGATCGTTGCTACCTATCGGAAATTATGCCCGAAGGTCAATCATAACAATACGAGGCTAGAGATTTGGAATGGGAACCGTCCATGAGCAACCAATGAGCTGCCACGAATGGGTGAGAGTATTATGCTCTCAACTATTTTAAGCACTCATTCAGGCTCAAGGGATTTGCCACCATCATTGGGTAAATGTTATTCCTATGTGGCTAAGAGTTATGATGTACCATGACCAAGGAATGACAAGATCACACCCAATTTATATTGGGTGCAAGTTGTCCCTATGTGGCTAGAAGGTATGTCATGCCTTAGCCAAGGAACAACAGATCACACTCAACCCATGTTGAATGCATGTCATTCCTTTGTGGTTCTAGGTATGTTGTACCTTACCCAAGGAACAACTGATCATACCCAATGCATGTTGGGCACATGTCACTCCCTTATGGCAAAAAGATATGATGCACTTTAGTCAAAGAATGACGAACATACTCAATGTATGTTGAGTGCACGTCATTCCTTTGGATCTAAAAGATTATCATTATCTTAGCCAAGGAATGGCAAATCACACCTAACACATGGAGACTCTGATGTGCGGATGACCAACATCGAAAACACTCTATTCAACCACACTCATGGTGTCAATGGGAGGCAACACAACAATCAACACTCAACCCTCCATTGTCAAAGCCATACTGCAGCAAGGATAGTGTGACACCCGGTTCCGAATATGAACCAAGCGTAACACATATGTGTGCCCAGGAAGTTCATCACACATATACGGTTGCATCACAAACGATATACAGAATTTAACCACGTCTTAACTAATAAATAAGTACTTTATTACAATAATCCAATAGTTCACGAATGATAAAACTCTAAATAATTGCAGCGGAAAATAAACTAAGCAGTACGACTCCAATCCACAGGCAATTGACGGCGGTACGCAACCTAGTACTCCACGTGATCCTCAGGGTACTCCCAATTGTCTCCAGTAGCTGTTGGGGGGAATTGCAAGGGTGAGTACATGTCGTACTCAGCAAGTGTGGAAAGTATGACATGTGGCTAATTCAAATGTCGAATGTAATAATGGCTAAGTGCTGAAATGTACAGTAAAACATTTGAAAAGCATTATACTATGTCTATGTGAAACAATCCCATCATAACCAGCATATTAACAAAATATAAACCATATCCAATTATTGCCAACATCACCATTATCCATGTCCAATTACCATAACTCCATGACCATAATCCATAAACCATAACCATTACCAACCCATAACCATTACCAGACCATAACCATCCCAAATCCCAATTTCAACTCTAATCATGTAGGTCATCCAGGCGCTCATAATCGGGAGGACGGCTATCATGATAGTTTTAAACACTCTGCAGAGGTTGTACCACTTTACCCACATGTTTGTGATTTCATCACCTTTCGATGACTAAGAAACCTCTATTATGCCATCTCACACTTCCGTAAGTGTGTGGCCAAGAGATCACAAAATAGCCTTTCAAAAGGGACTACTAGTATGTACGGGCCCACTAAGGTTTCACCGGCAGGCTTGAACCTCCATTCTCCCACCCACGGGCCCCCTCGTGTGCCATGCGGATCCCAGGGAAGTCCTCCTCGACTCCCATTCCCCGCGCCATCCAATGGTCCATACAATACTAGCAGCGCTCCTAATTATTCAGCTACGCCGCACCCATACTTGGCCTTGTGGTGGCACTATGACCTGGCATATTGTCGCATGAACCAGTCCTTAGATCTAAGGCAAGCATACCACCATCTCATCCAACCCATCCACAAAACCATGCTTGCTTAGATCACCCATCATATTGACCAGTTCACATTAACCATAATATCATTGATGCATAATTAATTGTGTAGTGTTGTTTGCCATCCCAATTAATTAAGCGAAGCAAAAAGGTAAAAACTCTTCCCGACTCTCTACCATAAATTCCAGGTGACAAGGGTGGTCAAACAAAACTAGTAAACTTCCTACCATAGGATTCCCATCAATTTGACACAAGCATGCAAGTTCGCAAACAAAACATTTAATAAAACAGGATCAATATGCTTCAAGGACACTTGCCTTGCTCCGGCGGATGGGGTTGCTCAAGCGCTTCGAAGTCTTGGTTTTGGAAATCCTCGTATGCGGCCTCTTGAGCACGTTCCTCTACGCGTGATCTCACATACAAGAAAACATATACAATCAACATGATACACACACATTAATCAACATGCGATGATATGCATGCATGCAAAGATCAATTATTAATTTACTACGGTTGTTTATTAAGTAGATGCGAGTAGTTCATACGTGTTCATATGAGTTTACGGGGGTTTTAGGGTGGATTAATGCTGCTGAAATAAAAATATGGTGCAACTAAAATCAATTTACGTCTATTAGATTCAACATGGTCGCTAAAATTCGCATCGGGGACATGGCCTACCGTAGATGCGATGGCTTCGATGATCGCGGGATGGGGACATTGCGTAGACGAAGTAGATGCGTCCTCCTACGGCACGACGACGGCGGCGCGATGTCGACGACGATCTCCGGCGGACGGTGGGGCCCTCCTCTTTTTCTTCCTCTTCTTCCCCTTCTTTTCCTCCTTTTTCTTCCCTGGGCGCAGCCCTCTGGTCCCTGTTTTTTGCTTCTGTACCGGCGGCGGTTCTCTATGGCGGTGGCTGTTTCTGGATCGGGGAAACTCGAGGCCTTCGGGTTTTTTTATAGGCGCGGGCGGGAGGACTCGATCGGGAGTCCGGCTCAGTACGGGAGCCAGCGGGATCAGGCGTCGAGCGCGGGAATCGCGGGAGGGAATCGGGATCGGGGGGGGGGGGGGGGGGGGGGAGTTTCGGCGGGGCCTTTACGGCGGGCGGGGCGCGTACGCGGGAGCCGGGCGCTGCGGGGCCCAGGCGGGGTCGCGCGCTGGGGCGGCCCGCTCGGTCGGCGTAACGCTGGCTCGCGCGCTGGCGCGCGGAAGGCCGAGGCGGGGTGGCCAGCGGGGGTGGGGCCCGGGTGGCGGGGCGCGGGCGGCCGGTTGGGGCGCTGGCTGGGCCGTTCGGCGGCCTGGCCAGCGGTTCCCTTTTATCTTTTTTTTCTTTTTTTAGTATTATTATTATTTTATTATTTATATTTATTTATATTTATTTATTTTACTCTTTTTTTACTTTCTTTTATCAAATAATTTATTATATATATTTTATATATATATATATATATTATTTATATTATATATATATATTATCTATTATTAATTATTATAATATATATTATTAATATTAATATTTTATTTTATATATATATTGTTATATATATTATTTATATATATATATATTTATATATTTTATTATTATTATTTTTATACTTATTCCCTATTACAAGTTTTAGGCTATAACTATTATTTTCTTTTCCTTCTTTTGCTACACATATTTGTATATGTATGTTTTATTATTTTTCTCTTATTCTGCTAGTGTTTAATGCATGCTCATGTATGCAATGCATGATGCGAAAATTTAGGGTGTTACATGACTCTCTTTTTTATAGGCTCGCCATATTCGACGGAGTTGTTGACTCGAGGGCGGGAAGACCTGCGAGAGGCAGCTCCACGCAGGCTTCTTCGGTGGGCACGACTAGTCGTCGTGCCTTGCAGAGGGACATTGAGATGCAGTCCCTCTTCAGGCGACAAGACGAGTCGGAACGCCAAAGGATCGCGATGAAGGCCACAATCCAAATCCCAAGCAGCAGCGTTGGCGCAGATGCGGGAAGCAATGGAGGTAACAAAATAAAAACTAATGTTCTCAATAATTCAGCGTAAATGACTTACTAATAGATAGCATTTAATGTTTGCAATGACAGGCCATGGCTCGGGCACAAGGTCTGGGGATCCAGCTACCGGTACTACCACTGGTCCTTCCAGGCGATCCTTCTTCTGCAGGTTAGGTAATTTTCTATGTAATCCTTCTTATTCAGCGTAAAAATATTGAGATAAAAGAAAGAGGGAGATAGTTAGATAGAATAAAAGGATCGAGATAGAAGAAAGAGCATAGAAGAAAGAGAGAGACAGAAGAAAGAGTGAAAGATAGTTAGATAGAGTAGGAGGGGGATGAAGAGAGAGAGTAAGATGTAGATGGAGATGGAGAGAGGGGAAGATAGAGGGAGGGAGATGTAGATGGGGATAGAGGGAGGAAGATAGAGGGAAAAGGATAGCAATAGAGAGATAGAGTAAGAGAGAAAGATAGAGTGAGAGACAAAGAGTGAAATGAAAAGAGAGAGGAAGAGAGGGGAATCTAGATGAAGATAGAGGGAGAGGAAGGGAGGGAGAGAGATGTTGATGCATTTATATTCTAACTCAAAGTTTCATTAATTACAGGGATCCGCGACGGCTGCACAAACACCGTCGCCGTCGCTACCGCCACCTGGAATGAGGCGCGACGACGACTTCGACTTCGGAGGTGGCTCCGGAGGTGGCTACGGAGGTGGATACGGAGGTCAGATGGGAGAGTGAGCCCATGTTTAGTTTGTTGATGTTGGTGCAATGTTTTTACGATGTTGTGATGTGTTTTAGACTGTTGTGATGTGTTGTGATATTTATACTGTCTGTTCTGTGATTCTGGCCATCGAGTTGGGTAGTATTTTCTATTTTTTTAAAATAAAAAACCTTATTTGCGACGACTTTTTATACAATACCATCGGAAATAAGGTTCCAGGCCATCGCAATTAAGCCACTGCTATTTATGACGGCCAGGCCATCGCAAATAAACATTAATTGCGATGGCCAGGCCATCGCAAATAGCAGTGTGGGTCCCGGAGGAGGACACGTGGGCCCTGCCGGCTGAACTTATTTGCGATGGTCAGGCCGTCGCAAATAGGGGCACTTATTTGCGATGGCCTGGACGTCGCAAATAAGCTTTAATTGCGACGGTCGGGCCGTCGAATATTGTCGCAGGGCCCACAAGCCCCCGACAGTAACTTGCGACGGCCGCTGCTAGTCGTTGCAATTAAGATTATTTGTGACGGGGGCCGTCACAAATAAGCTTAATTGCAATGACTTATTTGCGATGGCCAAAAACTGTCACAAATAAAGAAAGCTGTCGCAAATTGCTTATTTGCGATGGCATTTGGCTTATTTGCGACGGCCTGGGCCGTCGCAAATCGTCAGGTTTCCTTTAGTGATGGTACTTTTTCAGCACTTAGCCGTTATTATATTTGTCATTTGAATCAGCTACATGTCATAATTTCCACGCTTGCTGAGTACGACATGTACTCACCCTTGCAATTCCCCTACCAACAGTTGCAGGTCAGGATTGGGAGGATAACGATGATAATGTAGAGTTCTAGGCCGTGTCTGCCGTCAGCTTTGTCTGTGGTGTTGATTGGAACTGCGTTATACCTATTTGCTTATGCTGCTTAGTTTGCTCAGTTTAGTTTATTTCTGCTGCATTAGTTCAAACTTGTCAATTAATAACAATTAGAGCTTGTATTTTAAGATATTATGAATTGTGTAATAATAGTGGTTAATTAATCTTGTTCTGTGGTAATTTTCTGTATATCCTTTTGTGAATGCACTCGTGTATGTGTGTTGAACGTCCTGGGCACACATATGCGTTCACTTGGTTCATTTTTGGAACCGGGTGTCACAAATTGGTATCAGAGCAATAGGTTGACCGTAGGATGCAACCTAGATAGAATGAACACTTTAGAGCACATAGGAGCACTCAGGAATTGATGTGTTTCTGCTTGGTGTGCTGTTCGCTACATATTGCTTGCTTGTGTGCTCAATAGAGGATTTTGGGATGCTTTAGCATTGCCATGTCCGTATAGGCTAGTGTAGATAGTTGTTTAGTTTCCTATCCCTTGATGCATATAGTTGGGGACGTTTTCTAAATTCTTATCTCATGCTTTTCTTCAGATGATGAGGACTCACAACTAGAGGGATGGCAATGATGAGGAGGAGAACAACAGAGCACCTCAGAACAATAATGGACAAGGACCTACCCAGGGAGTTATCAATAATGAGCAGCTATTGGCTATGCAAAACAAGCTCATGCATACCATGATTCAGACTATGGGACAGCTGCAAGCTGGCAACAACCTCAACAATCAGCCCCACATGCCTCCACCGCCACCCCACCTCCTCATAACCGGTTGGGAGAGTTCATGAGGACTAGGCCACCAACCTTTGCTCAAGCTGTTGACCCTATGGATGTCGTTGATTGGCTTAAGTCCGTGGAGAAGAAGCTAGCTATTGTCCAATGAAGTGACCGGAAGAACGTGCTATTCGGATCTCATGAACTAGTTGGAGCAATTGTAGATTGGTGGGATTCTTTATGCAATGCCCATGAAAATCAGGAGAGGATTACTTGGGCTGAATTCAAGGAGAGCTTCCGTTCTCATTATGTGCCCGAGGGTCATATGATCTTGAAGAGACAAGAATTTGAGAACTTGAGGCAAGGAAGATCGAGTGTTTGTGAATATCTCAACAAATTTACTCAACTCTCAAGGTATGCGCCTGAGGATATGAGTCGGGACAGTCGGAAGCAATACTTGTTCATGAGGGGCATGAACAATGAGATCCAAGGGCAATTGCTCAATTGTGATTATGCCAACTTTTAGAAGCTTGTGGAAAAAGCAATTGTGGTTGATAACAAGGTTTGAGAGATGGAGCAAGATAACAAGAGGAAGGCACCATAGCAAGGACAGCAACAAGGAAGTAATGTATGCCCTCGCTTTGCACCACCAAATGCGCCTTATTACAGCTCTTCTGTGCCTGCTCAACGCCCTGGTTATGCACCGCGTCCAGCTAAGGTTGTGCAGCAGCGCCCTGTCATGCAAGCACCTAGACCTCCAATGCCTTTTGCACCTTGTGCCAACTTTCCTGGTGCCAATGTTCAGAATCAAGGTCGTCCCAACAATTCTGGTGTAGCTAGGAAGTGCAACACATGTGGAGAAGAAGGACACTTTGCACATCAATGCCTTAAGTCAGGACTTGGTAAAGGAAGCAATGTCCCAAGACAAAACACAAGACCCAATGGAGGATAGCCGCAAGGGAACTGTGGACAACAGAATTTTGCTCGTGGTAATGTGAACCATGTCTCTACGAAGGATGCTCAACAAGCGGATGATGTGGTGATTGTTATTTTTCTCGCAAACTCCATCCCCGCGACTATGTTATTTGATTTTGGAGCATCGCATTCATTCATTGCATCGAAATATGTTGCCAAGCATAGTTTTCCTATCTCTCATATGAAGTTTACTCTATTGGTTAAGTCTCCTGGAGGAGAGATGAGGACAAATATAGTATGTCCAAAAGTAAGCCTTAGGATAAGAGGGGTAGATTTCGTTGCCAACCTCATTGTTTTGGATTCTCAAGGATTGGACATTATACTTGGTATGGACTGGTTGAGGAAGCACAATATAGTCATTGAGTGTGCCACGAAGATGGTGAAGTTGACCAATGAGGAAGGGATCACCATAGAGTTTGAAGCATCTCAACACGCACCAAAGCAATTGGAGTTGTACCACATGGACAGTGCCGCAATTGAGGAGATTTCGGTGGTGTGTGAATTTTTGGACGTGTTTCCGGACGAGTTGTCAGGTATGCCACCTGATCGAGATATTGAGTTTGTTATTCATTTAATACCTGGAACTGCACCTATAGTTAAGAGGCTGTATAGGATGCCTTCTAAGGAGTTAGCGGAGCTCAAGAAGCAAATTCAAGAGCAACTAGAGAAAGTTTTCATTCGCCCGAGCTCTTCACCTTGGGGAGCGCCCGTGCTGTTTGTGTACAAGAAGGATGGATCACAAAGGATGTGTGTGGACTACCGAGCTCTCAATGAGGTGACAATCAAGAATAAGTACACCTTGCACCACATAGAAGACTTGTTTGATTAGATGAAGGGTGCTTGTGTCTTATCGAAGATTTATTTGTGGCCGGGGTACTTTCAAATGAAGATTAGACCATCGGACATACCCAAGATAGCTTTTAGGACACGGTATGGATCTTATGAGTACACTGTCATGTCCTTTGGATTGACAAATGCGCCTACCTATTTTATGTACCTCATGAATAAGGTCTTCATGGAGTACTTGGACAATTTTGTAGTGGTTTTCATTGATGACATTATGATCTACTCGATGGATGAGAAGGAACATGAGGAACACTTGAGGCTTACATTGCAGAAATTGGGGGAGCATCAATTGTATGCCAAATCCAGCAAGTGCCAGTTTTGGTTGAAAGAGGTGTCATTTTTTGGTCATATCGTCTCAGGAGGAGGAGTATCAGTCGACCCCGGAAAAGTGAGGGATGTGCTAAAGTGGGAGCCACCACAAAACGTAAAGGAAATAAGGAGTTTCCTTGGGATGGATAAATATTACCGTCGATTCATCAAGGACTTTTCCAAGATAGCCAAGCCAATGATGGAATTTCTAATGAAGGGGAAAGTTTTCCAATGGACTCAAGCTTGTCAAGAAAGTTTTGAGGAGTTGGAGAAAAGGTTAACCACAACCCTAGTTTTGGTTTTGCCGGATGTAAGCAAAAGTTTTGACATATATTGTGATGCATCAAGACAAGGACTTGGATGTGTGCTCACGCCAGAAGGTCAAGTGGTTGCCTATGCATCGAGACAATTGAAGAAACATGAGCAGAAGTATCCAACGCATGATTTGGAACTTGCAGCCATGTTACACGCATTGAAGATTTGGAGACACTATATCCTTGGACATAGGTGTGAAATTTATACGGATCACAAGAGTCTCAAGTACATATTCACACAAACGGACTAGAATCTGAGGCAACGAAGATGGTTGGAGATCATCAAGGATTATGATGTGGGGATCAACTATCATCCAGGGAAGGCTAATGTAGTGGTTGATGCCTTGAGTAGGAAAGGAGTAAGCCACCAGCTCACGGTTTGAGGATTGCCATCCAAGTTATGTAAGTGTTGACGGCTCCTAAGATATACTAACAAATCACCCCTGGCAACGGTGCCAGCAATGCTTGTTGGTATTTCTTAACACCACAGATAATCTCCGGTAAGGAGATGAGATCCGCAAGCGGACGGAAGATACCGTTGTAGCATTTCACCCATGATTATTCCCAAGGGTATCGTATTTATCCCAAACTAAGGCAATGGAGTAAAGTATATACTACTCTTATGGTCAAGCTATGGGATACTAATCCATTATCTGGACAGGGGTATGTTGATAATAGGGGTAGTGTGACACACACCTAGGCAATCTATTCTAAAGGGTAAAATGGGTCCTCGAGGGAGATTGGATTGAGAGTTAGAGAGTTGCTCCTACAATGCTCCTAATACATATACATAGCCTAAGGTAGATACTAATGGTCATGTCAATGATGAATTCCTATGCAATGCTATTTAACACATCGGGCACGGGGTTACCCCTAGCAATACTAGGGCGACTCCCGCCATGAGCCTGTGGCATAGCTGAACGTGGAGGTTTACAAAGGACAGATAGGGCTATTACAACCTACTGCCTACCTCTTCAATCCGTGGGTCTACGATACATCCAACGCTACTTAAATACCCTAGCACCATGCTAGCATACTAAGCAAATACCTTAGGAGCCATGGCACAAGCCATCCTAAGGCAATGACTAACCTAAACATCCTTGAACCAATGTTGAAGCATAGCATAAGTCACTCATATTAACCTAATCATATCCTAACTACATAGACTATAGTGGGGGTCTATAGTGTTTATGACCATAAGATGTGATCATGAGAGTGAAATCATAAAGACTATACCTTCCACATACATGGACTCCACAATCAAACAAGAAACACTTTGTCCAAGTATACATATAAAAGAAGACTAAAGATAATATCTTTATTGAGCACAAAGTCACAAATACAAGAAGGAATACATAAGCCATACCTTTCCCAATGTGGAATTGGGAAGAGAGACTCCTTCTACTCCTTTCTCAATTTGGACTTGGGACTAGAGGCTCTCCTCTCTACACCCTAACTTCTCTAAGGACTATGGAAGATAGTGTATACAATAGAATGATGCCCAAGTGGTGTGTGTTGAAGTGAGGGGTAGGGGGTCCTATTTATACTAGTGTAGGTCGGTTCCTGCAACCAAAAGCGCGCGAATCAGTCACCATTGACTCCAGAGAGCCAGGAGGAGCCAACACATGGAGGCTGACCGAGTTTGGTGCAAAGACCAGGTCGGCCGACCCTCTGGTTCGGCCAACCTGGTCATTGCACCGTTTCTTGTGTGCTTTCTCCAAGTGGCTGCCAGGTGGGTCCCATTGATGTATATGGGTGATACACCATTGGATCTCCACGGATACTTCTGTTTGTGGGCCATTTGATCCATGGGATGCCACGTGTTGTCACCTGATTGACTGGGATGATATTTTATAGGATTGGTCCCTCTACATTTCCTCATTTCCTGCATAAAATGCTGCATACACATATTTCTCCAAGTCCAAGTGGAATTGGGTTAGATAGAAAGGTGATGTGTGCCAGAAATGACAAATCCTTCACACAATTGAGTTAAATTGACAGATGGAATTGGTATATAACAGCCGTCAACAAACTCCCCCAAGCTTATCCTTTGCTCGTCCCGAGCAAAGTCAAGACTTTAGGTTGATGATCAGGAGTTGCTACAATGTCTTATTTTCAAAAGTATCTAATGCACAACAAGATACCCTACCTAGTATTGCAGAAATTGGCTATGATACCCTACCTTTCTTAAGTTATCGTGGGGCTTATGCTTTTTCATATTCATGAGTAGTTGAAAGGTAGAATAGCAAATGAAGCAAACATAGCCAAGAAATCAAGTTCCACTTAAATCTCGGAGAATTCAATTTAGATATTAAGTACCTCAATTTGATTCTCTTAGTCACTCCTTTGTGGATAGTGGAAATATTTCCTCACCAAAGAATTGTGCCTCTACTATTCCTACTCATTGAATATGGCTTGTATGTGGAGCTTGGCAAGGAAAGTAAGTAGGCATATTTGCATCACATATATTGCTAAGTCAAAAGAGTAAGCCTTAGGAGAATTCAAATCAAAACTTTTTGATTCAAGACTAGTGCATGTGTGATGGAGTGGAAGTGGATGTGGATACTTGAGATAACTCATTTTTTGGTATAATCTCTCTTTCTTTTGCAGTGATGAAACATGGCTACTTTTCTTTTCTCTTTTTTTTTCTCATGCTTATGAGGTAAGCATGCTTTTTTTTGTAGCCATGTCTTCTACTCCCTTTCTTTGCAATGAATTTTGAAGAGAGTGCTAAACATGAATAACATGGAGTTCCTCTTTTTGTTGTGGTATGGTGGATATGATGGATGTTTTGCTTACTTCTAGTGTAGAAGTATAACACGTGCAAGTGAAGTCTTGAATTCAAAAAGAGTTGAATGATTTCTCACATAGGTCTGTACTAGTTTGACTAGGCTCAATGTGAAAGCAAATAGCATATGCATAAGATTTTGTCTATGTATGAACATCATATGGCTTTGGTAGGTATTTCCAATCAATTGACGGAAACATAAATCTTTTTAGAATTTCTCCGAAAATCTAAGTTTTACTTTCAAACTAGGACTAGCAACCCTATTACTAATTCTAATCTTGCAACAACCTAGAATTAGATTAAGCTTTTGCTACCCACAACTTCCAAATTAAGGTAAAAGTATTTCAAACCAATGAAAGCAATATTCAGAGAGTAGCAAGTTGTAAACTAGAGACTTAGGAAAATAAAACATAGCAACTATTCATCATTCCATCTATGTGAATTCTAATTCATTCTTACCGCACATCTTTATTTGATAATCAAAACAAATCTAAGTTCCTATTTTTATGGTTTTTTTTAGATGCATGGTGGATGGTGGATGAATGGAAAATAAATATGCAAAGGATGATTTGAAATAAAAATGTAGTGGGTGTGACACAGGTTACCTCAAGTGGGAGTCCTCCCCCAAGCTTATTCTTGATCAAGGTCTGTGATAGGGGTTGAAACCCTAACGACGGAGGTAGGCCATGAGTTGGCCTATCTGTGACACCCGGTTCCGAATATGAACCAAGCGTAACGCATATGTGTGCCCAGGAAGTTCATCACACATATACGGTTGCATCACAAATGATATACAGAATTTAACCACGTCTTAACTAATAAATAAGTACTTTATTACAATAATCCAATAGTTCACGAATGATAAAACTCTAAATAATTGCAGCAGAAAATAAACTAAGCAGTACGACTCCAATCCACAGGCAATTGACGGCGGTACGCAACCTAGTACTCCACGTGATCCTCAGGGTACTCCCAATTGTCTCCAGTAGCGGTTGGGGGGAATTGCAAGGGTGAGTACATGTCGTACTCAGCAAGTGTAGAAGGTATGACATGTGGCTAATTCAAATGTCGAATGTAATAATGGCTAAGTGCTGAAATGTACAGTAAAACATTTGAAAAGCATTATACTATGTCTATTTGAAACAATCCCATCATAACCATCATATTAACAAAATATAAACCATATCCAATTATTGCCAACATCACCATTATCCATGTCCAATTACGATAACTCCATGACCATAATCCATAAACCATAACCATTACCAACCCATAACCATTACCAGACCATAACCATCCCAAATCCCAATTTCAACTCTAATAATGTAGGTCATCCAAGCGCTCATAACCGGGAGCACGGCTATCACGATAGTTTTAAACACTCTGCAGAGGTTGTACCACTTTACCCACATGTTTGTGATTTCATCACCTTTCGATGACTAAGAAACCTCTATTATGCCATCTCACACTTCCGTAGGTGTGTGGCCAAGAGATCACAAAATAGCCTTTCAAAAGGGACTACTAGTATGTACGGGCCCACTAAGGTTTCACCGGCAGGCTTGAACCTCCATTCTCCCACCCACGGGCCCTCTCGTGTGCCATGCAGATCCAAGGGTAGTCCTCCTCGACTCCCATTCCCCGCGCCATCCAATGGTCCATACAATACTAGCAGCGCTCCTAATTATTCAGCTACGTCGCACCCATACTTGGCCTTGTGGTGGCACTGTGACCTGGCATATTGTCGCATGAACCAGTCCTTAGATCTAAGGCAAGCATACCACCATCTCATCCAACCCATCCACAAAACCATGCTTGCTTAGATCACCCGTCATATTGACCAGTTCACATTAACCATAATATCATTGATGCATAATTAATTGTGTAGTGTTGTTTGCCATCCCAATTAATTAAGCGAAGCAAAAAGGTAAAAACTCTTCCCGACTCTCTACCGTAAATTCCAGGTGATAAGGGTGGTCATACAAAACTAGTAAACTTCCTACCATAGGATTCCCATCAATTTGACACAAGCATGCAAGTTCGCAAACAAAACATTTAATAAAACAGGATCAATATGCTTCAAGGACACTTGCCTTGCTCCGGCAGATGGGGTTGCTCAAGCGCTTCGAAGTCTTGGTTTTGGAAATCCTCGTATGCGGCCTCTTGAGCACGTTCCTCTACGCGTGATCACAATACAAGAAAACATATACAATCAACATGATGCACACACATTAATCAACATGCGATGATATGCATGCATGCAAAGATCAATTATTAATTTACTACGGTTGTTTATTAAGTAGATGCGAGTAGTTCATACGTGTTCATATGAGTTTACGGGGGTTTTAGGGTGGATTAATGCTGCTGAAATAAAAATATGGTGCAACTAAAATCAATTTACGTCTATTAGATTCAACATGGTCGCTAAAATTCGCATCGGGAACATGGCCTACCGTAGATGCGATGGCTTTGATGATCGCGGGATGGGGACAATGCGTAGACGAAGTAGATGCATCCTCCGGCGGCACGACGACAGCGGCGCGATGTCGACGACGATCTCCGGTGGACGGTGGGGCCCTCCTCTTTTTCTTCCTCTTCTTCCCCTTCTTTTCCTCCTTTTTCTTCCCTGGGCGCAGCCCTCTGGTCCCTGTTTTTTGCTTTTGTAGCGGCGGCGGTTCTCTATGGCGGCGGCTGTTTCTCGATCGGGGAAACTCGAGGCCTTCGGGCCTTTTTATAGGCGCGGGCGGGAGGACTCGATCGGGAGTCCGGCTCGGTACGGGAGCCGGCGGGATCGGGCGTCGAGCGCGGGATTCGCGGGAGGGAATCGGGATCGGGGGGGGGGGGGGGGGGGGGGGGGGGAGTTTCGGCGGGGCCGTTACGGCGGGCGGGGCGCGTACGCGGGAGCCGGGCGCTGCGGGGCCCAAGCGGTCGGCGCGGCGCTGGCTCGCGCGCTGGTGCGCGGAAGGTCGGGGCGGGGTGGCCAGCGGGGGTGGGGCCCAGGTGGCGGGGCGCGGGCGTCCGGCTGGGGCCGTTCGGCGGCCTGGCCGGCGGTTCCCTTTTCTCTTTTTTTTTCTTTTTTTTAGTATTATTATTATTTTATTATTTATATTTATTTATTTTACTCTTTTTTTACTTTATTTTATCAAATAATTTATTATTATATATATTATATATATTATTATTTATATTATATATATTATCTATTACTAATTATTATAATATATATTATTAATATTAATATTTTATTTTTATATATATTGTTATATATATTATATATATATATTTATATATATTTTCATTATTATTTTTATACTTATTCCCTATTACAAGTTTTAGGCTATAACTATTATTTTCTTTTCCTTCTTTTGCTACACATATTTGTATATGTATGTTTTATTATTTTTCTCTTATTCTACTAGTGTTTAATGCATGCTCATGTATGCAATGCATGATGCGAAAATTTAGGGTGTTACAAGTCAGTAATATGAAATTGAAATATCTTGAATACTTTGAATTGAAAATGATAAAATGACTTGTAAACTCATCTTCCGTGTGCTTTTCCACCACCACTTGCATACGCGGCTTGCGGATCAATTGGTTGACATTCCCAATCGAAATCTTCACCGTGTATCTTCCTAGCCTCCTCCCTAGCCTGTAAAACAAGAAAGCCGTGTAAGTTCAACAATCTATATAGTTATATTTAATATGAATGATTTCTAAACTTACCAATCGCACATCTGCATCCTGACTACACCCCGTCGGCTGAGAAGGGTCCCTGTTACCTCTCTTCCAGATCTCAGCAGGGGTCGGCAGCACCCCCGTCTCGTGCTCCTATCAATACGTGTTAGTACAAACAATATATTATGAATATATAAACATAAGTTACACACACTTACCATACGTTTAGCTAAACGCAAGTGGTTATCTTGCCCGTGCCTGCTCTTCCCCTTGACCCCTTTGCAGTCTCGAGCCTTCTCGGACTTAGATTTAAACTCATCGCTAGCACAATAGCGACAAAGGGCCCGAAATGCATCGGTTCGACCCTGCAACCAGCTCACGTGGCCCTGCACATAGTTGGAAGTCGTTAAAAATACCATCGAGGAAATTATAAAAAAATAATTACTACACTCCACGTACCTGCGCATACTCGTCCTCCGTCAGATGCATCTCGCTCGCTTGCCGAAAGTGTAGCACGGGCTGCTGGTTCGCCTTCAGGTGCTCATTAATAATTTGAACACGGGCGTTCAACAAAGCTTGTCAAAGCGCCTTGTCACCATTGTAGTGAAACACTCGCCTCGCATCCTCAAACTGCCGATGGTCGTTCGGGTCCTCTAATATATATCTTGCCTGCGATAAAGAATATATTGAAGAGATGTTCACTAAAAGAGTTTAAGAGTTGAAACTTAGAAACTTTTTTTAACATACTTACAATAAAATTGGCCCATGCGGCCTCCTGAAGGTTGCTGTGCTCCTGGTGATGGACGTGTGCGTAGTCCTCCCATGAAAGAGCAGGCACCCCGTCGATGACCCCGGGATAGTGCAAACGCACTATGGACCCGAGGGCACCGTTCACCGATCTGTGGTGTCACTCACTGGTGAAAGACCTGTCATCCCAAACCATGCAAGATATTTATTAATTCATTACTTATGTAATCAAAAAAAACTAAAATTGAACACTATAATTTTTGTTACCCGTCTCCGACTGGACGAATCGCGATCCTCTGTGAAGGGACCACAGGTGGACTAACAAAGTGAGTCCCCCTCGTCCTCCGCGTCTGCTAGGGCGCCACGTCAGGTGACCCAGACGGCTCCTCACCAGCCGAGCCAAAGGGCTCAGGAACAGAAGGATCACCAGCCGAGGGCTGGCTAGCCGAGGGCTGGCTCGCTGAGGGCTGGCTGGCCGAGCGTGGCTCACCAAAGGGTAGCCAGGGTCAACTAGCGCCGCAGCCTCTCAGTCAGCCGGTGAGGACTACAACATTCAAATGATTCATAAGTAAGATTAATGTGAAATTGAATTTAAATAATTTGTTAAAAGCGAGTGAAATTTACCTGTGACGAAGCTCTAGAGCTGCTCGGAACATGCCCCTGTAGCTGAGAGCGTCTGCTCCTAGTCGACGAGGCACCAGCGAAAGCGTCCTCAGGTCTAGAGGGGTAGAACCCCCTCGTTGGTGGCACCTTCTTACCCTTCTTTGACGCCATCCTATTTTAATTAGATAATCAGTAAATATGCAAATAAAATATACGAAATTCATGTTACTATCTTCAAGAAAACATTACTTGTAATCACTTTCAAAATTCATCAACATCATTATCATGTGCCTGTGCCCTACTCCTTAAACTAGCCCAACGATCTTCCATCATGGCCTATTCTAATTTCCGTTTTCGCATATCATCTGCCTCTACATCTTCAACGTATTCAACATCTCGAACTAATTGATAGATTCCTGCACCAAGCTCGACGATAAAAGTGTCTGGCAACTCTTCTTCTTGGTACACTTCTTCAATGTCTTCGCTATCATGGTCACCATCACCCCCAGGAGTATATAACCGCTCAATGTCTTCGTGCATGGATAAGGTAGATAATACACTTTTTCCACTTGATGTGCAAGAACAAATGTATCATAACCTCGTAGTCGGTCCTTATGTTTCACTTCCACCATTCCAAATTGGTTTTCTCGAGTTCCATGAGTGCGATCAAACCAATCACAATCAAAGAAGACAACTCGAAGGGTCTTATTTCCGATAAAAGTAAATTCAAGAATTTTGTTAATGATCACATAATAATCGGTTAAATTCCCTTGAGTGTCTGTTGCTCTCGTCACAACACCGGAATTTGATGTTGCCGCGAGAGGACGAAGAGCTTCAAAATGAGTTGGACGGAATCGAAAGCCATTTACGTCATATCGACCATAGCTTCTAAAATTCACCAATCCATAAGATAGCTGCTGCAAATCTTCATGGACATTGTGAGTCCAACACTATCATAAATGATCGTAAGTTAAAATAATACTTCTTTAATAATAGTAACTTACAATACATAGAAGACGAGAGAATATTACATAATCTCAGAACCAGGATAGGAAACTCTGCCCCCCATTTATTCCTTCTTTTTGCATCGCTTCTACTTGTTTGGCCGTAGGTTGATGACTATGTGGCCAACATTGTCTCTGGAACTTGCTGAACATGAAAAAACATCTTTTAGAGTACATGTGTAGCAAAATATGTCGATTAGCATAAATGTAGGACAAACACTTACTCGAAGTATTCCTGCATGCCTTCTATATTTGCGTACATGTAGAGTAAAGCAACAGTCCTTTCATGTTCCAATAGCACGTAGGTCGTGTAGCTACCAACGGTGGTGCCTCTCGTTTGAAAAATGGAAAGGTCGCTTAAAGGGGGTGTTTCGTCCACATTGTACCGCATCGCCGAAGTATTGATATTGTTTTCTTCCGCAAAGTAGACACTTGAAAAGTATCCTACTTCCTTAAGAGCATATGCTTCAGCGATGCACTCTTCCACCCTTGCCCTGTTGCCAACCATTGGTTTCAAATATCGTAACGCTCTTTCAATGTGATACATCCATCTATATTGCACAGGACCACCAACTTCAGCTTCGAATGGAAGATGGATAAGGAGATGTTGCATTGGATTGAAGAAACCCAGTGGAAATTTTTTTTCCATATTACATAAAAGTATGGGTATCTCCTTCTCTAACTTATCCATCATCCTGATCTTGATTTCTTTAACACAAAGCTGTCTATAGAAATAGCTGAGCTCGGCTAAAACCTTCCACACTGCATCATCTAGATAGCCTCGAAACATAACAGGTAAGAGTCTTTCCATTATGATGTGATAATCAGGACTCTTCAACCCAGTGAGGTTTCCTGTGTTAACATTTACGGCATGTTTCAGGCTCGTTGCATAACCATCTGGGAATTTCAAAGTTTTCGTCAATTTCATAACTTCTTTCTTTTCTTTCGATCGAAGAAAGAAAGAAGCACATGGCTTTCCACCACTTTCAGAGATTTCAAGAGTTGGACGATGACAAATGTATGCAAAATTTAGTCTAGCTTTATAATTGTCTTTCGTTTTGCGAGGCATATCCATGCAAGTGATTATGATAATTTCGCTCATGTTATGCTCCTGATGCATGACATCAGTGTTGTGCATTAGAATCAACGACTTCACATACGGTAGCTCCCAAAGTCCACATATGTGAGTCCAATTGTGTTCCTCTCCATAACCTACGAAATATCCAGGACGACCTTCATCAGGCACCAGTTAATCCAACATATTAGAAGTTTCTAACCCGCTGAGACGCTGCGGTGGTCCTTTAGTGACAACAGTATTCTTTCGAAAGACATGCCTCTGCTGCCTAAATATATGATTCGAGGGCATCCAACGTCTGTGACAATCGAAGTAAGATATTTTGCCTCCATGAGTCAGTCGAAAGCAATCCATGTCTGAAGCACATATCGGACACGTCAGACGACCGTGAGTGCTCCATCCGGAAAACATGTCGTATGCTGGCAAATCATGGATGGATCACAAATAAGAAGCTCGAAGGTTGAATTTCTGCTTCTTGTAACTGTCGTACGCTTCGACTCTTGTCCATAAGACTTTCAATTCTTCGATCAGCAGTTTTAACATCACATTGAGACGTGACCCGGGATGATCAGGTCTAGGTACAATGAGACTGAGAAACATGAACTCGTTCTTCGTACAAAAAGCAGGTGGCAGGTTGTACGAAATGACAAAGACGGGCCAACATGAGTATGGCGTGGCGTTCGTACTGAACGGTGAGAATCCGTCTATCGCTAATCCGATGCGAACATTCCTCGCATCATGAGAAAAGTCTGGATCGAAACAGTCTAGCGCCTTCCATGCATCACCGTCGGACGTATGCATCAAGAATTCTTTGTTCTGACGTTTACCTTCTTTGTGCCATCTCATGTGTCTTGTGGTTTTTTTTGAAAGAAACATCCGCTTCAACTGAGGTGTCACAGGCATGTAACGAAGCTGCTTATGTGCGACATCTGTCATCACATTATCACCATCGTCATTAACAACTTCGACATACCTCGATTTACCACATTTCAAGCACATCTTCTCATTGGCGTGCTCTTTCCAGAATAGCATGCAGTTGTCTGGGCACACATCGATTTTCTCATACTTCATACCGAGACCAGATATCTTGATCTTTGAATGATACATATCGGCCGGCGCATTGTGAGGTTGTGGAAGGATATCACAGATCAATTTCATGAGATCATTGTAGCAGTTGATGGAAAAACGTACTTGGACTTACTTGCCATAAATCTGGTCAAGAAAGCAAGTACGGTCACAACCGTGTGTTCATGCAACGGCTCTTGTGATTTCTTCAGCTTCTCGAAGAACTTCTCTGCCTCATTTGTAAGAGGATCCTCTGCTTCCAGAGCTTCTAGCATCTCATCCATCCTATCAACCTCTGTTATATCATCATCCTCATCCACTTCGGCTATGACTTGAGAATTAGTCTCGCCATAAAAGGTCCACACTTCATAATGTGGAGTGAAACCGTTTCGACATAAGTGAAACAAAAGCTCCAATCTTCTCAAAAACCTGGTGTTCCGACATTTTGTACGTGGGCACCGCACCATATCTTCCGTTGACAACGAAAATGCTCGATCCAAAAATTGATCTAACATGATAAACCACTCATCAGAGTGACCACCAGTTCTGCTCTTCCAGCCAGTATACATCCAACTGCGGTCTTCACCCATGGTTGGCTCTGCAGTTTAACGCGAAAGAAATTGTCGTTAATGTATTGTTATGTTATGTCACGGCCCTACAACCTAGGCAGATAGATCCTAAACCCACTCAAGAGTGACCGAGCAGAGCGTGCTCATGACGAGACGCGTGATCCAGATTCGAACAAAATTTCGGCAGCATAACCCTACTGTTCTCCACTGCACGCCCAAAAATGGTGCAGCAGAGAACAACAGGGTTACGCCACCGAAATCTCATCCAAATCCGGACCCGCGTCTCGTCACAAGCCACGCCCCCTCGGTCACTCCGAGGCTGTCCAAAAAGAGACAATTCCGAACCTGCACGTCTCACATGCCAATGGTCTACAATGGTACCACTACATGTCGACTTGACGCATACGGTACCACTACAATGGTCTACACGGCACAATCACACTTATTGCGTGTCGTGCCCTTCCGGGTTGGTCCGAGCTAGCCCAAAACCCCTTTATTTATATATATTAAGTAGTCACTCAAAAATATTATATGAATGCACTAAAGTCCAAACATACACTAAACAGAATAGAAAAAAATTATTAATTCTCAACACTAACGCAATCAAAATAACAAGAGAAAAAAATTATTAATTCTAGTAACCTGCGTAATAAACATATTTACCAAAGCATGACAATTAGGATCAAATTAGGATCTAATTCTCTGACTCAACCTGACCAGGATCTGGACTAAACCCAAACCCGATCCATTTTTTCTGTATCAATCAACTCGGCCCAACTCAACCTGTAAAATAAACATACAAAACCAACCCAACCCAACCCACACCTACTTTTGAGCCCAACCCAAACCGATCTGTTTTCAATAACCATGGTTTGGAACCAGTTCCAACCCACAAGCTTGGCCCAGTAGCCAGACGAGGAGGTTTTTCCTCCTCCATCGCCCCTCCCCCGAGACGCCATGCACCATGTCCGGCAAGGTGACCTGCCCCATAGATGCATTCCCCTTCGCCCCCTCCCCGCGGTCTCTTGGGCCCCATCCCAACTGATATCGCCGCCCACCAGCGACGCGCGAGGCCCCCAGATCGCCACCGTTGCGCCGCCACGGTGTCACCCCCCCCCCCCCCCCCCCCGTGAGGCCAGGCTCTTGCAACTCCTAGCACGGCGACGAACGGTTGCGCCTCCCGGCCATGGCGACGATGTTCACCGCGCAGGCACCACCCCCCAATCGGCAGTTCCGCCTCCCCACCATGGCGACAATATTTGCCCCTGCACACCCCCCGCCACGACGCCACCGGCGGGTGCACAGGGACATGACAATGATGTCTGGCCACTCGCTTCCCACCGACTCTATGCCCGGCTCACCCGAACCCCAACGCACGTTCGATGCCAGCTGTGGGCCCCACCCCCATAGGTCGGCAACAGAGTTCCAAAACATGGAACCATTAGAGTTCCAACCATGGTTTTGAACTGAAACTTAACTATTACAACCCAAACCAGGGTCTGTCTGTGTTGCATATTTGCATTGCATTCCTAACGGAAATGATCCCGTATGCATAATTGATCCTAATTGATCCCGTATGCAAAATGAGAATTAGATGCTAATAACTAATCATTGTGAACTTTAGATTACCATCAATTTGGATTCGAGGGGGCGACGGGAGAGAGGGGGCATACCTAGAACGGCGGCGGCGCGGCGGACCGGAGCCGGCGAGGCCGTGAGCTGCGGGGGCATGGCAGGCCATGGCGGCGAGGCCGGGGCGGCGGCAGCGCGGCGGTCCGGCGGTGGAAGCGGGGGCGGCAGGGTGCAGCGTGGCGGCAGTGTAGTCGAGGGCGCGGGGTGGCACGGCGGGGTCGCGGCGGGCCGGGGGCGGTGGCGCAGCGGGCCAGCGGCGGGAGCGGGGGCAGCGGGGCCGGGGGCGGAGCAGAGCGGCCGCGGCAGCGGTGGTAAGGAAATGACGAAGGGAACGGTTCGGCCCGACAGTATAGGGCTTTAACTTGCGACGACCAGCTTATTTGTGATGGCCCTAGGGTTGGCCATCACAATTAATACTATTTGCGATGGCTAGCGGAAAAGGCCGTCGCAAAGAAGCTTTATTTGCGATGGCCTCCTTATTTACGACGGCCACTTTGGAAACCGTCGCAAATATAGGCTTGTTTCCGACGGTTTAACTTATTTGCGACTGCCATCTGCGGGCCATCGCAAATAGGTTTATTTGCAACGGTCGGCCGTCGCAAATACGGTCGGCCGTCGCAAATGACTGCGTTTCCTGTAGTGAATAAAACATTTGAAAAGCAATATATTAATGTATGTGAAGTAAACCCATCATAAACCATATAGTTATCATCATACTAGCCCATATTCCATTGCCATCATCCATGTACCAGATTTCTCCATTAGCATTAACCATATCCAATACCATAATTCAGTTCATAACTAGTCATAACCATATTATTAACCATAACCAGTGCCAAACCATCCAAAATCTCAAGTTTCTTCTAATCATGTGAGGGTCCAGGTTGCTCATAACTGGGAGCACGACTATCATGATAGTTTTAAGACACTTTACAGAGTTTGTACCACTTTACCCACGTGTTTGTGATTTCATCATCTATCGATGACTAACGAGTCTCAATTATGCGGTCTCACACTTTCTTAGGTGTGTGGCCAAGAGATCACAAAATAGCCTTTACAAAGCGATTACTAGCATGAACAGACCCACTGAGGTTTCACCAGTGGCGATGTCTCCAACTGAGCACATCTTCAACCAAGGGCCCCCTCTTGTGCCATTCGGATCCCAGGCAGTCCCGCCAACCATATCCAAACCCAATCCAACTCCCCGTCCCCGATGAGCCAAATGATCCGCTCAATGCTATCAATAACTAAATTAATCAGCTACGCCGCACCCATACTTGCCCTCATGGTGGCACTATAAATCCTGGATGGTCGCTCCACGAACCGGTCCTTAGATCTAAAGCAAGCCAAACCACCATAACATCTAACCCATCCACGTGCCATGCTTGCTTAGATCACCCATTACCATGTCATATCAACTAGTTAATATTAACCATAATCTCATTAATGCATAACTAAATGATATAGTTGTTTTCTTATATTAATTAATTAAGCGAAGCAAAAAGGTAAAAAGCCCTTCCTGACTCTCTACCATATATTCCAGGTGACAAGGGTGGTTAAACAAAGCTAGTAAACTTCCTATCATAGGATTCTACCAAATTGACACAATCATGCAGTTTTGCAAATAAAACATTTATTGTCAAAACAGGATCAATATGTTCAAGGACACTTGCCTTTCTCTTGGGCTTGATTAGGATCAAAGACTTCAAACTCCTGGTGCTGGAGATCCTCCACACCACTCTCTAGCGCAAATCCGTCTAAACCGTAAAATAAACATATAAGACAAGAATTACAATCAATAAGTGCACATATATTACTCAATATGTCATGAAATGCATGATTAATGCAAATGTGAAGTAAAACTAGTTAATGAGTTATTGTTGAGGTTTACTAACTAGTACTAATAGCTTTTAATGATTTTATACAGGTTTGGAGTTGATTCGAACAAATTTAGATTTAATTCAGCAGGAATTAGATTGCAAAATCGGCCTAGTCCGCAGGGGGCCGGACTAGTCCGCCCTACGCAGAACCAGCGAACTAGGTTTTTCTAGATCGATGTGAATTTGGTGAATTGGGGTTGAATTCACGTGAGAAAGAGGAAGTAGAAGGTATACCAGGTGTTTAGGACTCCAACGAATCAAAGGATTTTGAGGCAACACTTGGATTTTAATGATCTAGGGTTGATGAAGAGCATGAAGGTGAACTGGCGATGAAGGACGAAACTACATGGAGATATTGATACCCTTTCGTTTCCTCTTCTTCTTCTACTTGCTTGGGATCTCCTTCTCCCTCTTTGATGGTAGCTCTCCATGAACTAGGGTTTGGTGGTGTTTCGAAAGTGGCAAATAGATGTAAAGTTAAGGGGTGAGGTTATTTTTATAGAGGTGGAGGCTAGGGTTTCAATGGATTCGAGTTTAAGATGGTTACAGGCCGGTTTGTGGTCCCACATGGGCTCCAAAAAGATTTATACTCGATGCCCTTAGGCCGACTTAAGGTAAAACCCAAAAACAAGTCATGGAACAAAAGATCAACTCGGAATCGCGATTTTCCAGACAAGTCCGAAAAGGGCCGGACTAGTCCAAAGTTAGTCAGAGAGATATCGAACAAGTTTGGACTATATCGTACAAGTCCAAACTTGATCAGAGGGGAATCAGACAAGTCTTTGCAAAATCGTACAAGTCCGATTTTACTCATAGAGAAAACGGACAAGTCCGCTGGAATACCGGACAAGTCGGGACAAGTCCAGGGACTTAGCAAAGCTTCCAAGGAATTTTAATATGGACTAGCCCGCAATGGACTGGACAAGTCTGAAATTGTCTAGAGGCAAAAACAGGAATAGTCCGTAGCAAAAATGAGCATGTTCGAGAAATCGGACTAGTCTGCACCAAAAATGAACTAGTTCGCACTTCCCAGAATTCATAAGTGCGGTTTTGCTCTAACTTATTTTTGAACTTATTTCTTTTTATGTGGAATAATGTTAAACATGTATATGAACTTATGTAATGCATGATGGATGAATATGAGGGTGTTACAATAACACACCAGTGCGTGGGAAGCCACCTTTTCCGCTAATTCTCTCCTTCCTCCAGCCGCTCGGTGACCATGGTGTTCACCGTCCTCATCTTCGAGTAGACGGATCCCACGGCTTTGAGCAGCTGGTTTACCTCAAGTGACGGCTCTCCACGTGGCACTGAACCAAGGCCAAGATGTTCCAGCACCGCGTCGGCATGGCCCAAGAAATCCAAGACCCCCATACACCTCGGTTGTGTGGGGGGGCTAGAGGTCCTTTACCTCCCTCCGTGCCACCTTCATGGCATTTGGGCCACTCTTGGAGAACACCGACTCTGGAGCGTCCAACGCCTCCTCCCATTTAGTGTGCTCCTGAGCGCAATGCTCCAGGTCGCTCTCCCAGAGCTTGATAGCAAGCTCGGAGTCCAGCATGGTTTGGAGCCTCTCCTTCAACATGTCACGCTCAAGATAGAGATTCTGGAAGTCCTCCTCCTCTTTCTCCGCCAACGCCCACTCACAATCGGCAATGATAATACCGCGGTGGACCAGGTCTAGCTGCGCATCCTCACATGACTTGAGGTGGGCGTCAGCGTTGACATGAATCTTTCAGGCCTTCTCCAAGAGCCCATCGTCTTAGTGTCGACTAGCTTAACCAAGCACCGCTCTCCACCAAGCTGTTCCTCCCTTGCGAAGTATATCCCACTCCCGGTCGAGCCAGCCTGCGCTTGGCACAAACTAGAGTGGGCAACGGCAATGAGCTCAGAGAGGGGGATCGGCACAACTATCGCCACCGGCGGTTTTCTTTCCATCTCTTCCGCCTCCTTGGTGGCTGCCACCAACACCAAGAAATCCGAGGGCACCAGAGCATCATCGCCTGGGGCAGGCAAGACTTCGATCTACACGACACCGTGTTGTACCACAGATATGTTGTCGCCTGTCGATGGCAGTCGCCGCATATGCACCAACTACATTCGTGTCCGCCACAAGGGCCACAACATCATCGGAGGCCGGTGCATCTTCAAGTGCAAGTTGTCCTGGAAAGGGCGCAACACTGATCGCTATGGTCATGGGTGCTATGTCAATCGAAAACGTCCTGCAAAGACAACACTAACCCCGTCAGAACAAAAGAACCAGTAAAGACAGCAACATCAAAATTGGAAATTACGCCTGGTAGTTCCAGCGACCCTGGATTCCTGGCTCGTGGGTGGGGGCTCCCGGAACGGTAGTCGTGACTAGCGCTGCCACCATTGGCTCCCACTCCAGACGAGCAGCCTACACCAGCATGACCAATGTCGACGTTCTCCTCCCTGCCTGTCAATGAGGTGCTCACAGCTTGGCCCCCCTAGCCTGGGACTGCGTGGTCGCAGAGCCTCTGGAACCACTGGCACTAGAATCATGTTTGACGGCGGGGGTACCAGCTGCTCCGGGCTCCTCGCAATGGGAGACCGGGGTACCATCCCTGCACATCAGCCTCTTTCTTTTCTAATTGGAGGGGGCGGTACCCTCGACCGAAGCTCCACCACTCGGCTTGGATGGACGATCGGAACTCCTTGCTGGCTTGTGGGACCACTACCCCGGCATGGGGACGAGCACCGGCTGCCTATCACACCCCCAGTTCAAGGTTGTCGTGATCCTCCCCTCCACCCTCGTTGAAAGGCTCGGTGTGGGCGCAGACTCTTGCTGGACACCGATGTCACCCTGCCCTAGGATGACCGAAGCTCTGGATGACCCTCTGGGCTGCTATCGAGCGAGGCCGATGTCGTCGTCCTTCGGCATCTTGCTCTGCACTTCCTTGCTCAGGTTTGGGGTCATGTGGAGTGGCAGGCAGACATCTGGGACGGTGATGTGCTCATCATTAATCGGGTCGATCACCATCTTCAGCATCCTCACCATCGTGTGAGGGCTCGGATCAGAATCTACATCTGTCGTCACGGGTTGTATACACAATAGTAGTTCCAGGCTCGACGCTCATGTTGCTGGAGTGGGGCGATGCGGTGAGACAGGAAGTCCTTCAGCACCATCAGAGAGGTCGAGCCTTCTTTTACTAGGAGGTTGATCCTTTTAAACACTGGTACATACTTCGCCTTCAGCTTCCGAAACACTTCCCAGGAGGTACGCTCAGAAGTAGGGTCCTATGTGGGTAGCTTCAGGAGTACATGGGCCTCAGTCTGCATGATCACCCAGTCATCGGTCCAATGGTCCCACGTGGATCCCTTGAAGTGTGTGATGTAGTGCTTGGAGGTCTTCTCTCGGAGTTAGAAGTAATAGACCCCCACCTGGCTTATCGAGCTTCTTCTAGTGGTCTTCATCACAAAGAAGTACCAGAACAACTCCACCATAGGAGGAAGGCCCACGAATGCCTCGCAAAAGTGGACAAACACGGTGGCTACGGCGATGGAGTTTGGCGACAGATAATGCACGTGCTGGCCAAACTCCACCAACAACGCTAGGAATAATGAGGACACTGGGAGCCCGAGCCCCACCGCCACGTACACATCAAAGAAAACAGTCTCGTCGTCGCGCAAGTCATGAAGAGAAGGGGATCCCCAGCGGATCATCCTCCTTTTCTTTGCAGAAAAAAAAGAATCCGAGTAGGTTTCCGAAGGCCGGACTAGTCCGCAGTAGGGACCGGACAAGTTCATTTGGCAACAGGGGGAAAAAATGAACAAGTCCAACCAGATAAGTCCGCCCAGCAAATGAGTAGAACTCATACAAGTCCGGTTGGCTTGGCTGGACAAGTTGGGGGTTCAAGGAAAAAGACTGATCTGGACTGAAATTTCGGGCAAGATCGGACTAGTCCGTTAGCAATCAGACAAGTCCAGAAAAACTTCAGAGGCTCCACCGGACTAGCACTACGTAAGAAACCCAAATAGGAGACAAAGATGGGCGAAGCGCTAAAAGGAGTACGTCTTTGATAATGTTAAGAGAGACACGCCCGCCTCAATGAGGATCTGACATGGCTCGATTGAACGTACAAGGAGACGCGTTACAATAAAGCCTGTCTCAATTATGTAGGTATCCGAGATGGGCCCGCCTCTCTGACAAACTGGAGACGCACTTTCATTGAGCGCGACTCATATTTTCTTTGTAAATGAGACAGACTTTACTTGCCGTTCATCTTCATTCATAATCGAATTCGGTTCTTCTCCCATACTCACCGGTCAGACGCGTCTCCTTTTCTTATGGAAGCGGGCTCGTCTCCCATTCCCTCTATAGAGAGAAGAGCTTCATATCGGTTTGTCTATATTTTCTGTTGCCCTTTTACGACCTCCCAGCTATGGCAGAGCAAGTGGCTACCGGATCTGCCCTGTTCTTGCTCTGTTTTTTTTCCCTCTTTCATTCTAAAAGTCTTGCGATGATTATCAGTGGATCTTAAAACAAAAGGGTTAGTCCTCTCCTCCTCTCCTGTTCCTTACAATTTGTTTACCTTTAGATCTTCTTTGATTGAAGTTGGCTTCCAGTGATTATCAGTGGCTTCAAATTCTTTGATTTAGCTCTTCTTTTTTGTATGTAGATGTCGTCAGATCAAAGTTGGATGTATGGGTCGTACCTTTCCAATGAATATATCCAATGGGTAGATGCATTTTTCTATTTCGCGAAGAAAGACATGTTGTACAACATTAGAGGGACTATTTTTTGTCCTTGCAAACACTACAAGAATGAGAATAGATTGCACACAGATGAAGTGTTGAGGTCACATTTGATCACGCATGGATTCATGGTGAATTATCGATGTTATAACAGACATGGGGAGGAGGGGCTTAATGTAGCAGAGATGAGAGATTCATATCTGTAGAGGGAGGTCCCTACTAGTTTCCAAGAAGATCACGACAAGGATGTGAACGAGCCAGATATATATCAGGGTTCGCCGATGACGACATTGAGTTTCAAGTGCATAACATAGAGGAGATTGTACGCAATGTCGAGAGACATGGCGACGATGATCAGTACAGTAATGGTGAACTTGCAAATTACAAGAAGATAATTGAAGACTCAAAGAAGCCATTGTATCATGGTTGTGCGGCTAAGTACACCATACTGTTTGCGATGGTAAAACTTTTCTAGTTGAAGGCAAGCAATGGATGAGGTGATTGTAGTTTTAAGGAATTGTTGACGCTCCTTAAGGACATGTTACCCCAAGGTAACACAGTCCCTATGACAGTTTATGAGGAATAACAGATAATCTATCCACTGGGTTTGGAGCTGGAGAAAATCCATGCGTGCAAGAATGATTGTATTTTATATTGTGGTCCTGAGTACGAAGACCTCAACAAATGCCCTACTAGTGGAGTGGACAGATTCAATCATAGGAAAGACGACGATAATGACAAGAACTGCAATAGAAGAAAAAGAGGGCCTAAAAAGGTGTTTTGGTACTTTCCTGTCATTCCTCATTTGAAGCATTGGTTTGCAAACAAGAAGGAGTTAGAATTGTTGCGATGGCACAAAGAGAAGCATAAACAGGATGCTGAAATGATAAGGCATCCCGCTGATGCCACACGGGTGTGAAACATTGATTCACGAAATCCTGAACATGCCATTGATCCGAGGAGTATTACGATCGCAATGAGCACCGATGGCATGAATCCTTTTTCGAACAATAGCACACATAGAACATGGCCAATTGTGCTTACAATTTTGAACCTTCCTCCTTGGTTGTGCAACAAACGGAAAAATATTATGATGTCAGGACTGATACCGGGGCCACAACAACCTAGGAATGACATCGACACTTTTTTCAGGCCTCTGGTTGAAGATCTGAAGCAATTGTGGTACAACGACAGAGTGCAGGCCTGGGACGACCACAATCATGAGTACTTTGACCTCAAAGCCATTTTATTTGTGACTGTTAGTGATTCTCCAATGGCACATAACTTGTCCGGACAGAGTAAGAAAGTAGGTTGTGGATGTCCACATTGTTTGATAGAAATAGACTCACAACACTTGAGCGAGTCACGAAGAATAGAGTACATGGGACATCGACGCTACATTCCAATGAAGCAGCCGCTTCGGGGTATGAAGCATAATTTCAAGGGTGACACTAAGAGGAGGCATCCTCCACCTCATATCATGGGTCATGAAGTCTATGAAATGGTTAAGGATATCCATGTCGTCCTTGGTAAGCGGAAAAGGACTGGAAAAAATCCTGGCGAAGATGACATGTGCAAGAAGCAATCGATTTTTTGGGAGCTACTGTATTGGAAAGACTTAGAAGTCTGTCACTTGATTGATGTGATGCATGTTGAGAAGAATGTGTGCGAGAGCCTACTGGGAACATTGCTTGACATGGATGAGAAAACTCGGGACCATGGACATGCACGGGCAGATCTAAAGAAAAATGGGAATTGTGGGGACTGGTTCCACACAATCCAGGAATCGCAGAGGGTGGTGCCGTGCGATGCGGCAACCAATAGCACACACAAAAAGAATACAACAAAATACAAAGTTCTATTTATATAAACTGCGGAAGTCTTTTACCAACTTAATATACAGCGGAATATAATATTCATAGCTAAACTCTTGGCCTAGCGATGCAAAAGTACAACCGTCCAGCCTGCGGACTCTGCACACTAGCCACACACAAATTTACAGCGGCGTGCAGGGCTCCCAGTCGGTGGTATACCCCGAAGGGGGCATCACCTCATCTCCGGGCCCTTCTTCTTACGTCTCACCTACAAACAACTTAATGTAGCAACCGTGAGCACGAAGGCTCGGCAAGACTTAACCGTCTCACCTAAACATGAAACTCTATGCAGGGATACTTAACATAGGCATAGATATTACAGTAAATGACTCGTCTACATGTTGGTCCTTAATTTTCAAGTTAGTAGCAGCAGATTACAAGTTTAATAAAGTAACATTAGTGATCATATTTGACAGCAACCAAAGTTTCAAAACAATTATAATTCAATACATCGTATTCTCCTGACTTCTTCAGTATTTACTACGTCACAGCGCAGTGAACAAGCGGTACTCAAATAACCGCAAGGGACAGTGATTGCAATCATGACACACCCGAATAACAAGTCACATACACCCGTGCCTAAGGAGCATGCCGTGGTCCTCACCAAGTCATACACATCCACCTTTCACAAGAGAACTCAAACGCCGAACCGGTCCCACCGACGCGGACATAAGGTCCTGCACGTAGCGTGTATGTACCCGTCAGTGAATTTACATCTTACTACCCTCATCCCACCTCTATCACTAATGGGCTATGACTCGACATCCAAGCTATCAAGTTACATCGGTTTCCTCGGTTCCATATGCCTAGTATGCATCTGGTACTGTTCAAACTTGTCTAGCAGGGCCGCACACGGATCGGTCCTCAATCGACACAAGCAGGGCTACACACGTGAGACCACGTCTCACTGCATCCTACCCGCTGCTTGGTCTCAATTTAATATTTATAAACCATTCTTCGATCAAATCTTTTCCGTGTGATAAAACCCTATCTCGCGAGTAGATTCCAACTACTTGACTTCTACCAGAGTCCTAAAAGCTTAAGCATGGCATTTTCTAATCGTCGGTCTGTAGACCTACCCAATACTCCATTGGATTTGTGGGTCATGCAAGTGGAGTAACAAGCACCTTAGCCCTAATGCACAAAATTCATCCTAGACATAAGTGATACAAATAGAAACTTTGACATAGTACTTAAATGCAAACTAGGGCTTGCCAAGCTGCGAGTCAGAGGGATAGTTAGCTTCTTGAAGTAGAGTCTCCAAGGGCTCCAGTTCCTCCTTGATCTCGGTCACTATATGATATGCAATATATAAAGTACATGAGTGATATTGAAACTATAGAAAAGATCTTATAAACACTGATCAGGTGGGTAAATGATTTTAATTGGCTTTTGGATTTTTTACAGTTGACATTAGGTTCTATGAGGAAGATCTGGACAGAAAATTGGATATGTTCAAGGAATCTAGTTGTCTCTAAAATTCCAACAATTAAAAGGTTTCTCTAAATTTTGGTTTTAATTCTGGAGCTTTGTAATGGTTAACAGTGGATGATCTTGGTAGAGGAGGATCCCTTGGTTCTGTGAAATTTTTTTCACATTTGTCTGAGCTTTATACACGGAGAAAGTCATTTTACAAGTTTGTGGAAAATGTTGAAAAGGTTTCTGGACATTTTCCATTTTTCAATTGAAATAGGTGATTTGAACACTGTTTGGTCCAGTAAATGAAGTCCAATGAACTTGAAATATTTACCGGAGATCAAGTGTGTTCTTAAGAGATTTCTACCCAAATTTGGGAATTTTCGAATTAGCAGAATAGGGGTAATTAATTTCCCAAGCAGTTAGCTTAATGGAATTAATTATGACAATTATGGGAGTTTCATGTCCAACAAATTGCACCACTGCAAATTTGAGAACAAGATAAGTCTACCAGAATTTATTTGGAAATTTTTGAGCAAATATACTAGGAGTAATGGATTTTTGAAGTTTGATTGAAATATGGAATTATTTTCCAATTGTAAAGTTTAAATAATCCGCTGGCCCCATTTCATTTAAACGGAACAATCAGAGATGGGCCACACCGAGGGCCACGGATTTAACCACGCAGCCACACCGGATCAAACAGCCACAGCCGATCCTGCCCTGTGATTCTGTCGCTGACATGCGGGGCCCTCCCCCTTTGTCTACCTCGTGCCAGGGCGACGCTCCTCGCCGGAGCAGTGGTGCTGCGCGCCGGACTTGCAGCGTCGACCTCCTCACGGCACGGATTTGACCGCCTGACCCTAGAATCGACCGAGCAATACAATGGTGGGGTCCAATCGTGGCTACGACGGCCAGAGATGGCAGCGCAATGACGGCTGCGGCGGCTAGGGTTTTGGCTATGTCGAACTCGCTCGGAAATGTCTCAAGCACATCGGGAAAAAGCTGGGAATTTTCCTGGGAGCATGAGGATGACGATTTGGAGGTGCAAACGGGGTGGAGTAGTCGGCAAAGTTTCCTTCGATGGTGAACCGCGGCGCTTTTCAACGGCGGTGGGGAAAACTCGAAATACTCAAACTGTGGTCAATTACTCTCATTGGCACTTGATCTAGATGATGCGCCCCGATGTATAGAAGCTATCTATCAACTGGATTAAACTATAACCATGCATTGAAATAGAATCGCATCGAGGACCTGGCTCAAAGTGAAAACCTGAGCCGAGACAAAAATGAAGAATACTCGATCGATAAAAGAGGAAAAGGTTTGCAGTTTTCACCGTGAGAACCGTGGTGTCCCGGTGCTCCTTTCTTCTGTTGATGTCGAGGCTTGCAACCGCCTAGTTTGTCAGCCTCACGGTGGACAGAGGTGATGTCTATGGCGGATCAGCGATGGTGTCCGTGGAACATCAAACTACGGGCAAAATAATGAGCAACACGATGAGCCAATTGGTGTAGATGATAGAGTGTAGCCTTGGTGCCATATTTGCTGTTTGCATCGAAGAGAAACGAGGCAAGACCAAGGTGCTCACCAGGGAGGAAAAGGAGGCGGCGAAAATTGCGACGGGATTTTGTTTTTGGTGAAACAGAGGCAAGGTACTCGTCGGGGAGGCGCCGTAAGGCCTTAAGAAGGTGGAGGAGTCACCTAGCCACGCAGCTGCTTGCCTATGCATGTCATTGTCGCGTTGGCGCACCCTCCCGGCGTTGAATGGCGGGGACAGCCGTGAAACCGAGCACTCATGGCTGTGTTTCAGTAACTACTGGGCCCCACTGCCCCTTTCATTCTAATCCTCCTCTGTTCCTTTAATTCACCCACCAATACTTGTCCAAAATTGCTAGATTTTTGTGTAGAGGCCAATTTAAATATTGAGATCCAGATTCTGTCATTAGATTTCACATTTGGACAGGTTTCATACGAAATTCAAATTCAAATTTGAATTTGAATAGAATTTAATGTACCCATTGAATTAAATAGAATTAGTGCTCCGAATATTACGCAAATTTGCAGGGATGCTATTTGGAATATTTGGAAGCTAATGGACAAATCAGATTTTTATTTTGGCAAAGTTTGAACAGGAGCTAAATTTGAATTTTTAAATCCCTTCTATTGAAGCTTGAATTGGTTTAATTTCTTCATTGCCATTTGATTTATTTTCCCTAATCAAATTTTCAAATTGTCCTTTGTGAAATTTGCACCATGAAACATTTGGGCTTTTACATTCCTCCCCCCTTAAAAGAATCTCGTCCCGAGATTACAGATAAAAGAGACGGAGGTAAAAGGATTACCGGATATGAGATGATAATAAATCCGGATAGTTTGATCGGAGATAATCATCGCTTTCCCATGTTGCTTCCTCAGCGGTATGGTTGCTCCACAAGACTTTGTAGAAGTACAAGGTCTGGTTTCTTGTGGTGCAAATCTTTTCATCGATAATCCGGATCGGATACTCCGAATAAGTGAGATCCGGTTGGAGAGCTTCAATGTCTCCGGCGCGGATTTCAGCTGAGGATTTAAGACACTTTCACAACTGAGAAATGTGGAACACATTATGAACTCCAGAGAATAAAATGAGCTGATTTGGTTAGTTGACCACTATCACCAAATCGAATCATGCTTCTGGAAGGTGAGAGGCAATCCGACAATAAAATCCATACTAATATCCTCCCATTTCCACGTCGGGATTTTTAATGGTTGCAGCTGTCCGGCTTTTCTCATATGGTCGGCTTTCACCCGCCGACACGTATCACACTCCAATACGTACTTTGCAATTTCTCTTTTCATCCGTGTCCACCAAAATCTGGTTTTCAAATCATGGTACATCTTGTTGCTGCCCGGATGGATAGAGTACTTGGATAAGTGAGCTTCATCCAAGATTCTCTTCCGAGGTGTCGTGTCACGGGGTACCACGATACGGTCCTTGAACCATAGGGTACCATGTTCATCACTTCGGAAGCACTTCATTTCCCCATTCTTCATTCTCCTCCAAATGTGCGACATACCCACATCTTTCTTTTGAGGTTCCATAATCTCCTCTCATATGGTACGGATGAGAGCAATATTATATAACGCTCCATATGGAACCATGTATAAACTCTGCTCGTCCTCTTCTACCGGAGTGATGGACAGATTATTGACGTGAGACTTGTGACTCAGTGCATCAGCAACTACATTCGCCTTGTCGAGATGGTAATGAATTTCAATATCATAATCTTTGTTCAGTTCTAACCATCTTCAGGCCGCATATTCAGCTCCTTCTGAGTGAAGATATATTTTAGACTCTTGTGATCGGTGTAGAGGTGCACTAAATTTCCGATTAAATAATGCCTCCACATTTTCAATGCGTGTACCACGGCAGCAAGCTCAAGGTCATGAGTTGGATAATGCTGCTCATGATTTCGTGGTTGCCGTGATCCATACGCGATCACGCGGACTTCTTGCATTAACACGTAGTCGAGACCAATGCCAGACGCATCACAATAAACGTCGAAATATTTGGTCGTATCCGGCTGAGCTAGCACTGGGACTGTTGTGAGATGTTTCACCAATGCTTGAAATGCATCCTCACATTCCATTCTCCAATTATATTTAGTCCCCTTTTTCAGGAGCTCCGTCATTGGCTTAGCAATTTTTGAGAAGCTCGGAATGAACCTCCGATAATATCCCGCTAACCTAAGAAAACTGCGAACTTCGTGGACGGACGTTGGAGACTTCCATTTCAGCACTTGCACAATTTTGCTTGGGTCAACAGCAATACCCTCCGCTGAAATAATGTGACCAAGAAAAGGCACTTGGCTGATCCAAAATTAACACTTGCTGAATTTTACGTAAAGCTTGTGATCTCGCAATCGTTGGAGCACGATATGCAAGTGTTTGGCATGTTCTTCGTCTGATTTTGAATAAACCAAAATGTCATCGATGAAGACCACGACAAACTTATCCAACTCCAGAATTAACACTGAATTCATCAAATACATGAATTGAGCCGGTGCGCTGGTATGTCCAAACGACATGACGAGATATTCATAGAGTCCGTATCTCGTCGAGAATGCCATCTTCAGTATATCCTCCGATCGGATTTTTATTTGATGATATCCGGACCGAAGATCCATCTTTGAGAATACTTTATCACCCACTAATTGATCGAAAAAAATATCAATGTGCGGTATTGGATACTTGTTCTTGATCGTCACGGCGTTGAGCGGACAATAATCCACACATAGGCGTAACGTTTTGTCTTTTTTCTTCACAAATAATGCGGAGCAGCCCCAAGATGATGAACTTGGGCGTATGAGACCTTTGTCCAGTAGGTCCTTCAAATGCTCCTTCAATTCGGCCAACTCATTTGGTGCCATTTTGTACGGCCTCCGAGAAATAGGCGTGGTTCCCATAATAAGTTCAATCTTGAACACGATGTCTCTATCCGGCGGCATACCCGGAAGGTCATCGGGAAACATGTCCGGATATTCACGGACCACAGGAATGTCATCAAGATTTGTGGCTTCCGTGTGGTGGGTCGCTAGAATTTCATAGATAAGGCAGTCTAGAATAAGAGTGTGTGGTTCATGTAGTGGAGAGTTTAGATGGAACACACGTGGAACGATGTCGAGAACAGCACCATAACGGTGCAGCCACGACATCCCTAAGATGACATCGATCTTTTGACCCTCTAATATAATTAGAGAAGTCGGATAGATATTCCCACCTATCTTAAGTTGTGCTTTATGGACTTTCATGTCCGCTGCTATTTTGCCACCCGGAGAGCAAATCAAATATGGAATTTCTGTGGGAGTGATAGGTAATTGGTGCTTGACAACATAAGATTGGATAATGAAATTATGGGTGGCACCGGAGTCAAATAATATGACTATGGAATTTTGGAGTAGAGAAAACGTACCCGCGAGAATGGGTTCGCCTTCTGGCACGTCTTCGAGATCTAGGAGGTGGACGTTGCCGGGTTTTGGTGCTGGTTTCTTGGGCTGGTTGCAGGGTTGAACGGCACCCCAATATGGTGCTTGCCTGCTGCCTTGATGCTGCTTGGGGAAGTCCCTCGCAAAATGCCTGGCACGGCCACACGTATAGCACGTGTACTGTGTCGGGTTCCCTCCAATCTGCGGACGAAATCCCGGTGCACGTGGTGGAGGTGGATATGCACGCGAGCCCATCCTTTGCTGCTGCTACTGTTGCGGAGATGGCACGTTGATAGAACGACCGCGGAATTGCTGCGGTCGCGCCGGTGGCTGCCATCGCTGATCAGATGGTGAGCGATACACCACACGGTATTTCTACTGACCACCTCCGCTGCTGCTCAACAGTGCGCTCCGTTTCCTCTTATCAGAAACGAGCTCGCGCTGAGCATCCTCTTGTACAATCGCGGCATTGACGATGTCGTTGAAGGTGCCATGGTTGCATTGTGCGAGTCAAACTTTCATCTTGGGGTTTCTGTCCTCTGTCCCAACATAATCCCGCGCATACTGCGCTAGATGGTTGAAGGCGAGGGAGTATTCATGGGCACTTATCCCGCCTTGCTTTAGCTCCAAAAATTCTTGTAGCTTCCTCTTCATTATTCTGGGAGGTATATGGTAGGCGCGGAACGCCTCCCAGAATTTGGTCCAGGTGACCACATGACCGGCCGGCAGTGAGGCGATAAAGTTCGCCCACCAAGCACCGGCAGATCCTTGAAGCTGTTGCGCTGCAAATAGCGCCTTCTGCTGTTCGGTGCATCGTAGCAAACCGAACTTTGCCTCGAGAGTGTGGATAAAGTTGTCCGCCTCTAGAGGCTCCTCGGATTCCATGAAGACCGGAGGATGCGTCCCCAAGAAGTCCGAATACGAACTCTGTTGGGGCTGGCGTTGCCCATTGTCTTGTCGTCCCCCTTGACGGGACGAATTTTGAACCAACACCCGCAGTAACTCAGTTTGCTCGTCGCGCAAGCCGAGTACTGCAGCCAGAATCTCCGCGAGCATCCTCGGAGGTTCAGGTGGTGGTGCTGGAGAGACTTGTTGCTGTGGTGTCGCGGTTTGCTCCCAGGTCGGAGATTCATCCTCACGACCCCAGCTTGAGCCTCCCATCTCTGGCGTCGAACGCGTAAGCACCATTCTGCATCCACATGAATTGAAATCAGCAACATGTTTGTTTGCTTCATCCATACTATACCATAGTAGTGCGAGTATTGACAATGTGATGATTGCATAACATTCACATATATTAATAAAGTACAAACTTTATACAAGATATATTATCTCATGACCAAGTTTACAGTAGTAAAGTCCAAAATGACGGGCTCCCACTACGGAAGTACATCTCAACTATACTTGGTCTCCCCGAGATGTCATACACATCTTGTCATCTCATACACACCCACTACTATTTATAATATGACACAAACATGGCTACAAAATAAACACGAGCAACTACTAACTATCCATTGCCCCGTGATGGCAGTAATGCTGCCCCATCCTACGCCGATGCATCGTCATCCGCATACTCGAGTATCTCTGGATCTTCTTCATCCTCTGGATCTGAAGGCACATTCTCACCCATATTCAGCGGTATGTCATGAGCTGATGGATACACAACTGGTTGCAATTGTGCTTCGGCCTCAATCAAATTATCCTGAAGTTGGTTTGCCTCGTACTCCCAATTGTGAGCTTCCTTGATGGCTTCATCTCATGCCTCGGTGACTACCAACAGCTGCTCTTGTTGTTGTTGCACCTCTAACTGACTCGCCTGCAGTCAATCATGAGCTTGCTGCAGTTCCATGCGAGTTTGCCTCAGTTTGGCGCGAGCTTTTTGCAATCTAGTGCGAGTGTGATTCAGCTGATCCTCGCATTGATTCAGCCGGTGATTCGTTAGAGCTAGGAACGAACGTAGGTTCTCATTGATATAATGAAGAGTATCACCCCGTTCCATTGCTTGCCTCAAGGCTATGATCTGCTCCCGAAGAATTGCACCTTGTGTGAGAACCACCACGCTGGATGCAGCGGCATAAGTCCCAAGTGTTGTCGAGGTTGTGTCGCCATATGGTCGATAGGCCGCAACCATACGATGCTGCCACTCAAAACCAGCAGCACCATGGACCGGGAGAAGAGCAAATTGTGTCCCAGCCATGGCATATTGGTGAAGCTCGCAAATCTTCATAATCGCTTCGCCCGCTGCAATGGCCCACGTGTCCTCCAAACGAGCTCCATGGATCGTGACCGAAAAAGGAGCCCATCCATAAAAACGCGGACTCACCGGGATGTCAACCAGGATGGTACATGATGGTACGCCTCTGTCAACCGCCTCTTGATCCCAATAGCATGGCATTTCGATGAAGCCAAACTGTTGGAGCACATCACACAGCATGCTCGGGAAGCCCGGATGATTAGCGCATGTGGAGAACACCCTTCCGTCGGGTAATGGCATCACATCCGTCATCTATAAAAGAAGTACCTGAAGGAGTCAAATACTAAAATTTAACAAACTTTGTTGATATACAGATCATGGATGTGAAAATTTAATTATGAAGGTGAATTCAAATTCAAATGCAAAATGAAACATAACACTGGAATTCTGTCTCAGTTTCTGTTTATTCTGACCAGTCTGGAGAAATTTGAAATTTTCATCAAGTTAGAGGCACATTCAGGACTTGAGTTAAACTACAAAATTGTAGTAAACTCAAATATATTTCCAGAAATTTTTTATTTGCCTCCATATAATTTCCTTATAAGGATATATAATTTTTACAAATTGACAGTTTTCTGGAAAATTTTTGACAGCATCTCCTCTGTTTAAGGCTGATTTTGTCCACATTTTTCCAGATACAAAACATCAATATATGCAAAATAATAAATTACAACATTGTTTTCAAAATCACCAGGATTACAGAAATGCATTATAGAAGTCATTCGTTGATTCTACAAGGAGATACGATCAAGACAGTGACAGGGTATAGACTGTCCAGTCTCTATCCAGATTTATCAGAGTTTGGAAATTTGAATTTTTCATTAGTTTACAGAGGGATTCTGATCTGGAGTTGAACATAAGAGTTTTAGAGGACTCTCTAAACTTTCCAACCATGTAATTATACCTATAGGGGTGAAATATACAGGAAGTTATGACATTCCAAACTTAGTAAATTTTCTGTCCAGTTCACAGTTTGAACCAGGAACTGCCAATTTAAGTTCAAATGAAGTTTTCAATTTTTAAATCTTGAAATCTGTCTTGGAGCTGAAAATGAAACTTGTGGATGACTTCCTCAAGTTCCCAAACCATATGTCCGCTTATCCAAGTGACCACACAATCAATTGCAAATCTGACCAGCACGCTTCAAAACAGAGATTACAAATTCAAACTTAGTCCCAAGTTGGAAATTTTTACTTGCTGTCGAGTCACAACACCAGCACGGATAGCATCGTTGACGTGCCTGATGAAACTCGAATGCAATGTCGGTACTACGCCCTCACCAAAGAAAATCCTAAGCCAATATTCCGTCATATGTCTCAACGGTAGCAGTAATGACGTTCACTCGCAAACGTTTTCTACTCGAGCTACTTAAGCATGGTTAGTGTACTGCATCTGCACACAAATGATAGATCAATCATATGGTGCCGTACGGCACAACACGCACAGGCGAACTGTTCACAATAATATATATGGAAGTAAAAACATCCGTCTCGTATCATTCCATACGGGCCGCCCCGCATTAAGCCATGTCTCGAGGTACGTGACCGGGTTTTCTACCACCCAACAGGGTCCCACGTCTTAGCATAGTGTTGCACCAGTAGGGGGCGCATCCGGTTATGTCCCACCCGACGGGGGCTCCCGCTAATTTTGTAGCACGCTGGGGTACCGCGTGTCATATGTTCTAAAAAACATGGAAAGTTTCAGAGACTCATATTAACATTTTCGTGCCATGCCACGGAAACAACCACATGCTACATCTCGCATGGTGAGCTTACTGCAATTAATCCGCTTGCAGTGGCATACCTTACCTCTTACCTGACGTCAGAGCATCATTAGAGAATATAATAACATATAAGTTAGCTTGCCACCTTAAGTAATTAACACTATAGTAGACCTTATGTGGGCATAGTAACTAATCCTCACTCGACTACTCTTATATTTTAAAAATAGGCTCTTTTTGAGCATGCTATTCCCACTGCGGCTCTGATACCAGGCTGTGGGGACCCAGTCCACACAATCCAGGATCGCAGGGGGTGGTGCCATGTGATGCGGCACCCAACAGCACACACAAAAAGAATACGACAAAATACAAAGTTTTATTTATATAAACAACACAAGTCTTTTACAATACTTAATATATAGCGGAAGATAATATTCATAGCTAAACTCTCAGCCTAGCTTTGCAAAAGTACAGCCGTCCAGCCCGTGGACACTGCACACTAGCCACACACAAATTTACAGCGGCGTGCAGGGCTCCCACTCGGCGGTATACCCCGACAGGGGCTTCGCCTCATCTTCGGGCCATTCTTCATAAGTCTCACCTGCAAACAACTTAATATAGCAACCGTGAGCATGAAGGCTCAACAAGACTTAACCGTCTCACCTAAATATGGAACTCTATATGTAGGGATACTTAACATAGGCATATATATTGCAGTAAATGACTCGCCTACATGTTGATTCTTAATTTTCAAGTATTAACAGCAGCTTACAAGTTTAATAAAGTAACATTAGTGATCATATTTGATAGCAACCAAAGTTTCAAAACAATTATAATTCAATACATCGTATTCTCCTGACTTCTTCATTATTTACTACGTCACAGCGCAGTGAACAAGCGGTACTCAAATAACCACGAGAGACGGTTATTGCAATCAGGACACACCCGAATAACACGTCACATACACCCGTGTGTAAGGAGCGTGCAGTGCTCCTCACCACGTCATACGCAGCCACCTTTCACAAGGGAACTCAAACGCTGAACCGGTCCCACCATCACGGGCATAAGGTTCCCGCATGGAGCGTGTCTGTGCCCACTGGTGAATTTACACTTTACTACCCTCAGCTCACCCCTGTCGACAATGGGCTATGCCTCGACATCCAAGTTATCAAGTTACATTGATTTTCTGGGTTCCATATGCCCAGTATGCATCCGGTACTGTTCAAACTTGTCCAACAGGGCCGCACACGGATTGGTCCTCAATTGAGACAAGCAGGGCTACGCACATGGGACCACGTCTTGCTGCATCCTACCCTCTGCTCGGTCTCAATATCATATTTATAAACCATTCTTCGATCAAATCTTTTCCGTGTGATAAAACCCTATCTCGCGAGTAGATTCCAACTACTCGACTTCTACCGAAGTCCTTAAAACTTAAGCATGGCATTTTCTAGTCGTCGGGCTGTAGAACTACCCAGTACTCCATGGGATTTGTGGGTCATGCAAGTGGGGTAACAAGCACCTTAGCCCTAATGCACAAAATTCATCCTAGACATAAGTGATACAAATAGAAACTTTGTAATAGCACATAAATGCAAACCGTGGCTTTCCTGGCTGCGAGTCAGAGGGATAGTTAGCTTCTGAAAGTAGAGTCTTCAAGGGCTCCGGGTCCTCCTCGATCTCGTTCACTATATGATATGCAATATATAAAGTACATGAGTGATATTGAAACTATAGAAAAGATCTTATAAAAATGGATCAGGTGTGTAAATAATTTAATTGGCTATGGGATTTTTACAGTGGACACTAGGTTCTATGAGGAAGATCTGGACCATACATTTGAGATGTTCAAGGAAGCTTGATGTCTCCAAAATTCCAACAAATAAAAGGCCTCTCTGAATTTTGGTTTTAATTCTGGAGCTTTGTCATGGATAACAGTGGATGACATTGGTGGAGTTGGTTCTCCTGGTTATGGTAAAATTTGTTTCACATTTTTCTGAGCTTTCTACATGGAGAACTGATTTTGCATGTTTGGGGAAAATGTTGAAAAGGTTTCTGGACATTTTCCATTTTTCAATTGACATAGGTGATTTGAACAATGTTTAGTCCAGTAAATGAAGTCCAATGAACTTGAAATTTTTACTGGAGAACAAGTGTATATTTGCGCGTGTTCTGAACAAAATTGGGAATTTTCCAATTAGCAGAAAGGGGTAATTAATTTCCCAAGCAGTTAGATTAAAGGAATTAATTATGAAACTTCTGGTAGTTTAATGTCCAACAAATTGCGCCACTGCAAATTTGAGAACAAGATGAGTTTACCATAATTTATTTGGAAACTTTTGAGCAAATATACTAGGAATAATGGATTTTTGAATTTTAATTGAAATCTGGAATTATTTTCCAATTGGAAAGTTTAAATAATCCTCTGGCCCCACTTCATTTAAATGGACCAATGAGAGCTGGGCCGCACCGAGGGCCACAGAGTTAACCTCGCAGCTGCACCGGATCAAACACCCACAGCCGATCCTGCACTGTGATTCAGTCGCTGATATGCGGGGCCCTCCCCCTTCGTCTACCTCGCGCCGGGGCGATGCTCCTCCCCGTAGCAGCGGCAGCACACGCCGGACTTGCTGCGCCAACCTCCTCCCGGCACGGATTTGAATGCCTGACCCTAGAATCGACTGCGCAATATGATGGTGGGGTCCAATCGTGGCGACTACGGCCGGAGATGGCGGCACAACGACGGCGGCGGCGGCTAGGGTTTCGGCTATGTCGAATTCGCTCGGAAATGGCTCAAGCACATCGGAAAAAAGATGGGAATGTTCCTGGTAGCATGAGGATGATGATTTGGAGGTGCAAAAGGGGTGGAATCGTCGGCACAGTTGCCTTCGATGGTGAACAGCGGATCTTTCAACGGCGGTGGGGAAAACTCGAAATACTCAGACCGTGGTCGATTATTCTCATCGGCACTTGATCTAGATGATGTGCCCCAACGTATAGAAGCTATCTCTCAACTGGATTAAACTATAACCATGCACAGAAACAGAATCACATCGATGACCTAGCTCAAAGTGAAAACCTGAGCCGAGACAAAAATGAAGAATACTCGCTCTATAAAGGAGGAAAAGGTTGGCGGTTTTCACAGTGAGAACCGTGGTGTCCCGGCGCTCCTTTCTTCTATTGAAGTCGAGGCTTGCGACCACATAGTTCGTCGGTTTCACGGTGGACAGAGGTGATGTCCACTATGACTCAATGATGGCATCCATGGAACATCAAACTACGGGCAAAATAATGAGCAACACGATGAGCCAATTGGTGTAGATGATAGAGCGTAGCCTTGGCACCATCTTTGCTGTTTGCATCAAAGAGAAACGAGGCAAGACCAATGTGCTCACTAGGGAGGAAAATGATGCGGCGAAAATGGCAACCGGATTTTGTTTTCGGTGAAACAGAGGTGAGGTACTCATCGGGGAGGTGCCGTAAGACCATAAGAAGGTGGAGGAGTCACCTAGCCACATAGGTGCTTGCCTCTGCATGTCGTTGTCACGGTGGCGCGCCATCCAGGCGTTTAACGGCGGGTACAGCCGTGAAACAGAGCACTCACGACCGTGTTTCACTGACTACTGGGCCCCACTGCCCCTTTCATCCTAATCGTCCTCTGTTCCTTTAATTCACCCACCAATACTTGTCCAAATTTTCTAGATTTTTGAGAAGAGGCCAATGTAAATATGGAGATCCAGATATTGACATTGGATTTCAAATTTGGACAGGTTTCATATGAAAGTCAAATTCAAATTTGATTTTGAATAGAATTTAATTTACCCATTGAATTAAATAGAATTAGTGCTCCAAATATTACAAAATTTGCAGGGATGCTATTTGGAATATTTTGAAGCTAATGGTGAACTCAGATTTTTATTTTAGCAAAGTTTGAACCGGAGCTAAATTTGAATTTTTGAATCCCTTCTATTGAAGCTTGAATTGGTTTAATTTCTTCATTGCCATTTGATTTCTTTTTCCCAATCAAATTTTTAAATTGTCCTTTCTGAACTATGCACCATGAAACATTTGGGATTTTACAGGAATTAGGCCTAAGTTTTCGATCGATGACTCGGTAATAGGAACGGAACTACCCACATCATGCATCACCCTTTCAAAAAATTAAAAAAATGTTTTGTGGGTTCCATAAAAATGTGAAAGTATCATCTGGCTACTTGATGAACGTCTCAAGGATTATTTCATTTCCAGATCTAAAAGTAGCTCCCGGTGTGAAGTCTCATGATTACCATGTATTGTTTACGTAGATGATTGCTGTTGGAATTCAGAATATCCTACCAATTAATTTTTGGGAGGCTATAATGAACTTTTTCTTTTTCTTCAATGCAATTGGTTAAAAAGTACTATGTGAAGAAGATCTTGAGTCATTGGAAAAAAGGCACTATAAAACTTTATGCTTCCTTAAGATGTATTTTCCACCTGCCTTTTTTGACATCAGCATCCATTTCAAAACTCATCTTATTATGGAAATAAAGCTAATTGGGCCTATGTTCCTTCACCAGATGTATGATTACGAGAGATTCAACGGTATACTGAAGTCCTTCGTTAGAAATCAAGCTTACCCTGAGGACATCATGGTACAAGGATATTGTACAGAGGAAATTGTGTAGTGTGCTCTAAACTACACTAACCCCGGTAACCGATTGGTGTTCCCAAGTCTCGTCATGAGGGGAGGCTCACAGGAAAAGGGACCATTGGGAAGAAGGCTATAACTCCAAATTCATATTTATTCTTCTGCGCCGATTTCCACGTGTTGCAAGATATGTCCATTGTCTCGGAGTACCTCGATGAGCACAAGGAGGTGGTTCTTAGGGACAATCATGGCTGCAATGAATTATGGTTAGCAAATGAACACAGGAGAAAATTCATTGGCTAGCTCCGGGATCGGATTTCTCACTCATCGGATACTCAAACAAGTGAGTACCTAAAAAAGTTTCTCGTGGTCCTATTTTCACAGTTATTACATATGAAGGGTACGACATAAATGAATACACGTTCTACACTGTAGAACAAGACAAGAAAAGCATGTATCAGAATAGTGGTGTTCATGTTGATGATTATAATGTTGTGGGCCAAGACACAGACATGTATTATAGTCAAATACAAGAGATCTGGGAGCTTGACTTTCAAGGATTCAAGATTCCTCTTTTCCGTTGCAAGTGGGTTGATGGAATCAAAGGTGTTGTACAAGACAAGTACGGTTTTACTAGCATTGATCTTAACCGTCAAGGATATAAGTGGGAGGCTTTCATGGAAGCAGAACACGTTTCTCAAGTGTTCTATGTTCCAGACACAATAAATAAAAGACTTAAGGTGGTTATCCATGGAAAACGACGAATCGTCGGAGTCGAGAATGCCATCGATGATGAAGAGTTTGACCAACTTGGCACAATGATCAAGCTAAGAATACCATCGGCCAACGAACATTCTTACTTGCAGAACGGTCACCATGAAAAAGTATATAATTTTAAAAAACCAAGACCGCAACGTAAAATACCAAATTGATTATGTGTAAAAATGTTCAAATATGTGAAATTATGGTCAATTGAGTGAAAAATTGACATCCATTTGGATATTTGTGTGATATATGCTCAAATGTGTGAAAATATTGCCATTTGAGTGAAAATTTGACTTTCATTGGTCATATGTGCTCTGTTTCTTATGGAGAAGTACTGATGCCTTGTGTTCTATTTTTTAAGGAAGCACTACTGAATGTAGCACTTGGTTCCCCTTGAAAAAAGGGAAAGTGATGCGAGACAAGCCTCACAATGGTGCGTCTCTTAGGCAAGATAATGTGAGACGCATTTTCAAAAAGAACGTCCAATTTTGACCCTGCCTAAAAAGATACTAAAGTGATGCGAGAAGCGCCTCACAAAGGCGCGTCTCTCGAACAAGATAATGTGAGACGCGTTTCCAAAAAGATCGTCTGTGATTTAGACTCTTCCTAAAAAGATACAAAAGTGATGCAAGACGCGCCTTACAAAGGCGCGTCTCTCAGGTAAGAAAATGTGGGACGCGTTTTCAAAAATCCCGTCTCCGATTTAGATGCTTTTGTTATTTAGATTTTGGCGTGGTCCCACATGTCATCGAAAATGAGGTCGTAGCACTTCGAATTCTGTGCCCGAATGGCATCATAGCAATAGACGCACATTAATTCAAAAGAAAAGAGACGCGCTTTCCTAATGTGAGACGCGCTTAGCAGTGGTTCTTCTAAGGTACTTTTAGCTCTCTCACACGCTCTCTTCACAACACGTAGCACAACTTTTCACTTTTCGTGTGCGCTGATCACTTCTCACCCTAGAAACTGCCACCATGTTGACCCTTCCCCGGAGCACGCTGCCACGTGGGTACGCTTCCCCGAAGCTCGTCGCTGCTTTACACTGCCCTATGGTACTTTTATCTCTTTTGCACGCTCTCTTCGCAACACTTAGCACAACTTTTCACTTTTCGCGCACGCTGATCACTTCTCGCCCTTGAAACCCCCGCCGACTCGTCCCCTTCCCTAGAGCACGCCGCCTCGTTGGTCCACTTCCCCAGAGTTCGTCGCCGCCTTAACACTGCCTTCTTGATCATTGTCGCGCTACCGCCATCGACCCTCGACATCCCGTCGACCAGCACGGCACTGCCCTAATAAGGTTTGTACGCACTTTGGTTCGAGTCCAAATGGTCCATAGAGTATTACGCTTGGAGTATTACGCTTGGCACATAGATCTTTTTCTTATTAAGGTACAAATTCCATGAGAGAATTTGCTCTCTTATGTGACCGTTTGTGTGAATGTGACTGAAATTTGAAAATATTTTACGGGATTTTAGTGTTTTTGTGAATTTGAAGATGTCTCAGTCGGAGCATTAGCAGCATAATGAATAGGAGGCTCAACAGCAGACTCGGCAGCAGACACATGAAGAGGATGCATCTGCCTCTGATAACACAAGAAAGAAAAGGTCATGGACGACGTGGCCGATAGACGTTACGACTGTTGATGAGTCCAATGATGAAGACGTACCTCTGGACCATAATGTGAATACAAGACTATCCAGAATTTGTGGTCTAGATGCTCGGGAAAGGGTGCCACTAAACCTGGAGAGATTCGATCACTTGACCGAAAATGGAAAGGATGAACTCTTCAAAAGATCTATCCAACCATTTTTTCAATATCCAGAACATAAGAAACAGAAGGGGAAGAAGCTAGCTATGAAGATGATCTCTCATGCATGAAGGACCTACAAAACTAAGCTTCACGAGTTTGCGAAGAATCGTGAAACCCCCTTCCATAAGTATCCACATGTGTTAGAAGAGGACTGGAGACAATTTGTCGAAAAATTTGAATCATTGGAATTTGCCAAGAGAAGTGAACATATGAAGTGGCTCCGATCGCAGAACGAGCTTGACCACCACCTTGGCAACATCAGTAATGCCAGTAAAAAAAGGATTTGGGAAGAACATGATTTAACATTGGCCCTGCTGAAATCATTTATGCGTGCTCGTTCACAGCTGTCTGAGTCAGGCGTTATCACCTTCTACAACCAGAGCACTGCAAACGTCGCTCAAAGAGCCTAGAACCTGAGCACTGAAGAGTCAAATGGTGAGAGGGAAAATGATGCCCCCACCAAGTCCCTGCAAAGACCGGAGCAATGAGGCCGTATTCGTGATGTTTACAGTAAGTTAACCTGGAGGGAGGGTTTTTCGGAAAACAAAACTACTTATCGGAAGTGGAAAGCGGCCTCAACATCATAGGTTGACAACGAGGAGCTGAAAACACAGCTGAGAAGGGAGCTCCTAGGTGACGTGAAGCAAATCCTGGAGGGAGCAGGTATACCAATCCCTGATGCATTTTTCAATGATGACAAGCGTAGGAGCAGCTTTGCTTCTACAGCAGGTGGGGGTGGACAACCATAGGAGGATCTTCAGGCACCAGCGTCTGGACCTTCAATTGAGCCGAACACGATAGATAACTTGGCTCAGCCAACAACATGCAGCCTTCTGCTAATGGTCAGAGGAATCTCTCAAATGGATGTCGGGAGAGGGCTAGTGTATCCCGATCAGACCATGCTTGACAATATTCATGTGGACACAACATCTTATGTTGTGGTCAATGTGGAAATGGTGCATGAAAATACAAAAAACCTAGAGCTCAAAGTGCCAGCGGAAGATACAACGCTGAATATGCGGGATGCAGTTACTAGAAGGGTTCAGTGGAGACAAAACCTTATTGTTGTTGACTGAGCAGTAGCAGCAGCAGTAGCAGCAACAACTTTCGCGTCGACCACTTCAATGTGTGGGGACCGGAGTCCACACATCGAGGATCTCACTGGATGGTGCCGTGCAATGCGGCACCTAACAACACACACGAGAAGGATACCAAAACGTACAAAGTTTTCATTTTAGAATAATCAGAGTTTACAAAAGAGTGTACGACAGAGGTACACACGCTGCAGAAAATACATACTCATAATCTCACCTAACTAAGCAGAAGAGCAGACGTCCATGCCCTAGGACACTTCTCACTAGCAACATGGAGAACATTCAGCAGCGGCGTGGTTCACATGAGATTTATCTCGACACCTCGAGTCTCATGCATAACCTAAACAGCATAAATAAAGCTAATACCTGCAAAAATCGTTAAAGCGCAAATGTGAGCATAAGGCTCAACAATAACCCGTCTCACTAGACATATGCAAGGATGAGTACTAAACATAGGTAAGGTATAGCATAAATAGACTTGCCTACAAGTGAATCCCTATAATCATGTTTTAAGTAGCAAATGACATTCTTCGAGCACGGCACATCATAGACTCCACAATCAAACAAGAAACGCTTTGCTGATGATATGACATGCTCAAAGCACAAATATCTTATTACAGCTAAAGTATGGGGAAACTATAAACTTTAATTGTTCTATCTCTAAGTCATACAAGGTTGCAAAGCAATTATAATTCAATACAATATATTTTTCTGGCTTCTTTAGTATTTACTACGTCACGACAGCGACGGACAAGTGGTACTCTATTACCGCGAGGGACGGTAATTGCAATTAGGACACACCCGGACTGCACGACACGCACACCCGCGTGGGAGACACATACGTGCTCTCCTCCCCGCGTCATAGGTGGCCACCTTTCACCCAAGACCCCAATGTCGACAAACCTCTTCATCCCGAGCAAAAGGACCCCTACACGGACACGTCAAAATGTCTCGCTAGGATATTTACACCTTTCTGCCTTTGCATCTCCATTCAAGGACAACCAAGGAGTCTCCACACTACAGTCTAGAGTTACATCAGTTTATTGGGCCCATATACCATTATGCAACCGGTACAATTCAAGCTTGCCCAACGGTGCCGCATACGGCATGGTCCTCAAGTGACACAGGCAGGGCTATGCGCCCGAGACTCCATCTCGTCGACTCCTATTCTCCCTGCCTGGTCTCGTATTCATTTCATAAGCCATTTTTAATCTTCCACCTCAAACTGTTATTCCTATCTCGCGAGTGGATTCCAACTACTCGACTTCTACCGGATTTTCCTATACATTAGCAAAGTAGTTACTACAGGTCAAACTGTAACTCGTCCCAACCAACCCCTGGGATTTTGGTCATGCAAGTGGAGTATCAATCACCTTATACGTAAATGCACAATATAAACTTAAGACGTAAGTGAATAAAACTGGAAAATTCTGAAAGGCTCTTAAATGCAAATCGGGGCTTGCCTTAGTTTGCGACTCGATTCAATGTCAATTGTTAAGGGTCCTTCTCTAAAGACTCTGCCAAGGACTTCAAGTGGACAACCTGGCCTTCTCCTCCAAGCGATGCTTCTCGTCAATATCGATCACGACACGACATGCATATATGAATGCTAATAACTTATAATGTACATATAGTTCCTAAGTTTCTAACTATGGTTATAGTAAGTGAATGATTTTCTTTGGCTTTAGGATTTTTTTATGGTAGATGTTAGGGACTACAAGGAATACTCTTGCAAAGAACAGGAGATGATCAAAGTAGTTTGTTGTCTCTAAAATTATGGCAAGCAATAAACTTCCAAAATTTTTAGAGAAGAAACTGTAGCTTGAACATAGCTGCCAGTTGATGATCATGACAGAGGATGTTGTTCTGGTTCTAGCAAAATTGGCTTCATAAATTTCTAAGCCTTGGTGAAGGAGATATTGAATTTCAAAGTCGGCAAGAATTTCAGGAATTATTTTATAACTGAATTTTTAGCTTTTCTATTAACATTCAGTTGGCAACTGAATTAGGACCAAGAGACTAAGTCAATTAAATCTCAAAGTTTTACAGGAGTTAGCATATGACTGAAGGAAGGTTTAATCCAAATTTGGGACACAATACAGCAACTGAACATCTGTAATAATTCAATGACTGAAAAAGGTAATTGAATTATACAGAGGACTATACAGGTGCAATGGCTCCCAAACATTTTCTGAGAATCCAGAATTGGATAATGTATTTTATGTGCATTTTGGGGATTTTTCCAGTTGACACTTCATTTGGATAAATTGGATTTGTATTTGGAAAGATTGTTTTCTACAGAATTTAAAAGTAAGCTTCATGAAACCTAATTGGTACTAACAGCACCAAGAGCTCGAGGGCTTTCAAACAAAATTTGTTTGAAGATTTTTGGAGCAGTCTAGAGAAGGTTATGGATTTTCTAAGTTGGAGTCAAATCTGGATTTAAATTATAATTTGAATTAACCCGTGGGTCCCACCGTTTTAAAATGGACCAATGGCATACACCACACGGGGACCACAGAGAAGCACCGCGTTGCCACACCAGATCCCGGGGCCACACCTGATCTGACGGGTCTAAAAGATGCTGACACGCGGGGCCCGCCGCGTCGTCTTCAACCTCCCGATGCGGGTGGCGCGCGGGGCTCCCGCGGCGGCACGCTCCGGCGAGCCTCGCCGGATCTGAGTTTCCGGCCACCGCAGAACCTAATTTTGTGTGCCCAACTTTAAAATCAGGCGCTGAGCACGATGGCAGGGTCGGGGTGGCTCGCCGACTGTCGGAAACAGCGGCGCATCGGCGGTGGCGGCAGCTAGGGTTCCGGCCATATTGGAACCGCCGCTCCGTGGCTAAAACCATTCTAAAAATGCTGGGGAAGTCTCTTGGAACCTCGAGGAAGGTAATGGGAAAGTGAGATCGTCGTGCAACGGTCGGCAAAACCATCATCGACGGCAACAAAGGCATCTTCTTAATGGCGGAGGGGAGAACTTGTGATTCTCGAGCTACGATCGATCATTTTTGGTGATTCCGGTTTGAGAGGGTGCGCAATGAAGTGTAGAAAATATTTGCTAGCAATTGTGGAGAGTGATTAAGTGTGGAACTCAAATTGAATGAAAAACCGAGCGAGTTCATAAGCTTCGGCTGAGAATAAAACTTAGCTAACTTGCTCGATACTCACGTAAACAAGGAATGGCTTTCACCGTCATGCAGAGAATGTCCAAATGCACCACCTAGCTATTGGAGTCGAAGCACGAAACTGCGTGTAGCAGCCTGGCACCGTGGAGCAGATACGGCGCGCGGTGAACACGACGGCGAGCTTCGGTGTAGCTTCAAAATACCGGTCAAACTGTCAACTAAACAACGAAAGGATTGATTCAGAGGACAGAGGAGGGAGTGGGGATCAACCTCGCTGTTGGGATCTTGGCGCGAGAGGCCTTCGCCTGGCCGGCAACAGGCGCGCAGCGCCGGCGGTCAGAAACTTGCGCGCAGGGCGAAAATGGATTAGCCCTTCGGCTCAGTGGGAAGTAAGGCGATAAGAGCCACCGTGGAGCGATAAGGAGGAGCCAGGGGCGATATTTATAGAGCTCAAATGGTGGTAGCTTGCTGCTGTCACGCTGGGCATGCACGCCGTCGTGTTGGCGCGTGCAGCGCGTGCTGGTTTGCTGCGCACGTGGGCTGCTGACTGGTGGGCCCCGCCAGTCAGCCTTACAGCTACTGTCCTTTTAGTAATTCATTTCGAAATAGTAAATGAACTCCAAAAATCATGAAACTTCATAGCTAAGTCAATAAAAATGTGATGAACACAATGGTGTGTTTAAATCTTTATGTTCAAGTATATTTGACCAGATTTTGAGTTTGAATTTAAACTTGATTCAAATTCGTTGAGCGTCTCAAATAAAATGACAAATGGACTCGAAAATTCATGAAACTTTTCAAGGAGTTTATTTGCAATTCTAGAAGATTAGAGAAAAATTTATAGCCTCAGATTTGAATGTTCTTGATAAGGCGTGTGTATACAGTAGCTATATGTTATTTGTTTATTTGAGTACATGAGGTACTATAAATCGATTTGCCCAAGAAAACCTCATTCAAATATTCCAAAATTTTGCAGAGATGATATTTGAATTATTTTAAGATTATTGGTGCAGTATGTTTCTCATGTTAATAAAATTTAAAACATGGGAAGAAAAAGGAATTGAATAGGTTCAAGTTTATGCACATGACCATATCTTGAACCCAATTAAATTTGAATTTAACTGACCACTGAAATTTATATTTAGCATTAAGTGGGATTTCACATTCCTCCCCCCTTAAAAGAATCTCGTCCCGAGATTATAACAGGAAGGATAAAAGAAAAAGATCAAATGAACATATGTTGCTAACAAGTCCGGATAGTTTGATTTAAGAAAATCCTCACTTTCCCAAGTTGCTTCTTCAGCGGTATGGTTATTCCACAAGACATTGTAAAAGTGCAAAGTGCGGCTTCTTGTGGTACAAGTCTTCTCATCAGTGATCTTTACCGGATGCTCAGAATAAGTGAGATCAGGTTGTAGAGCCTCAAGATCTTCCGTGCAGACTTCAGCTGGTGATTTAAGACACTTCCGCAGCTGAGAGATGTGTAATACATTATGAATTCCAGAGAGAGATGCTGGTAACTCCAGACGATAGGCCACGGGTCCACATTTCTCAGTGATAGCGAACGGCCCGATGAATCGTGGGGCCAGCTTTCCCTTCACCCCAAAATGATGAATCCCTTTCATTGGAGATACACGAAGGTAAACGTGATCCCCAATGTCGAAGTGAAGAGGTCGACGTTGTTTATCTTCATAACTCTTCTATTGAGATTGAGCAGCCTTTAGGTTGGCTTGGATTACTTGCACTTGTTCTTCTGCTTCATTGACAAGATCAATGCCATATGTCACTCTTTCACCAAACTCACACCAATTCAATGGTGTGCGGCACTTCCTGCCATAGAGAGCTTCATATGGCGCCATCTGGATACTAGCTTGATAGCCATTGTTATATGAAAACTCTGCCAATGGTAGATGATGATCCCTATTTTTACCATGGTGGATGGCACAAGCTCGTAGCATGTCCTCAAGGACTTGATTTACTCACTCCGTCTAACCATCAGTCTGCGGATGATAAGCAGAGCTTCGAATCAACTTGGTACCCAATGATGCGTGGAGCTGCTCCCAAAATCGAGCAACAAATAAGGCTCCACGATCTGAAATAATAGTGCGGGGTACTCCATGTAGGCACATGATCTTTGTGATATACAACTCTGCATTTTTGGGACCATGATAGTTGGTGTTGACAGGGATAAAATGAGCTGATTTGGTCAATCGATCAACTATCACCCAAATCGAATCATGCTTACGGAAAGTGAGAGGTAACCCAATGATGAAATCCATGCTGATGTCTTCCCACTTCCATGCCGGTATGTTAAAGGGTTGTAACTGTCCGGCTTGCCTCAAATGGTAGGCTTTTACTCGCCGACACGTATCACATTCAGATACATACTTTGCTATCTCTCGCTTCATCTATGACCACCAGAATTTCTTCTTCAGATCTTGGTACATCTTGTTGCCACCCGGATGAATAGAGTACTTGGATAAATGTGCTTCATCCAAGATTTTCTTTCGGAGCTCCATGTCATGGGGTACGACTATACGGTCTTTAAACCAAATAGTACTGTGATCATCACATTGAAAGCATTTCATCACCCCCTTCTTCATTCTACGTCGAATGTGCGACATTCCCTTTTCTTCCTTTTGAGCCTCTATGATATCTTCCCTGATGGTAGGGATGAGAGCTAGATTGTAGGGTGCTCCATATGGAACCAAGTATAAACTCGGCTCATCCTCTTCTATTGAAATGATCGACAGATGATTGACATGAGACTTGCAGCTCAACGCATCTGCAACCACATTTGCTTTGCCGGGATGGTAGTGGATCTCAATCTCATAGTCTTTGTTTAATTCCAACCATCTCCGCTGTCGCATATTCAAGTCTTTCTAGGTGAAAATGTACTTTAAACTCTTGTGATCAATGTAGAGATGCACTAGATTGCCTAATAGATAGTGCCTCCACATCTTCAACGCGAGCACCACGGCAGCGAGCTCAAGATCATGAGTCGGATAATGTTGTTCATGATTTTGAAGCTGCCGGGATCCATACACAAACACTCTTCTATCTTGCATGAGTACACAACCAAGACCGATGCCAGATGCATCGCAATAGACATCAAATGGTTTGGTTGTGTCTGGCTGAGCCAACACCGGTGCTGTTGTGAGGTGTTTCACCAAAGCTTGAAATGCTTCTTCACATTCTTTACTCCATACATATCTTGTTCTCTTCTTCAGTAGTTCTATCATTGGTTTAGCTATCTTTGAGAAACTCAGAATGAACCTCCGATAATAGCCAGCCAAGACAATGAAACTACGAACCTCATGAACGGACTTGGGAGATTTCCACTTCAGGACTTGTACAATTTTGCGTGGATCAACGACAATACCATCAGCCGAGGTGATGTGCCCTAGAAATGGCACTTGGCGGATCCAAAACTCACACTTTCTAAACTTTGCATACAGTTGGTGATCTCTTAAACGTTGTAGCACAATATGCAAGTGTTTAGCGTGTTCTTCTTCATATTTAGAATACACCAAGATGTCGACAATGAATACCACGACAAACTTATCCAACTCCGGCATAAACACCGAATTCATGAGATGCATGAAGTGAGCTGGTGCATTTTCAACCCAAAGGACATGACGAGATACTCATATAGCCCATACCTCATCGAAAATGCGGTTTTTGGAATGTCCTCAAGTCGAATCTTAATCTAATGATAACCTGAACGAAGGTCCATCTTTGAGAATACCTTAGCACCCACTAGTTGATCTAATAAAATATCAATGTGTGGTAGTGGATACTTGTTCTTGATGGTGACCGCATTCAGTGGACAATAGTCCACAGACAACCTCAAAGTCTCATCCTTCTTGTTCACAAACAACATGGAACAACCCCAAGGTGATGAACTTGGGCGAATAAAACCCTTGCTCAATAAGTCATTCAGCTGCTCCTTCAATTCCGCAAGTTCCTTCGCTGTCATCCTATACGACTTCCTTGAGATTGGCGTGGTTCCGGGCGCTAGTTCAATCTTGAACGTGATGTCACGTTCTGGTGGCATGCCCAGGAGATCGTCAGGAAACACGTCTGGATATTCACACACTACTGGAATATCCTCAAGCTTCTTGACACTGGTGTGTTGCACCGCCGAGACTCTTGTTGCGATATTCAAAAGATTTAAAATGTTGCTTCCATGAAATTTAGAATTCAATTGGACAGTCCGCGGGCTGATATCAATGATAGCTCCATGATGTGTCAACCATGACATCCCCAAGATGAGGTCAATCTGCTAACCTTCCAAAATGATGACGTTCATCGGATAGATACTTCCACCCATGCACAAATGTGCTCGAGAAATAACCTCATTAGCTGAAATATTGCCTCCAGGTGAACTGACACAAAAAGGATGTGAGAGAGTCACAATTGGCACTTGATGTTTCAGCACAAAAGATTTGCTCGCAAAGTTATGAGTAGCTCCAGAGTCAAACAGTATGACTACTGGTTGATCATGTAAAGTAAACATGCCTGCTAAAACAGGTTCTCCTTCTGGAATGTCCTCAATTGCAGCATAATTAACACTGGCAGACTTCGATGAGCTCTTCTTTTTAAATTTATGGTGCTGATCAGCATTCTTGGAAAAGGACAATTGGACACAGTCACGTTCCGTCTTGCGATGTTCCCGTGCTAAATGCATTCAATGCTTTCCACTGAATTGGGGTGGACTGACAACATGCACATCATGCAGAGGTTGGGCTGCAAGAGTGAGATCATACTGCTGCGGTGGAGAATCAGGACACACTTGCACGCTTTGTTGAGGTGCAATTAAAGTCTCCACTGGATAGGAGTGATACCGAACCTGTTGTGGTTGCTCACTCGACAAAAGCTGTCGACCGGACGGTAAGCAATATACCGCTCGATCCTCCTGAGGAATATCACTGATAATCTTCAATGACGTCTTCCTCTTTCTCTTCTCTACCTGATAGCAAAGAGTTGCATCCACCTGAACAATAGCGGCACCAACCAAGTCATTGTAGTTGCCGTTATTGAATAACACCAGTCAAGCCCGAAGCTCGGCGTTCAGACCTTGAAAGAAACAATGGCACTTCAATGCCTCGATATTCACATACTCGGGCGCATATTGAGCCAAATGATTGAACGCCTTGGAGTATTCATAAGCACTCATTTCTCCTTGCTTTAACTCCACAAACTCCTTCAACTTGGTTTTAATCATCCCTTTAGAAATGTGGCGTGCACGAAAAGCATCACGAAACTCCGCCCAGGTCACACGATGATCGTTAGGGAGATTGGTGAGATATTCAGACCACCAAGCTCCTGCGGATCCTTGAAGTTGTTGAGCGGCAAATAAAACCTTATGATACTCATCACACTGGAATAACTCAAACTTGGCTTCAATCACCCGGAGCCAAAGTTCCGACTCCAATGGTTCCCAGGCTTCTGTGAAAACCGGTGGTTGAGTTGCCATGAAATCCAGATATGTGACTTGAGGTTGACCAAGTGGTTGAGCCTCAGGTTGTACACTCCTCTGTACCAACGTCTGCAGAGACTCGGCCATACTTGCTAAGACTTCTGCCAATCGGGTTGATGATGGCACTGGTGGTAGAGTTGAGTCGTCTCCACCATGAGCAGAAATACCCGGTTCACCCTCAAAATGAGTGTGATCCATGCTACAAGAGTGAGCATTACGGTTAAGATCCAAAGTTGCAATACCACTGGAGTCATGATAAAGACCATAATATGCATCACTTAACAATGCAGTATGCTAGGTGTAAATAAAGACTAGAACATGGAACTAGACCCAAATAAGTAAAACTGCTCACCAATCACTTAACATAGTGTTTCAACTTTACATTAATCAATCATGTGGAGTAATCACCCCTAGACATGATGAGTGACATAAGAAGGTGAAACTAAAACGATTTGAGTTGATAATATCGCATACTGGTATGCCGTCCAGTCTCGGGTCCATCAGACTAGTCTGTAGATTTGTAATTATTTCCCACAGTTAAATGCAGAATTTGGTCTGGAGTTCAACTACAAATTTATATTAAACTCAAAAAACTTTCCAGAATGTATTACTTTGTCCCCATAGCAATTCTGGAATGGAAGATATAGAAGCTTGATTAATGGTTACAAGACAGTTCAAATCTGGAATATGAACTTCAGTTCTGTTCCAGCAGACCATCCTGTATAAATTCGAAATTTGCTCCCAGTAAATGGCAGGAATAGGATTTTAGTCGAATACAAACGTTTTATAGCACTTCATAACCTTTCCAGATTGTACTTGAACACCTACAGGTGAGCTCTGGAGTAAAAGTTATACAGGTCTGAAGTTGACTAAAATTTTCTGGAAATTTTGACAGAACCTCCCCTGTATATGTGGGTTTTTGTCCACAGTTTATACAGATATATCAAAACAATATCTTGAGGTAATGACAAAATAAAAATGGTACCAAAACATGTTAATTTTCCATAAATATAATTGGTTCAGGCTTACAAAGTCGTTAAACAGGTCAAAGCTCGCAAATTCCAACTATGCACAAAGGATTTCTGGTCCTGGACTGTCAGAACAGCGTTTGCGACAATTTGAATTGGACTCTGGTAATGAAAGATTCAGACCAGGAGTTGAATAGAAAGTTGATAGAGGACTTCCTAAGCTTTCCGATGTTGTATATATATGACTATGTCAATTTCTAATATTAGGAGATATGACTGTCTAAAGTCGACAGATGAGTTGACTGGTTTTCTGCCAGCAGATCTGCAGTGTACCAGTTTCAACCTGGGATTTGGATTGGTTCAGTGTCGAATTAGAAATCACTTCAATTTACAAAGTTGTAGTGATGCTTCTGCTATCTCCATATATGTATCACAATAGGACAGAAGATTTTTCTACCAGAAGTTATGGTGAAAATACAGAGACTGTGTAATTGGGTAAGACATTTGTAGTAGTTTTTGTGGAGTTCAGATTACGCCAAGGTAGGATCATTTTTAGTCCTAAAGACCAAACTGAACTTTGTAGTGGAATTGATGATATTTCTATCCATATAGCATATCCTTATTTTATTTTTCAACTGACCAAGATTACGACCTGGCGAAGTTGAGTTAACTTCTGCCAGGAATAAAGAACCTTGATTCTTCATGAGTTATGAGTGATATTCACCTTGCAATGTCCAAAACTTACTAGCAACTGGTAGTCGGACATTCCAATAATGTAATGCAACCATTCTGACGTCAGGGATGGTCATGTATCAAAGTCGATATTGACGTTACTACATGCCTCACCAAGAAAATTCTAACCGGTATACCCGGATACGTTTATAGGTGGTCCTAATATCGTTCACTCACAAACGTGTGCTAACGGGTCGCTACCGTAGTCAATGCTGCAAAAGACAAACAATCCCCTTTCACACATTCACACCTCAAGGGCGGCACGGGGAAACACGACAGGCAGTCACAATAATATACAAAAGTAAATGCATACGACTCTGGTGCGAGTCGCCCTCGAGCGAGGTCATGTCTTGAGGTACATGGATGTAAATACGTCTGTACAGCAAAGACTCCCGTACGAACCGGCTTATACACACTCGGGCATACGTGTTTCGCAAGCTCCCATAGAATACGAATGATTCTAGAGAGGCATACTATCGGGTTATACACCACCCAACTAATTTTGTGTCACGCTGGGGTACCGCGTGTCATATGTTCTCTGAAACATGGAAAAGTTTCAGAGACTCATATTGAGTTTTCCGTGTCAAGCCATGGAAAACTTCCATGCTTCCCCTCGCATGGTGAGCTTACCGCAATTGATCCGCTTTCGGTTGTGTACCTTACCTCTTACCTGACGTCAGAGCGTCATTACAGAATTAATAACATATAAGTTAGTTTACCACCTTTATATCTTATACTAGTAATAGTCCTTAATGGGCATATAGATAATCCTCACTCGACTACTTTGGAGTTTTCGAAAATAGGCTCTTTTCGAGTGTGCTATTCCCAATGAAGCTCTGATACCATGTTTGTGGGGACCGGAGTCGACACATCCGAGGATCTCATTGGGTGGTGCCGTGCGATGCGACACCTAACAGCACACACGAGAAGGATACCAAAACGTACAAAGTTTTCATTTCAGAATAATCAGAGTTTACAAAAGAGTGTACGACAGAGGTACACACGCAGCGGAAAATACATACTCATAATCTCACCTAACTAAGCAGGAGAGCAGATGTCCATGCCCTAGGACACTTCTCACTAGCAACAAGAGGAACATTCAGTAGCGGCGTGGTTCACATGAGATTTATGTTGACACCTCGAGTCTCATGCATAACCTGAACAACATAAATAAAGCTAATACCTGCAAAAATCGTTAAAGAGCAAACGTGAGCATAAGGCTCAGCAAGACAAACCCGTCTCACTAGACATATGATAGGATGAGTACTAAACATAGCTAAGGAATAGCATAAATAGACTCGCCTACATGTGAATACTTATAATCGTGTTTTAAGTAGCAAATGACATTCTTCGAGCACGGCACATCATAGACTCCACAATCAAACAAGAAATGCTTTGCCGATGATATGACATGCTCAAAGCACATTATGCCATTACAGCTAAAGTATGGGGAAAATTTAAACTTTAATTGTGCTATCTCTATGTAATACATGGTTGCAAAGCAATTATAATTCAATACAATATATTTTTCTGGCTTCTTTAGTATTTACTACATCACGACAGCGATGGACAAGTGGTACTCTATTACCGCGAGGGACGGTGATTGCAATCAGGACACACCCGGACTGCACGACACGCACACCCACGTGGGAGACACATACGTGATCTCCTCCCCGCGTCATACGTGGCCACCTTTCACCCAAGACCCCAATGTCGACAAACCTCTTCATCCCGAGCAAAAGGTCCCCTACACGGACATGTCAAAATGTCCCGCTAGGAGATTTACATATTTCTGCCTTTGCATCTCCATTCAAGGACAACCGAGGAGTCTCCACACTACAGTCTGGAGTTACATCAGTTTATTGGGCCCATATACCATTATGCAACTGATACAGTTCAAGCTTGCCCAACGGCGCCGCATACGACATGGTCCTCAAGCGACACAGGAAGGGCTATCCGCCCGAGACTCCATCTTGTTGACTCCTATTCTCCCTGATCGGTCTCGTATTCATTTCATAAGCCATTTTTAATCTTACACCTCGAAGTGTTATTCCTATCTCGCGAGTAGATTCCAACTACTCGACTTCTACCGGATTTTCCTATACATTAGCAAAGCAGTTACTACAGGTCAAACTGTAACTCGTCCCAACCAACCCCTGGGATTTGTGGTCATGCAAGTGGAGTATCAATCACCTTATACGTAAATGCACAATATCAACTAAAGACATAAGTGAATAAAACTGGAAAATTCTGAAAGGCTCTTAAATGCAAACCGGGGCTTGCCTTAGTTTGCGACTTGATTAAATATCAATTGTTAAGGGTCCCTCTCTGAAGACTCCGCCAAGGACTTCAAGTGGACAACCTGGCCTTCTCCACCAAGCGACACTTCTCATCAATATCGATCACTAAACGACATGCATATATGAATGCTAATAAATTATAATGTACATATAGTTCCTAAGTTTCTAACTATGGTTATAGTAAGTGAATGATTTTCTTTGGCTTTGGGATTTTTTTATGGTAGATGTTAGGGACTATAAGGAATACTCTTGCAATGAACAGGAGATGATCAAAATAGTTTGTTGTCTCTAAAATTATGGAAAGCAATAAACTTCCAAAAATTTTAGGGAAGAAACTGTAGCTTGAACATAGCTGCCAGTTGATGATCATGATAGAGGATGTTGTTCTGGTTCTAGAAAAATTGGCTTCATAAATTTCTAAGCCTTGGTGAAGCAGATATTGAATTTCAAAGTTGGCAAGAATTTCTGGAATTATTTTATAACTGCATTTTTAGCTTTTCTATTAACATTCAGTTGGCAACTGAATTATACTAGGAGCCTAAGTCAATTAAATCTCAAAGTTTTACAGGAGTTAGTATATGACTAAAGGAAGGTTCAATCCAAATTTGGGACACAATAAAGCAACTGAACACTTGTAATAATTCAATGACTTAAAAAGGTAATTGAATTATACAAAGGGTTATACAGGTGCAATGGCTCCCAAACATTTTCTGGAGATCTATAATAGGATAATGCATTTTATTTGAGTTTTGCGGATTTTTCCAGTGGACACTTCATCTGGAAAAATTGTATATGTATTTGGAATGATTGTTTTCTACATAATTTAAAATTAAGTTTCATAAACTCTAATTGGTACTAACAGAAACTAGAGCACAAGGGCTTTCAAACAAAATTTGTTTGAAGATTTTTGGAGCAGTCTAGAGAAAGTTATGGATTTTCTATGTTGGAGTCTAATCTGGATTTAAATTCTAATTTGAATTAACCCGTGGGTCCCACCGTTTTAAAATGGACCAATGGCATTCACACCACATGGGGACTACAGAGAAGCACCGCGTAGCCACACCAGATCCCGGGGCCACACCTGATCCGATGGGTTTAAAAGACGCTGACACGCGGGGCCCACCGCGTCGTCTTCAACCTCCCGAAGCGGGCGGCGCGTGGGGCTCCCGCGGCGGCGCGCTCCGGCGAGCCTTGTCGGATCTGAGTTTCCGGCCACCGCAGCACCTAATTTTGTGCGCCCAACATTAAAATCCCGCGCTGAGAACGATGGTAGGGTCGGGGAGGCTCGCCGACTGTCGGAAACAGCGTCGCATCGGTGGCGGCGACAGCTAGGGTTCCTGCCATGTCGGAACCGCCGCTCCGTGGCTAAAACCCTTCTAAAAAGGCTGGGGAAGTCTCCTGGAACCTCGAGGAAGGTAATGGGAAAGTAAGATCGTCGTGCAATGGTCGGCAAAACCATCATCGATGGCGACAGAGGCATCTTCTTAACGGCGGAGGGGAGAACTTGTGATTCTCGAGCTACGGTCGATCATTTTTGGTGATTCCAGTTCGAGAGGGTGCGCAAAGAAGTGTAGAAACTATTTACTAGCAATTATGGAGAGTGATTAAGTGTGGAACTCAAATTGAATGGAAAACCGAGCGAGTTCATAAGCTTCGGCCGAGAATAAAACTTAGCTAACTTGCTCGATACTCACGTAAACAAGGAATGGCTTTCACCGTCGTGCAGAGCATGTCCAGACGCACCACCTTGCTATTGGTCGAAGCACGAAACTTCGTGTAGCAGCCTGGCACCGTGGAGCAGAGACGGCGCGCGGTGAACACGACGGCGAGCTTCGGCGTAGCTTCAAAATACCGGTCAAACCGTCAACTAAACAACGAAAGGATTGATTCAGAGGACGGAGGAGGGAGTGGGGATCAACCACGCTGTTGGGAGCTTGGCGCGAGAGGCCTTCAGCTGTCCGGCAACTGGCGCGCGGCGCCGGCGGTCAGAAACTTGCGCGCGGGGCGAAAATGGAGCAGCCCTTCGGCTCGGTGGGATGTAAGGCGATAAGAGCGACCGTGGAGCGATAAGGAGGAGCCAGGGGCGATATTTATAGAGCTCAAACGGCGGTAGCTTGCTGCTGTCGCGCTGGGCATGCACGCCGTCGCGGTGGTGCGTGCAGCGCGCGCTGATTTGCGGCGCACGTGGGCTGCTGCCTGGTGGGCCCCGCCAGTCAGCCTTACAGCTACTGTCCTTTTAGTAATTCATTTGGAAATAGTAAATGAACTCCAAAAATCATGAAACTTCATGGCTAAGTCAAAAAAAATGTGATGAACACAATGGTGTGTTCAAATCTTTATGTTCATGTATATTTGACCAGATTTTGAGTTTGAATTTAAACTTGATTCAAATTCGCTGAGCGTCTCAAATAAAATAACAAATGGACTCCAAAATTCATGAAACTTTTCAAGGAGCTTGTTTGCAATTTTAGAAGATTAGAGAAAAATTTATAGCCTCAGATTTGAATGTTCTTGATAGGGCGTGCGTATACAGTAGCTATATGTTATTTCTTTATTTGAGTACATGAGGTACTATAAATTGATTTGCCCAATCTAACCTCATTCAAATATTCCAAAATTTTGCAGAGATGATATTTGAATTATTTTAAGATTATTGATGAAGTATGTTTCTCATGTTAATAAAATTTAAAACATGAGAAGAAAAAGGAATTGAATAGGTTCAAGTTTATGCACATGACCATATCTTGAACCCAATTAAATTTGAATTTAACTGACCACTGAAATTTATATTTAGCATTAAGTGGGATTTTACACAATGTCTCCTGAGGCACATCTACTTCTGCATCCAAATCCAAAACAGATGGATCTGTCTTAAATTCCAGAGCTATTGTTGCCTCCAGTTATAGGAAAGCAACAGAAGTCTCCAATTGGAGAGCAGTTGCCTCTAGTTATAGAGAAGCCGCATCTATCTCCAACTGTAGAGCTCCCGCAAAACTCTCCACTTGAAGATAAGTCGCGTCGGTCTCCACCTCGCACTTGAAGTGCCCTGCACCCTACACCTGATCAGCCGCTGGCAAAGCCGTCGAAGAATGTATGTGCCAAGAACAAGGGTCTGCCGCAACGGCAATTATCGTCGAAGGAAGGTAGGAAGAAACCAATGAAAGAGTCGGATCCTAACCCGACGTCGCCGAAAGCTATGACGCATGAAAACCCGAAGTATGAACTGGGAAAGCCGATGCTAACTGTGGCCGCACTCAAACAAGTTCCTACACCTTGTGTTCAGCTTCATCAATACTACATGGAAAATTGCAAAATGTGTGATACCATACTATTGTCATTGAAGGATAAACACTTTTTCTCGGGTGATGGCGCTTTTGTCATCTCATGGTCTGATCTCTACAACCTTTTCATCCTCGACGCATTGGATATCTCCCTAATACGCCACTTTGCATTGTAAGTCTCCTCAAAAACTTGGTTCTTCAATACATACTCAATACAAGTGTTATATGTGACAAATTTGGCATTTTGCGTTTAGGTACCAGCAACAACATGCTCGTCATAACACGCGAAACGCGTCTGCTGCATATCTCGACCCGCAAGTAGCAGCAAATCCTCTTCTGCAAATGGCGAAAGGTAGAAAAGAAGTTATTCAATATTTTGTGAAGGCAATGAAATTGTACAGTTATAAGGACCCCCTAGTCCTAACGGGTACGACCAGGTCTACACGGGTAACCATTGGGTAACCATAGCAATATCTACACGGTACGACCAGGTTGGTACTGTGACTCCTCAAGGCCGACAGATGAAAAAGCTAGCGAGCGAAGGACCCGGTCATGGATAGATATCTCTTCTGTTATTGACGAGTAAGTTCCTTCTTCACTTTAGTTTCCTTGCATGATAATTTTACATTAACTGTGAATGTTTTTGTTTAGGTCTTTTGGACAAGTAAAAGGAAAACGCTGACAGCTTACACATCATAATGCATTAGTTGTCCCACAACAAGCTCTGGGCAACACATGCGGCTTCGACATCTGCATACACATGGCTTTATTTGGAGAGCAACCTAATTACAATGTATGTGTAAGTGCATTTATTTTACTTTATTACTAATCTTTTGCTAAATCACAATTTATCGTGTGACAGGACTCTGGACCCATCTTAAGGAACATTGAACATCGTAGCCTTGAGCAAGTTAGAGACGTCCTATGCAGGTTTATCTTTTCTGAAATCATTAATTCAAACGGAGAATTTCATTATCCAATAGAGGATTAGGTGACACTTTGTGTAAATTAGTTACATGTTAAGCTGGATGACCAGGGGAATTATGTGTAAATAGTTACTTGGTAACCACAATTTACACTTGTTAATATTTGATTGGTCAATGTGTGTACACTTTGTTAATGTTTGATTAGTTACATGTTAAGCTTGATGAACATGAGAAATTTGGCTACATATGTTTCTATATGTGTATGTTGCAGACACAGGCAATGCGGTTGCCAAATCCTGGGTAGCTCCAGGATGCAGTCGGGAACTAGGATAACCAGGGGTGAAGGTACCAAATAGGACACGTGCATCTAGGAGACAGCGTCTCCTATTAGCGCCGCACTGAACTTGCCTGTAAAGAATCCGCAACGCATTGTAACAGGGGATGTCTTGGATTATCTAAATATGGAGACATGTTTCCTTATAGCACGTCTCAGATAAGTCAACAAATGTGCGACGGGTTGTCATAAAGAACGTCTCGGATCATTCAAAATATCTATTACGCGCTGCATTAGAGCGTGTCTCTCATTCACAATGATGGGCGACGCACGCCCCGCCCATCTCCAGTGACCTCATAAAGCTCGTCTGTTATGACTCAGTGAAAGGAGACGTGCTACCTTTGAGCATGTCTCACACCTAGTCTGATCGGCGATGCGACTTGCCGCCCGTCTGTGATGACAACGTAATGCGAGACGCGACGATGGAGATGCACAGTTTGTTTGTCTCCCTTCTTTGTTCGGGCATGTCTCGTATGAGCCTTTCTTACGTAGTGTAGTCCGTGCAGTGTGTCGAACAATTCTGGGCTCTGAAGAAGAATGAATTATTTTGAAACAGAAAGGGAATACCAGACTAGTCCGGGGTTCAGACCGGACAAGTCCACACCCTGACAGACTCAAATTTCCAGTTTAGCCCTAAATTCATTTTAATCTTGTTCCTTTTTACATGGCTTAGTTTTAATCGTGTATGAGGATGTATGCAATGCAATCTGCATGAAAATGAGGGTGTTACAAACCTACCCCCCTTAAAATTAATCTCGCCCTCTAGATACGGTGCAAAATGAAAGAGATAGGGAAAATCCTTCCTGAGATCATCTTCTTGCTCTCAAGTTGGTTTCGATTCTGTAAGGTGCTTCCATTGACTTTTGCACCATTGAATCACCTTATTTCTTGTGACCCTCTCTTTGCTGTCCAAAATTTTGATAGGTTGCTCGGCATAGGTCAAATCTTCCTCAAGCTCCAAATCTTTCATCGGTACTTGCTCTTCTGGAACTCTCAAGCACTTAAGCTGAGAAACGTGAAACACATCATGAACGTCGAAAAGATGTGCTGGCATCTCCAACTTATAGGCTACTTCTCCCTATTTGTCCATAATCTTGAATGGTCCAATATAGCGAGGTGCCAACTTGCCTTTGACATTAAACCGCTTGTGACCTCGAATAGGTGATACTTCAAGATATACGAAGTCTCCCACCTCAAAAGATAAGCTTCTTCATCTATTATCTGCATAACCCTTTTGTCTTGACTGGGCAGCTCTCAAATTCTTGTGAATGGTCTCCACTTGCATTTCATCCTCTTGGATCACATCAGGTACAAATACTTGGGTTTCCCCTGTCCCATTCCAAAACAAGGGTGTTCTACACCTTCTCCCATAGAATGCTTCATAAGGTGACATTTCCAGACTTGCTTGATAGTTGTTATCGTAGGAAAATTCAGCATATGGCATACTTTTGTCCTAGCTTCCTCCATACATTAGCGCACAAGTTCTTAGCATGTCTTCCAAAATATGATTTGTCCTCTCGGCCCGTCCATCCGTTTGAGGGTGATATGCAGAATTGAAATTAAATTGAGTTCCCATCAATTCGTGCAACTTTTGTCAGAACCTCGAGGTAAACAGAGAACCTCTATCAGACACTATTTTCTTGGGCACTCTGTGTAAACACACTATTCTTCCCATATACAGTTCTGCCAACTTGGCTCCACTATAAGTAGTCTTGACAGGAATGAAATGTGCTGATTTTGTCAACCGATCCACAATAACACATATTGAATCATATCCCGCTGAAGTGCAAGGCAAACAAACTATGAAATCCATACCAACCTCTTCCCACTTCCATTCTGGAATCTTCAATGGCTGTAATAATTTGGCTGGCCTTTGATGTTCAGCTTTGACTCGTTGGCATACATCACATAGTGCAAAATATTCTGCTCTTACTATAGGAAACACGAATACTTACGTCGGCTAGTGTTACCTTCATCGGCCAGCCGACAAAAGTTGTGAAACTTATGTCGGTCAAAAGAGACCGACGTAAGTTAACTTAGTTTTGTCGACTGCCTACGAAAGCTAAAAGGCCGACAGAAATAAACATACACTTACATCGGCGGGGACCCGCAGCAACGTAAATAAGATGGCCGATGTAAGTAAAGCATTACTTATGTCGCCCTTGCGCATGGCCGACGTAAGTATGCTAGGCCGACGTAATTAGTTTAATTTAGCCGACGTAAGTAGCGGAATTTAACCTAGACAGGGGCGCACCGCTTCTTTTTCCTTATTCCTCGTGAGCGCGCTGCTTCGTTGTTCTTCCCAGCCGCCACCTCAGCCGCTGCCGCGCCCAACACCGCCGCCACACCCCATGCCGCCGCCGCGCCTCCCTGGCTGCGCCTGATGCCACCACCGTGCTGCCCCGGCCGCGCCCCACCTCCAGAGCACCGCCTCGGCCGCGCCCCACCTCCAGAGCACTGCCGCTCGCTAGGTAAGGCTCCTCTCCACCTCCCTCCCCCCCAACACTCCCTCCAACCCGAGCGCCCCCCACCCCCTGCCCCCCCTCACCCTCCCTGAGTGCCCCTACCCCCACCCTCACCCTCACCCTCCCTGAGCCCCACCCCACCGTCACCCTCCCCCCCACACTCACCCTCAAATTTGAATTTGAATTTAATATTTTAAATTATGCTTAAATTGCTTAATTATTTATTTAATTATGCTTAAGTGGTTAATTTTCTTAGTGTACCTTATGCTTAATTGGTTTAGTGTATAGATTATGCTTAATTCTTTTAATTATGCCTATATGGTATTGGGGCATGAGGACAGGGGTGCCGGCTATCGGGGTTTTGCGGCGCCGTGGTGGCCGGCGTGTGGGAGGTGCGATTGGGGCACAGAGCTTGGGTGCCATGAGGAGGACGGCATCGGGGGCAGCCAGCTGTCGGGTGTCGCGGCGTCGGGGGTGGTCGGTGGCTCCAGAAGAGCGAGAGGAGGTGTTGGCAGCGTTGTGTGATGAAGTTAAGAGAGGTGGGTCATGTGAGCCGGAGATTGGTTAGTTGGGGACGTGGACTGGCTGGTTAGATGTCCTCAGCGGGGCGTCCTGGTCTCTGATCAGCTTCACGTAGCGAGAAGGGTGATGGGTCACAACCTCCTCCACCATTTTGGTTTGTTCTCCGTCCTTGTCTCTGGTCGGTGATGGACATGAGGGACGAGCCGAGATCTGCCACCCCACCTCTCCTTAAGAGAAGAGAAGAGAAGAGAAGAGAAGAGAAGAGAAGAGAAGAGAAGAGAAGAGAAGAGAAGAGAAGAGAAGAGAAGAGAAGAGAAGAGAAGAGAAGAGAAGAGAAGAGAAGAGAAGAGAAGAGAAGAGAAGAGAAGAGAAGAGAAGAGAAGAGAAGAGAAGAGATGATGAAGTGAAGTGAGTGAATGAGTTGGCCCTTGTGGTCAGGTCAATCCTGCCTGCCTCCGCCGTTCTCTGCTCCTAGTCCCAGTCTCCCACCTCTCAAGGGCCGGGGGCAAGGTAACAAGGAAGGAGATGCATGGTGAAGGCCATCAGAGTCCATGAGGTTGCTCGGTGATGAAAATGAAACGGGAGGGTGTGAATGATTGCATCCTCTTTGTCTTTCTCACCACTGATGGCTGCCATGCCAATATCGTGGAGAAGGAGGAGAGGCACGTGGAAGTCGACGCCCAACCCTGACGGTCCACTTAGGTTCTGTCGTGGTCCATTTAGTGTGAAGTTAAAGTATGCTCTAAACCACCCGCCCATGTGTATGGCAGACCCCGACGGACCTTGTTCACTGTCTCTGTCATTATTTCCTCTATTGTGCATAAATTAACGAGAAACTAATGATAATTTGCCCAACTTTAATCTGCAGAGTCAAACATGATCAAAGACTGTAGTTGGATGTATACTGGTTGGAAGAGTAGAACTGGTGGTCACTCAGATGAGTAGTATGCCAAGACAGAAGCTTTTGTGGAATGAGCTTTTTCATTGTCAAATAGCGATAAGGCGCGGTGCCCATGTATGAAATGCCGGAACAAAACGTTTTTGGACAAAGTGGAACTTACGATGCACTTTTGTCGAAACAGTTACGTATCACATTATGAGTTGTGGAACTTGCACGGCGAGACAACTTCTCAAGTTGTACAAGAAGTGGAAGCGGACAATGATGATGCCACAGAGGTTGATATGATGGATGAGACACTCGAAGATATACGACCAGAGCTTGTGGAGGATCCTCAAACAACGGAGGTTAAAGAGTTCTTCAATCTTCTCAAAGATTAAGAACAGTCGCTCCATGGACACACTAAAATGACACTCCTCAATTTCATGACTAGACTTGTGGTAATTAAGTCTAAGTTCTTCTTTTCTAATAACTGTTACAATGATCTCATCAATTTGTTCAACGATGCCCTTCCACATCCCAACAAAGTGCCTATAGATATGTACAAGTCGAAGAAAATTCTTTCAATCTCGGTATGAAGTACGAGAAGATTGATGTGTCTCCGAACAACTGCATGCTTTTCAGGAGAGAGCATGCCAATGAGAACAAATGTTTAAAATTTGGTCAACAGAGGTTTGTCGGAGTTGTTAATAACGATGGTGATACTGTGATGGCGGAAGTCGCACGTAAGCAGCTTCATTACTTATTCATGACACATAGGTTGATGTGGCTGTTCCTTTTAAAGAAAACGACCAGACAGGTGAGATGGGACAAAGTATGTGAGCGTCAAAACATTGAAGTCATGACGCACCCGTCCAATGGTGAGGCATAGAAGGCGCTGGACCGGTTTGATTTAGAATTCGGTCGTGAAGCGAGAAATGTTCGCATCGGGTTGGCGACAGATGGGTTCATGCTGTTCAGCACAAACGCCACACCATATTCCTGCTGGCTTGCTTTTGTCATTCCGTACAATCTTCCAATGGCTTTTTGCATGAAGAATGAGTTCATGTTTCTTAACCTCATTGTAACTGGGCCTGGTCATCATGGGTCACGTCTCAACGTGATGTTGAAACCGTTGATCGAAGAGTTGAAAATTTTGTGGACAGGAGTCGAAGCATACAATTGTTACAAGAAGAAGAAATTCAACCTTCGAGCTTCTTATTTGTGGTCCGTCCATGATTTTCCGGCATTTGACATGTTTTCTAGATGGAGCACTCATGGTCGGTTGACGTGCCCGATATGTGCCTCGAATACCGATTGCTTTCGACTTACTCATGGAGACAAGATATCTTACTTCGATTGTCATAGACGTTGAATGCCTCCGAATCACATGTTTAGACAATGGAAGAATGTCTTCAGAAAGAACACCGTTGTCACTAAAGGACCACCGAAACATCTTAATGGGTCAGAAATATTTGATATGTTGGACAAATTGGTGCCAGATGAAGGTCGTCCTGGATACTTTGAAGGTTATGGAGACGAACACAATTGGACTCACATATGTGTACTTTGGGAGCTACCGTATGTCAAGTTGATTCTAAGGCACAAGATTGATGTCTTGCATCAAGAGCGTAACGTGGCTGCATGTATCATAAGCACATGCATGGACATGACGGCAAAACAAATGACAATTTAAAGGCTCGAAAGGATCTCGCCGATCTTTGTAACCGTCAAACTCTTGAGCTCTCCGAAAATGGGTGTAAACGTCGTGCTCCTTTTTTGTCTTCGACCTAAAGAAAAGAAAGAATTTGTCGAATGGTTGCAAAGGTTGAAATTCCCAGATGGTTATGCAGCTAGTCTGTGATGAGCTGCGAATGTGAAAATGGGAAAGCTCATTGGGTTGAAGAGTCATGATTATCACATAATCATGGAAAGACTTCTGCTTGTTATGTTTCGAGGCTACTTTGACGATGCGGTGTGGAAGGTGTTAGCCGAGCTTAGCCACTTCTATAGGCAACTCTGTGCTAAAGAAATCACGCCAGAGATGATGATTAAGTTGGAGAAGGAAATTCTAGTACTTTTGTGTAAGATGGAAATTTTTTCCCTCCAAGGTTCTTCAATCCAATGCATCATCTCATAAGTGGGTTGTCCCGTGCAATATAGGTGGACGTATCATATTGAAAGGCACTCGGATATCTGAAACCAATGGTTGGTAACAGGGCAAGAGTGGAAGGTTGCATCACCAAAGCTTTTACTCTTAAGGAAGTAGGATACGTCTCAAGTGTTTACTTTGCAGAGGAACACAATGTTAATACTTCAACAATGCGGTACAATATGGATGAGCAACCTCCTTGTAGCAATCTCTCCATTTTTGCAACAAGAGGCACTACTGTTGCTAGTTACACTTCCTATGACGTCAGTGAAAAAGAAAGGTGTGCTGCTTTCTTCTATATGTACGCTAATATGGATGAAATGGATGAATAATTCAAGTAAGTGTTTCTCCTACACTTGTGCTTTTCAGCAACTTTTGCAACACATCTATTTTATAAGGATCTCTTTTTGTGTAATATGCTCGACAAGCAAAATTGGAGACATAGACATCAACCCACAAGCAATCAAATAGAACATATTTGACGGGAAGGAATAGACGGGGGATCTAATTTTCTTTCCTGGTTTTGGGGTCATGTAACATTTTCTCGTTAACTTATCAATATTAACAATGTTTTATTAGAACTTAAGAATGCTTACGCTTTCTAATAACTTCATATCTTAGACAGTGCAAAAAAGATGGCAACGTCCATGAAGATTCGTGACAACTATCCTATGGACTGTTTAATGTTAGAAGCTATGGTCGATATGAAATCAACGGCTTTTGATTCCGTACAACTCAATTTGAATCTCTTCATCCTCTCGTGACAACATGTAATACCGGAGTTGTGATGAGGGCAATCGATTCGCGAGAACATGAAACTCATTACTACGGGATTTTTTCAAAAAATCCTTTTATTCACTTTTGTCGGAAATAAGACAATTCGAGCAGTATTATTTGACTACAAATGGTTTGATTCCATTCGTAGAATTCGAGTAAACGAATTTTGCATGGTTGAAGTAAAACACAAGGAACGGTTGAAAGGATTTGATTCATTAGTTCTTGCACACCAAGTAGAGCAAGTGTACTATCTACCTTATCAATGCAATAAATTCAAAGCTTGGTGGCTGGTACATAAGGTGAATCCTCATGAGCGGTTATACGCTCCAGGAGATGATGATTACCATGAGGAAGCTGAGGTTGATGAGGTCTACCAAGAGGAAGAGTTGCCAGACTCCTTCTCAGTCGAGCCCGGTGTAGGACTGGATGACTTAGTTGGAGATGCTCAAGATATCGATACAGGCGGAAATAGAATCATAATCCGAAACTGAAAATATTGATGACTTAGTGGAATCTGCTGATTTGCAGAAAAGAAAATGATATGCGGAAGAAGAGGATCGATGGGCTGGTTTAAGGAGTAGGGTGCATGACCGCGATGTTGATGAATTTTGAAATTTATGATGTAACAATTTATTCACTAACTTAACATTAATTTTGTATCTTATCTTGGCATATTATTCATTTATTCCTTGCAACAGGATGTCGTCGAAGTGGAAGGGGAAAAGGAAGGGGAAGCCAGTGAGAGGGTTTGAGCTGCCACGAGACCCTTGCTCAGGGACCTCATTACCTTCGAGCTGACGTTCCCTCTTTCTGGCGCACGCTTCACCCTCAGCTCACGTGTAATTTCAGCGGACGGAGGTAAATTTTAGTTTACAACAAAGTTATTGTATAAATTGCACTTGTTAGTAATTATTTATTGTCAACCTTTTTCTTTTATGCAGTCTGACTCAGAGTCTTCTAGGTCCAATTCAGAGGCTAGGGGGGTGCTAAAGGAGCCCAAGTAAGAGGCTAGTAGGCCGCTACAGGAGCCCGCTAGCGCTAGCCTCCCTCTGTAGCCGACTACCGCTAGCCTTCCTTTGTACTCCTGTGGTTCCGCAGAGCCTTCAGGGTCACAGGACGCAGCGCCATTACAGCAAAGGTGACAGACAAGGAGGAGCCACTTTGCAGCTCCTCCTCTAGTTACATCTCAGATGAACAAGATCTATCCTGTCAGAGACAGGTAAAAACTGTATCTAGTATATTAATTATTAGATGTTGTTTTCCTTTACTTAATGAATTAATATATTTTGCAGATGTTGGTATGACTTATCGTTCACGGGGGCCGAGAAACACCACAGGAATGTTAATAGTGTCCTGGGTGCTATCATGAAGTTGCACTACCCCTGTGTCATTTACTGTTTCCCTGCCTTGTCGTGGGATGACTACGCTCGTGTCTCTCACCCGGTCCACAGCACGATTCAGGGAGCCGTATGGCACAATTTTATGGTAAGTTTAATTGTTTCATTTTTTCAACTCTTTTGAATTGTTAATGCATATCACTTAAATGTTTGTTTGCTTAAAGCTGAGGTACCAAGTAGAGGAAGCGGGCATGGAGGACCAATCGAGACGCGTGTTCCATTACAATGCTCGGAAGCTCACAAAGGCAGCGTTGTCGAACGCCTGGACTCAAACTGTCAACGCGTACTGCAAGCGGAACCCCAGGAGTAGGAGCAGGAGCAGCAAAGGGGTCCATCTAGGAAGAACTCTAACGCGTACTTGACAGAGGAGCAGTGCACAGAGGTAAGTTTTTAATATTGTTAAAAATTTACAATATCTATGTATGTTAACTGCATTGATGAAAAATGAAATATGTGCATGTTACTATTTCTTGAGTATAGGGTAACACCGAGGCGTACTTAGCCCTCTGTCGGCATTGGGCTATTGATGCTTTCATTGGTAAGTCCACAAAGGCTAGACAGTGTTGCATGGGGTCCGAGAGCAAGCACAACTTTAGCGGCGATGGCTTCTTGCATTTAGCTAAACGCATGGTAAGTAGTTTTTCAATTTTATTTATGTGTTCCTAATATATTTATCTCACTAACACGGATATACAGGAGCGAGAGATGGGTCAGGAGCCGACCCCGACCCAGGTTTGGAAGAGAGGTCACAAGGGAAGTGACCATTGTCAGCCAGGGCAGTGTAGTCAGGTCGCTGCCAATCGACTAGTAAGTTTTCGAAATTCATCAATTTCATTATAAGTAATGATATTGTTGAAATGCTTACAAGATTTCGTTGTTTTGTAGGCAAAGTATGAGCAGGAGGTCGCGAAGATATACGGTGCAGATTACGATTGGGAAAGCGCACCGATCGACCCCCAAGCCGCGTAAGCGAGCGGAGGCGGGAAGGCCCATGGACGGTGAGTTGTTCATTTGTTTGATTTCTTTTTCAATTTATCTTCTACTTAGTGTTTTCATTCTTTTGCAGGTTTGCCATTTTTGATGGAGTTGTCGACACGAGGTCTGCGCGACATTTGAGAGGTGCTTCATCGTCGCAGGCCTCGTCCGTTGGGACCACCAGTGGTCGTCTCTTGCAGACCCAGCTAGAGCTCCTTGCCTTGAAGGGGACGCTAGCGCAAACCCAGGCGGAGCCGGAGAGGTTGAGGGCGGAGGCAAGTGAGGAGCAGCGGAGGACGACCTAATGATTCCCAGACGCAAGCAGCGGTGGTGGTAAGTAATTTAAACTACCGTAGTTAAATTGCATAACATTTCAATAACATATATCTTCTAATATTTTGCAATGGCAGACTCTTGCTCGAAACACCGGTCATTATATCGAGATTCTTATGCTTCAGGCGCAGCAGACCCCGAAGCAGATAATAAACTATTTCTATAATATTGTCGTATTCATTTCAGTATTTTACCTATATAGGGAGATAAGGAGGTAGAACATAGAGTGCAAGAGAGTGAAACAGAGGTAGAACATAGGATATTTGGTGTAGGCTGTGGCCAGGTGGTTGGAAGGTTCCTGCATTGAGACCAAGTTTCCATCTTGCTGGTTCTTGGATTTGGGGCATCTAGAGTGGAAGAAAACAAAACGCTAAGTTCTGAAAGCATAAAAGAAGTGTGCAACAACTGCTTCATGATGTGGAGCTTCTGTCTTTGACCTCACCATCACACACCCAAATGACATCATTTGGCTCCGTTGAAATAGTTATGTAGAACTGTGATAAGGAGGGTTTGGTTAGTGACTTGATGTTTAAAATAACTCAAGTGTATGCTTAAATTTAGAGACAAGTACATTTTGGTTACTTATTTGTTGGTTTTATGATTCTTTACAGGGTTGTGCAATTCTTTACAAGGCTAATACAGGGAATACATGTTTCTTTTGTAGGGTTCGAGAACGGTGGCGCAAACTCCTTCGCCACACCTATAGACACTCGAAGGGACGCGCCTAGAAGATCTCGGCTCCGGAAGTAGTGGATGGGCTAGCGTGTAGCCTGGTGAATGCTTTGAAACTGTTTTGTGTTGTTGTATGGATGTTTTGAATGTTTTGTGGACTATTTTTTGTATCTATGTATAAACTGTGTTTGTGAATCTGTGTTTCTGTATAAACTGTATAAACCGGAGCTCGCAATCCTGTGAGGTAGTCCATTTCTGTTTTTTTAAAGAATAATGAAAGCTTAACTTACGTCGGCTATGGTTAAGCCGACGTAAGTTAGCCCAGTTTAACTTACGTCAATCAGACCATACCGACGTAAGTTATACCACTTAACTTATGTCGGTTATGCCATACCGACGTAAGTTAGACTATTTAACTTTCGTGGGCTGGCCAGGGGCCAACGTAAGTTCTACGGCCCAGTCTACGGCCCATTCCAGTAAATAAGTTATGTTGGTTGTGGATTACCGATGTAAGTTACTTAATTACGTCGGCGGTCGATGTAAGTTACCTTAATTACGTCCAAAGTGCTTCGTTGGGCGGAAACCAACGTAATTAAGGGAAAACCAGCGTAATTAAGTAACTTACATCGGTTTCATCCGTAATTACATCGGCTCTGGCCGACGTAGTTGATCGAGATTCCTATAGTGTATCTCCCTTTTCATACCATCCCACCAATAGCTGTCTTCAGGTCCTTGTACATCTTCGTATAGCCGGTGTCGGTACCCTGCATACCGGATACCCCTTGAAACTGCAAAGAGTGCAAAGGAACTCCACCTATCTAAGTTGAAGACCTCCGAAGGCCCCACGTGTCACTAGGAACCGGACCTGCATCCGTCCTATGGTTAGTCCCAGTGCCGACACGTGTATCATAAAACCGGAGCTACAATCCCTACATGAGAATGCTCCGGCTAGATACCTGTGTGGCACCCTCGGACCTAACACCCGACAGAGCGAAGCTCCGGTATCGACACATGTACAACAACACCTAACCTACTCGTCCAAGACGATAAGCTCTGGAGCTGCCACGCGTCCAACTGCTGGACCTTCAACCTCAACAGGCAGATTGGTGGACCTCCAATGGCTCAGACCTTCAAGGGACATTAAAGACTTCAAGGCCTGATTATGTGTCATTAATGTTATCTTAATGACACACGATCGGATGACCCTTAATACTAGTAATGACACCATTAAAGGGCGTTATCATGCTATTAAGGAGAATTAAGCACATTTAACTATGTATTAGGCATCAGTAACCGCCAGGGCCACATGTCGGGCCAGGCTAACGATGTAACGGCCAGCTCTTGTACTATAAAAGGACTGGTCGAGAGATACACAGGGAGACTCTTCCAGACTGACTAGGGGCTCTAGACGCTGACTCAAGCGCTGGAGACTATCTTGGCCTCTCTCACACACAAGCGCTCAGACGCTCAATACAACAACAACACAAACCCATGGATTAGGGTATTACGCTCAGGCGGCTCGAACCATGTAAATCCTCTTATCAGATCGCCATCTTGTTCTGAATTTCCGGGTGCCCCAACCGAACTAAGAAACTCTGCGGGCTATTAACCGTAGTACCGAGAGAATTGCCGGAACCAGACTCCGCCAGTGGCCTCCTGGGGCCACCTCTAGGAGAGACCTTTTGGATTAAGTCATTCTGTCGGAGGTGGGTCCATCTTTCGATTTCTACGCCGTGTCTTCAAGGGTTTTTGGATGTGCCCTCAAGGTGGTGGTTCACATTTAAACCATCGCCGCGTGGCATCTCCAGGATACAGAAGGTGAGATCTGCGTGTGCGGATCTCATGCAATTGAAGGTTGCCGGTTCTCAATATGAAATTTGTATCGGTTCCGCTTGCCCTTTTAGGCCGCCGCCCTCAGGTTTCCCGCCTCTCATCATGACAACTGTTCGCCTGGGGTAAGGACCACGACTTGATCATATGGTTGGCCCCGGGCCCCCTTGTCATTGGCAGGGTGAAATTTTTAAATTGTATCCTTGGCCCTTCTGCGGTTTCCATCCAAGCGTTGCGGGGGCTTACTTAAGTAGGAAAGCGCGCACGGTTTGGGGATTCCTTATGACCTCATTTGAACTTGCGCTCGAATTCTCCAAACTTTCGCTTGCTTTTTCACTCTCGCCCCGCTGTGCTGCGATCGAGTTGGGTCTCCGCAAGAGCCGTCTCATGTCTGACAACGATTTGAAGAAGGTCCGGACCTACATGGGGTGGTCCAGTGACTCCTTTAAATCCTTGGTCTACGCTGGCGAGCTCCTGTTCAACAAGAAGCGCGGCGGCGACATGGTGTACTTTTCTGCGTACGCCATGGTGGGATTGATCCCACCTTTCTCAACTTTTCTCTTGATGCTGCTAGACTTCTATGGTTTGCAGTTGTACCACCTTGGCCCCCACTCCATTCTTCTTGTGTCAACATTCGTCCACTTCTGTGAGATGTGGGTGGGTATTCCCCCCTGTGTTGAGCTTTTCCGTACCTTCTTCACCATCCACACCACCGGCAAGAGTAACGAGTATCTTGGCTTCTACTATTTTGTGAAGCGCAAGAAATGCCCCTACAAGTACTTGAGGTCGTTCCCTTTTGGCAAGTGGAACGACTGGAAGAAGGACTGGATTGTTGTCACGGCAGAGGAGCACAAGAAGCTGGAGCTGCCTGAAGGTCATCCCAATATTGACACAGACGCCTGGAGTGAAGTTCCGGTGTTGTCAGAGGCCTTCAACCCTGCCTTGACTAGGATCCGCCAATATGTTGAAGGAGTGGTGACCCCTCAGGCGGTCTTCTGCAACTTCCTGGTCAACAGGTGGGCTCCGCTGAAGAAGAGGGAGAAGCTCGCCTGGGTCCTCAACAACGTGATGGACGATGACCGGATTGAAACCGATTTGAAGTCCAATTTGGAAGGCGCTGCTTTGGAGCTTCATCTTCCCCAACAGCTCCTTCTCCTTGATGGGGGAGGTCTTCAACGGCGACACCAACTCCAGCATCGGCGTCTCTCCGGAACGCCAGCTCTGACCAGGAGACTCCGGCACCAGGGCCAGCTAAGGGCTCTAAGTCTGAGGGTCCTTCTCATTCGAGGAAGGCCCAAACCAAGACGTCGCTGATGGCGGCAGTAAGCTCCGAAGAGCCTTTCGGAGCTTCTACCCCAGTTGCGACTGGGTCGGGCTCTGAGCGTCCGAAGAAGAGGTTCCGCGCTAGCTGGAGCGGAAGCCTCCCATGGTAAATTTTCTTTTTTGCCTCAGTTGATTGTTTTTGTTGTAAACATATTTTGAGTTTATTTGTCCTTCATCCATAGGGTCTCCAAAAAAGGGGCTGAATCTCCAATTCCTGAGACAGTAATCGATGCTGTACAGGCGGAGGCTCCGACACCAATTCCAGCGCCGCCCCAGGTGGCGGCTGAGGTCTCGGCAGCTCCGGCGCCAGCTGTCGAGGTTCTGGACCTCGACTCATCTCACGAAGCTCCCATGGTAGCGCCGGACCATGGGAATGAAGACGTACCAGCGGCACCAGCTTCGGAGGTTGAAGCTTCGGTTTTGGACGCTGTGATGATGGACGCTCCGGCCTCAGAGTCGGAGGTAGCTGCAGTTCTGGCCTTAGGGCTGTATGTTACGTAAGCTCCGACGGTGGAGCCGGTGGTTCATGAAGTTTTGGTGCCTAAGCAGGTTGTCGTGGAGGTGCCGGCACCCAAACCGGTGGAGGTCGAAGCACCGGCGCTTGAACCACTAGTGGAGGAGGCACCAGCACTGGAGCCGGAAGTGGCCTCAGCTCTGGCCGAGTCTTCAACTGCCCCGAAGGTGATAGTTCTGGAGGTACCCGCGCCTGAGCCAGCGTGTCAAGACGAAGCGACCGGTCCTATGCTTGAGGGAGTAGTTGCTGATGACCTGGCGGCAGGACCTTCGGAGCTGACTCCGGAGGTAGGAGCTCCCGTTGCCAGACCTTCCTCGTTGATGACTGAGGCACTCCCGGAGGGCGGCCCTAGTACCGCAGAAGCTAAGGGGACCACTCTTGTAGAGTGGGACCCAATTTTTGTTTTGGAGAACCTGCTGGAGTCAGCGGAGAGGACCCCGACAGGTTCGGAGCCGATCCCCCTGTCGTTATCTATCGACAACACCTGCTCCAGCCTTCGTCAGGTCCAGCTCGCCTTTTATCACGACAAAAAGGCCCTCAAGGAGGAGCGCCAAACCCTTAGGAGGTGGCGCAACCGGCTCCAATTCGAGACCAAGCTGGCGCAAACAAGGCTGGCCGACAATAAGGAGTGGGTCAAGAGGGAGAAGGCCCGGATGGAGTATTGGGGCCAGCTGCTGGAGGAGAGGGAAAGCATGGTGCGATCCATCGACAATCAGTCCTGGGCTATACACGAACAAGATGTGGCTGCTAATGAAGCTGCGAATGATCGCCAGGAGAAGCTCAGTACCATCCACGAAAGCCTCGTCAAGCACCGGGAGGCTCTTGAGGAGCGGGAGAAAAAGATCGAAGATGAAGAGCAAAAACTCCTGTAGCGGAGGGATGACCTTGTGAAGAGGGAGGAGGAGCTCGCCCAATGGCTGGCTCTGGGTGACAAGAGCCTTGCAGAGTGCACCAAGAAGCTGGAGGAGCCCTGCGAGAGCAAGGAGAATAAGGCCTGGCAGCGGGGACAGGACCTTAACAAAAGAGAGGATGAAGTCGCTGCTAGGGAGAAGAAAGTGCGGGGATGGGAGAAAGACCTGGTTGACCGCCAGAACATGATCCACGTCTGGGAGAAGGAGCTTGCCAACCTTGAAAAGCAAGTTGCTGAAAGGATTCAGCAGCATGCCAAAGAGGTCGAGCGCCTTGCCCGAGAGGGTTCGGAGCTTGCGGCAGCCAAGAGGTCTTTGGAAGAGATGCGAGGCTCAAGGGCTGCGGAGTCCCAACAAGTATGGGACTTCTTGGGAAAAGCCAATGACGCACTGACACCGCTGGGCTTTTGTCCCGTGCGTCCGGACGGTCCGGAGCCGGAGCTAGACCATGCGTTGAAGGCGTTGAGCTCGGCTGATAAAAAACTCAACAATATGGGCGATGTCATCGCGGATCAGTTGGAAACTGAAGGGAAATCTCTTGCGCAGAACGTCGCAAAATACATGCTGACGTGCTACACAAGCCGAGATCCTCATTTCCCACTAGATCTGGTGCTTGAAGGTCCCATCGATGGAGAGGGAGATGCCGCCAAGACCAGCGTGTCGGAGGTTGCCCATAAGGTCGCCTCATTCTTCCGTAGGATTTAGGACTATTTCCTTGTAGCTCCGACCTGTATCTCCTTTTATTTTCCTCAATTTTGTAATCTCTTGTCTTCAGATGAATGAAATCCAAGAAATCTATAAATTTCATTTTTTGTCTTCAATCTTTGTCTCACTTGGCCCCTTGGTAGATGTACACAATTTGATTGCGAACATGTACCAAAAGGATGTAGCATTTTGTTGAAGACATGAGTGCTTCGAACTTGTAGATTATAGGTCCGAAGTCGTCGACAGCAGGGGCCCCTTGAGGTTGTCAGATCTTAGTAGCTCCGGCAGCGACTACTGTCAACACGTAGAGCGTCGTCAGCAGACCCCATTGGGGTGTCCTTCTACCATATTTTCTTTATGTTGACGGCTGGTCCCTTGGATTTGTAAAAACTTTATAGCTCCGGTGACACCTACTATCAATGTTTCAAACATTGACAGTAGGGCGCCTTAGGGGATGTTCAAGCTTCGATAGCTTCGGCATCATCCACCAGCATCATGAGATTTTTATTTTTTCCTGCACACTGAAGTCAAGAAAAACAGTAAAATCCATTTCTTATCTATAACTCATTTGCGGCTTACTATTCCCAAAAGTTATTTTTAGGTCGACAACAATTATATATACAATCAAGTGCATTTGATTATTTTCTCCAGGTCCGATCATTTTCTGGACTCACCTTACTCGGGCCTGCTGGGGTGTAGGTAGAGTGGCGTACTTAGGGGGCAGGACTAGGCTAAGTCGATAGCACACTCCGGACCTAGATTGGCATGGCGTTCAGGCGAGTAGGCCATTCAACAATGTTAAGACCCGAAAGAATTAACAATGCAACTTGAATTATACATGAATTGTTCGAGCTAAAGTTTCTTCAGAATTGCACAACTTTGTTATTGACAAGAAAGACAAAAATAAAAAATAATGAGCCTATACAAAATAAATACACGTGGAGTCAGTTTTCACATAATGATGTCTTTCGTTATAGGTCCGGAGTACCGGGGAAACAAGTACACTCTTAGGGTACGGAACCAAGCTAAGTATGTTACATTTCTTGTTTGACCCAGGGTAACTAGCTACACTTTTAGTTCTGGGACTGTGTAAAGTGTTGCTTGAACTTTGCGGACCTTCCGGGAAAGGTCCAGCTGTCCTCCCGGAGGAGCTACCCGACATTGTACAATGACTCTATAACATACATCACATGTAATTATAGACTCACCTCCGTGATATTAAGCGTAGAACTTACAGAGGTGCTCAATGTTCCAAGGATTAGGGAGCGGTGTCCCATCCTCGGTTTCCAAGCAAAAGCATCCGGGACTGGATACTTTGATCACTCGAAAGGGTCCTTCCTAGCTGGGGGACAGTTTGTTTAACCCTTCTCGAGTTTGTATTCTCCATAGCACCAGATCGCCTTCCTCGAGCTGTCGGTTATGCACATGCCTTTGGTGACAGCGCTGGAGCGCTTGGCGGTATCGTACATTTTGAACAGCTGCTCGGCACCATCCCTCTTCAACGGGGTCAAGGTCTTCACACCGGAGATGGTCCTGCGTGGCTTCGTTGAAGGTCCGGACCCGGAGTGACGCCAAGGTGATTTTCGGAGGAAGGACTGCTTCAGATCCGTACACCAGGAAGAAGGGTGTCTCTCCAGTTGACCGGTTTGGAGTTGTCCTGTTTGCCGACAAGGTGGGAGGAAGCTCTTTAATCCAGTTGGCTCCATGTTTTTTCAGGCGCTCATATGTGCGCGTCTTGAGTCCTTTTATGATTTCTGCATTTTCTCTCTCAGCTTGGCCATTGCTTGCCGGGTGAGCTACGGAAGCGTAGCTTACTTGAATGCCCAGGTCTTCGCAATATCCTTGGAATGCAGAGCTTGTGAATTGGGTCCCGTTGTCAGTTATGATCTTGTTTGGGACTCCAAATATGCATACTATGAACTGCAAGAAATTGATAGATGATTGCTTGTTTATTGTCACAACTGGAGTTGCTTCCGGCCACTTGGTGAACCTGTCGATGGCGACATACAGGAACTTGTAACCTCCGCCGGCTCTTGGGAAAGGTCCCAAGATATCCATACCCCACACGGCGAATGGCTATGTTGGAGGTATTATTTGTAGAGGTTGAGCTGGTGTGTGAATTTGCTTCTCATGGAACTGGCATGCTTCACATTTCTTCACTAGCTCGATTGCATCCTGGAGTGTTGTAGGCTAGTAAAAACCATGCCAGAAGGCTTTACCGACCAACGTGCAGGAAGACGCGTGGTTCCCACACTCACCACCATGGATTTCCCCGAGGAGCTCGCGGCCTTCTTCCCTTGTAATGCACCACATTTGGACGCCGTTGGCACCACGTCGGTAGAGGTCCCCTTCTACCAGTGTGTATCTTTTAGCCAATCTAACTATCCGGTCAGCAGATACATTGTCTTCAGTAAGGATGTTATCTTTTAAGTAGCTCCGGATCCCCGAGATCCATGCATCAGAGCTAACTTGAGATTTTGAGTCTTACGTGCTTGGTTGCTCGGAGCTTCCTACAGCACCTACGACCCTTGATGGACGCCATGGTAATAGGGCCATCGGGACCGCCAGCTTCGAGGTGCTGGTCTCACCCCCTTTGCACAGTTCGGCAGGCTGAGCTATTGGTCTTGACAATCTCCGGATGAAGGTTCCATCGGGAACTAGAGCTCTGGTTGAAGCTTTCATCGAGAGTTCATCACCTTCAGCGTTGTTGAGACGCTGGACATGGCAAAGATCCAGGACCTCGAAATCCTTCTGAAGCTTCTGGACTTCAAGTAGATATGCAGCTAGTTGAGGGTTGTTGCAGAGCATTCACCTTTGACTTGTTTTATAATGAGCTGCGAATCACCCTTTACCAACAGCTGCTTGACACCATAGGATAGTGCCACTTTGAGCCCATAGATTAATGCTTCATACTCCGCCATGTTGTTAGTCGCCTTGAAGTCAAGGTGAACCATGTATTTGACCTTCTCCCTAGTTGGAGCGAGGAGAAGGATTCTAGCTCCGGCCCCCTACTTCTGCACGGAGCCGTCGAAGTAGAGAGTCCAGTGAGGCTCCGTGAAGACTGGAGCCATAGGTTCCAGTTTCTGCTCACTGTGGCCCCCAGGTTTTGATGGAGAGGGGGTCCATTCTGCCACAAAGTCTGCCAATGCTTCACTCTTGATCGCTTGTCTTAGGGCAAATTCAAGATCGAACTCGGCCAATTCCAATGTCCACTTTGCAATGTTCCTAGTAGAGTTGGGGTTATGCAAGATTGCACACAGTGGATAAGAGGTTACCACTGAAATCTTGTGAGCATGGAATTAGTGACGAAGCTTCCTAGAGGCATTAAGCACTACGTAGAGTAGGTTATGCACCTCTAGGTACCGAGTCTTGGCATCATGGAATACTTCACTGATAAAATACACTAGACACTGGACTGTCTGGACCCTCCCGGAGGGGCCCGGTGCTTCCTCCTAATCAACCCGGACCCTCCCGGAGGGGTCCGGACCTTCTTCGGGGACCTCCAGGTTCTTGCTAGAGGCACCCGGAGCTTCTTATGAAGTGACCCAGACCTTACCAGAAGGGTTCGGATCTTCTTGTTCAGCAACAGTAACTCCTTCATTTGAAGGAGGTTGATCCTCTGGCGCCTCACCTCGAGGATCCGAGTTTGAAGGCTGGGACCCGAACTCGCCTTCAGGTAGCTCTGGACCTCCCCGGAGGGGTCTGGATTCCTGAACTGAAGATGATTCTGGTCTTTCCGCAACCAGGACCATGCTAACAACTTCGCTAGTTGCTGAAATGTAAAGCGGAAGTGGCTCACAAGAATTTGGAGCTACCAAAGTTGGTAGAGTGGTGAGGAGCTGCTTCAGCTCTTGGAATGACTTTTCTGCTTCTTCAGACCATTGGAATGGTCCGGACTTCCTCAATAATTTGAAGAAGGGTAGCGCTCGTTCTGCCAGTCTTGATATGAACCGGCTGAGGGCAGCTAGACATCCAGTCAACTTCTGTACATCCTTGATGCGAGCTGGTGGCCGCATGTCTTCAATAGCTTTAATCTTCGTCGGATTCGCCTCTATTCCTCAGTGGTTCACCAAGAATCCAAGAAGTTTTCTAGAGCTAACCCCAAAGACACACTTGTTAGGGTTCAGCTTTGTGCGTGTGATTCGCAACTTGTCAAAGACAGCTTGCAAGTTGTCAAGAAATGACTCCTTGTTCTTGATCTTGACGACGATGTCATCAACGTACACTTCCACTACATCTCTAATGATCTCTCCAAATGTTTTGTACATAGCTCGCACAAATATTGAAGCATCGTTTTTGAGACTGAATGGCATGGTAGTGTAACAGTACAATCCATCTACTGTGATGAAGGCGGTAAGCTCTTCATCTTCCCTGGGCATTCTGATTTGATGATACCCAGAATATGCATCTAGAAAACACTGTAATTCACACCCGAAGGTGGAATCCACAATCTGATCTATTCTAGGTAGTGGAAATGGATCCTTTGGGCATGTCTTATTCAGTGTTGTGTAGTCGATACACATCCGAAGCTTCCTACCGGCCTTAGGTACAACGACTGGGTTTGCCCGCCATTTTGGGTGGAAGACTTCCCGGATGAATCCAACTTCGAGCAACTTCTTCACTTCTTGATGTATGAAGTTTTGTCGCTCTACTGATTGCTTCTGAGGCTTCTGATATACAGGACGAGCGTCAGGATAAATCTTCAGATTGTGCTCAATCACCTCCCTAGGGATCCCAGGCATTTGTGACGGTTGCCAGACAAACACGTCAACATTAGCCCGGAGGAATGTGATGAGCGTGAGTTCCTATTTGTTGTTCAGACCTCCCAATATACGAGTGGTCTGAGCACCGTCGGAACCAATTTGGACGACTTTGCCGGGAATGTCGGTGTAGCCGCTTGGTTGCACACGAGGTGCAGAAGTTGAGCCCTGATGACGAATGCTCGAGGGCTTCAGAGCTTGCTCCTTTCTGGATTCTTCCTCCTGCACTGTAGCTAGCGCATGGAGTTCTGCCAAAGCAGTAACTCCGGCAGTGCGACCTCCGCGGATCCGGAGGACGCCTGAGGGTGTTGGCATCTTCAACACCAAGTAGCCATAATGAGCAGTAGCCATGAATTTGTATAAAGCTGGTCTACTCAAGATGGCGTTGAATGGTAAGTTGATATGCGCCACGTCGAAGACCAACTTCTCGGTCCTGTAATTCTCTTGAGTTTCGGAGGTCATCGGGAGAGTAATGGCACCGAGTGGAGTTATGGCCCCCGGACCTACTCCAAAGAAAGGTCGGGAGGGGCAAAGATCCGAAGGTCGGAGCTGAAGCTTGACGAAGGCTTTGAAGGTTATGAGGTTCAGCCCTGAACCTCCGTCCACCATTACATGGTGGAGTTGGATGTTATTGATGGTCGGAGATACCATCAGTGGAAGTTGGCCAACTCCGATCATGTTATGAGGGCAGTCGGAAGCATCAAAGGTGATGGCAGTATCCATCCACTTCCGATGAGGCTCCGCCCTGGTGGTGGGAGCTACAGAGGCCATGTCCCGCCGCATTGCCTTGAGGACACAGTGGGAAGTGATGTCCCACGAACCACCAAATATGGTGTTAATGGTCTTCCGACGCTCGTTGTCAGAGATATCGGAGTCGCTGTCAACGGAGGTGTAAAAAGCCTCCAAGACCTTTTTGGGGTCCTGAAATCCTAACTCCTCTTCAGCCGGAGCTTCGTCGACTTTTTGTTTTTCTTCCCATTGACGGGAAGGAGCTTCTTCTCGGCACTTTTTGTAGCGCTCAACAAGGTTTTGGACCTCTCGGCAGTTTTCCAAATTGTGGCTGTCCATCTTGTGTATCGGGACACGACATCTTGGAGCTGCCACTGTCTTCAGACGACAACCGGGGTTGTTTCTCGGGGCGTGGCCCCCGGCCACCCGGAGCTGCGGCAGCAGCGGCAGTAGGTGTGCCGGCCAATGGCTTCTTCGTGCCGTTGGACTTTTTCTTCTTCTTGCCACTCCCGGAGATAGTAGTTTCACCCTTGGAGGGTTTTTTGTTGACATCCGGAGGTGGTTGGGAGTACATTTCACGGCTCGCCGCAGCCTTGGTTTACTTGTCTGCCAAGCTGAAGAGTTCTGTGACGCTGGTGACTTCCTTGGTCGCCAGCTTCTCCAGCATTTTCTTATCTCAAACGCCCTATCTGAATGCTACAATAACAGAAGCGCTTGATATAGAAGGAATGGTGTTTCGTACCTGGGAGAACCTCTAGATGAAAGATTGCAAGGACTCTCCCACCTTTTTGCTTGACAGCAAAATGATCCAGTTTCGTGCCTGGTCGGGTTGTATGAGCTCCCAAATTTGGCGATGAACTGTTGGCACAACTCTGCCCAACTATTGATGGAGTCAGGCGGAAGGCTCATGAACAAAGATCTGGCGGTCCCAGTTAAATCCACAAGGAAATAATTGGCCATCACGACCTCATTTCCCCCAGTCGCAAGGATAACGGTGGAGTAGATTTGGAGAAATTCAGTGGGGTTAACAGTCCCGTCAAATTTCTCTAGCAGGTGAGGCCGGAACTTCTGCGGCCATCTGACCATGCGTAGGTGCATGGCCAAGGCAGAACAGCCTCCCTCCTCCCTCAGGAGCAGGACTGTCCTGAGCCTCTCACCTCTCGCGAGCATGCTCTATGTGGACGCGGCTGTCCTGTTGTCGGTAACGACGATCGAGCTCGACCCGGAGGTCGTGAGTCGAAAGCCTCATAACTGTGTGAGTACGTCGCGCCCCGGAAGGTAGCGACGTCGCTTGTTGAGACATAGCATGCCTCCTGTGCTGTGAAGCTTGCGGACCGAGTCTACCCGACAAGGTCCAATGCTGTGATGGGGCCTGCCCCGAGGGCGGAGGACCTTGATTGCTGATGCGATCGGCTGCTACTGCAACCAGATGATCCACATAAGCTGTCCACTGTTCCATCGCACCCTCACCCTGGGGTGCTCCTGGAGGTGGTGGACATTGGTAAAGAGCACGTACAACATTAAGCGCGTGTTCGGGGTTGTTGTTCACCGATGCAGTGATCGACGCGGACGCCCCATCTCGCTGTCCAACTTGATTCACCGGAGCGGACGGTGGCGGTGGTGGCATGACTCCTGCTGGGGCCATAGCACCTACTGGCTGCTGCATGTTGGAGGGATTGCCTCGTGCAGGTTGCTCAGTATGGTTACTGTTGGACGATCCAGCAGCAGAATTCACCATATTTGAATCTCAAGCGCACCCCTACCTGGCGCGCCAACTGTCGGAGTCTGGTTCAAGCAATTCTCCTGGTATTACGGTTCGTAGCCCGCTGAGTTTCTTACTTCGGTTGGGGCGCGCAGAAATTCAGAACAAGATGGCGATTTGACATGAGCATTTACGTGGTTCGGGCCGCCTGAGCATAATACCCTACTCCATGGGTGTGTGTTGTTGTTGTATTGAGCGTCCGAGCGCTTGTGTGTGAGAGAGGCCAAGAAAGTCTCCAGCGCTTGAGTCAGCGTCTAAAGCCCCTAGCTGGTCTGGAAGAGTCTCACTGTGTATCGCTTGACCAGTCCTTTTATAGTACAAGGTTTGGTCGTTACATCGTTAGCCTGGCTTGACATGTTATCTTAATGACATACGATCGGATGACCCTTAATACCAGTAACGCCACCATTAAAAGGCATTTTCACGCTATTAAGGAGAATAAAGTACATTTAATTGTGTATTAGGCATCAGTAACCGTTAGGGCCACATGTCGGGACAGTCTAACAATGTAATGGCCAACCCTTGTACTATAAAAGGATTGGTCGAGTGATACACAGGGAGACTCTTCCAGACCAGCTTGGGGCTCTAGACGCTGACTCAAGCGCTAGAGACTTTCTTGGCCTCTCTCACACACAAGCGCACTCCAAGGTCACTCCTTCTGCATGATTTACCATTGCCTTCCCGGTCATCGGCTGAATTTCCTTGAACTCTTATTGATTCTGTCCTCATATGTCAATTGCATTGTCCGAGCGGCACACCGAATTACTCCGTTATTCTTCCTTAGCTAATTCATTCCAAGGATGATGTCCAAGCCTTGCAAATTCAGGACTATAAGGTTGGCAAAAAATTCTACACCCCTTATGGAAATACTTAGTTTGGGACATACTATATTTGTTCTCGTCTCCCCTCCAGGAGACTTAACCAATAGTGTATACTTCAGGTATGTTATAGGCATGCTATGCTTTGCAACATACTTTGATGACATAAATGAATGGGATGCTCCAAAATCAAATAATATAGTAGCGGGGTTGGAGTCTGCGAGAAACATACCAATCAGAACATCTTCTGCTTGATGAGCCATTTCTGCAGATACATGGTTCACTTTGCCACAATCAAAATTACGTGGTCCTCAATTGTCTTGAGCGGTTCCTCCATTTGGCCTAGGGTTCTGCCTTCGAACATTGTTCATCTGTCCTTGACTTGGCTTTGGGCATTGATTTGCAAAATGTCCCACTTGACCACAATAAGCGAGGTGCTTGCATGGTCAGGCGAGACTGCATAGGCTGTTGTGGTCACGATGGATAAGCAGGGCGGTATGCAACAGTAAACGGGTTGTAATATGGCATAGCAGGTGGTGCATAGCTAGGGCGGACATAGCTAGGGTTGTAATAAACGGGTTGTAACTTGTCCATGATATGGCATTTTTCTCTTGTGATCTAGCTCCACCTCAGGAATCTTGTTCTCAACTACAATGGCCTTGTCAACCAGCTTCTGAAAGCTAGCATAGTCAGTGTTGAGCAATTGGAGTTAGATTTCATTGTTGAGACCTCTCATGAATAAATATTGCTTCCTGCTAACAGTGCTGGTGTCCTCTGGAGCATATCTTGACAGTTGAATGAATTTGTTGAGGTATTCACTTACACCCATCCTTCCCTGGCTGAGATTTTCAAATTCTTGTCTTCTTAGCATCATGACTCCCTCTGGTACATAGTGAGAGCAAAACTTCTCCTTGAATTCAGTCCAAGTGATTCCCTCTGGGTTTCCTTGAGCATTGCAAAGAGATTCCCACCAATCTGCAGCAGCTCCAACCAACTAGTGTGAGGCGAAAAGAACCTTCTCTCTGTCACTGCACTGGACAATAGAAAGTTTCTTCTCTACAGACTTCAACCAATCATCAGCTTCCATAGGATCTGTGGCTTGAGCAAAGGTAGGCGGTCTGGTCCTCATGAACTCTCCCAAACGGTTGTGGTGTAGCGGGGGTAGCGGTGGTGGAGGCATGTGGGGCTGATTGCTGTTGCCAGCTTACAGCTGTCCCACAGTCTGTATCATGGTCTGCATGAGCTGGTTTTGCATAGCCAACAACTACTCAAGGTTGATAGCTCCATGCGCAGGTCCCTGATTGTTCTGAGGTGCTCTATTGTTCTCCTCTTCCTCACCATTGGCATTCCGCTGGTTCCGAGTCCTCGGCATATATTGGTGAAAGAATAGGTAGAGACGGAAGAATTTTGAATTTCAAAAAGTAACACCCCAACAATATGCATCATGGTATATGTAACTAAGCAACTCTCTTATTAATACTAAAAACCCTATTAGATGATGTGGACAAGGATCCCACAATTCTCTACTACGTGCGAATGTGGACAAAACGCTAGACATCCCACAACTCGCACCAAGCAAACAAGCACAAGCACACACCACGAAAATTCAGAACACCACACTAAAAATGACTAAGACGATCTAAATGCTTTTATAACTTCTAAATAGGAGACATAAACTTAATTATGTGAGTTGTAGCTGTCCTGGTCGAGAGGCGGCAAAGGCGATGGCGGTGGCGAGGCATACATGGGTGCACGCCAAGGCGAGTTGGTCGTCCATGTAGGCGCTGTAGAGGTTGCTACACCATTGACCTCCACGGTGGTATGGACTTCCTCTTGCTTCTCCATGATGAACAACTTCTTACGGAGGTAATGTATTTCTTCCATAACATCAGCATAGTGATTTCCCAAATTCACCAATACTTCCTGAGATCTCTCAATAGCATGAGAACCGATTTGACCTCCATCTTGCGGCTTCAAGACTTCCCTTGTTCCCTTCTTCCATTGCAGGTGTAGTGCAGAACTAGTATCTCCAACCTGTTCTCGATAGATGTGGCACAATCTAGTAAGTGCATCCCAAGCAACATCATCAATAGCTTGCTCCCTGGTACTTCTCCATGTGGATGCAAAGTGTTGGGTGACCACTTCATCTTTGGCAAGAATTGTAACTTGATCCCTCCATTCTTCGCGTCCATGGTGAGGAATTTTCTTAACATAGTATTCCAGGTGCATTTTGCATAGATCAAGGAGCTCCTTCAATTTCTTGGCTGCAAATCCTCCATTAGAGTTGTCGGAATAGAATTCTTGGGCATCATAGTAAACTATGGATTGTCCTCCTTTCTAGCTTCACTAGGCTGTGATGCCTTCTTTTGGGATTCCGGTACTTCTTCATGTGCAGCGGGTTCACCCTCTTGTGGTTCCTCGTCATCCTGCAGTTCATCCTCATCTTGGGCTCCATCTTCTTCTTCCTCACTATCATAGAATTCTATAATCTAAGGATCTTCCTCTTCCTCATCATCATTATAGGACTCCACCATTTCAAGATCTTCCTTTGTCGTCTTGGGGTGCTTGGGGTGTTCATGCTCAACTTCTTTTGTGGGAAATTCACTTCTTCCTCCCCTTGGGCTGGTTTCATTTGCGGCTCCTTGCGAGGCCTAAGCTTGCTTCCAAGGGGTGGCAAACGAGCTCTCTTGCGGGTTGTCATTTTGGTGTGAGCCATCTACAAGAAAACATGAGAAAGATAGAGGAAAACACAAATATCAGTTTTGAAATTGCTGCAGCCATAAATCAAGATGAAAAGATGTGCATTTGCTAAAAAAGAGGGAAAAGTAGCGAAAATTGCAGCAGCAACAACAGCAAAAAGCACAATTTTTTCCACTTTTATATAGCTAGTGGAAGGCAAAATAGTGCAAATAGGCCCATTTTGAATATGAAAGAAGTCCTAAGTGTTTCTTGCTATCCATTCTAACTAGGCATGCATCCTACGGTCAAACACGACTCTGATACCAAATTTTGATGCCCGATTCTGAAAATGAACAAAGCGTAATGAATACGTGTGCCCAGGATGTTTAACACACATACACAAGTGATTGACAATTGATAAATAGATAAAAACCATGTCTTGAATAATGACACTAATAATAGTACCTTATTACGAACTAAATAGTCTCGAACACAATCTCTAAACAACTGAATGAGAAAACACTAAACACTAAAGACTCCAAACTCCAGGGGCAAGCTTGATAGCAAAACGCGCGCCCAGTACTCCTCAAATACCTCCTGGTACTCCACATTTTCGCCTTCGTCTGAATTTTAGGGAGGAATATGATGAGGACATCACTTCTATGAATACACACTACACTCCATTGAACATACAAGATGCAATAATTAGAGTTCACACACATCAATTAATTTCAGAAGTGAGCTTGTTATTATATGTTTCTTTATATATTTTTGAAAATAGATTGCTACCTAATAATTTAATGGTGATTAGGATACATGGAGTGATTTAGTAGTAATTGTAAGAAGGTTTAGGCATGTGGAGGACCAGAGAATACGTTCAATTAAGATGGAAACCGACTCCTACTCAAAATCGTATCCAACTCAGAGTCCAAGAGCAATTCGTACTAAAATGGACGTCCAAGACGCATACAAAATTCGTTATAGACGTTCTACATATGCACGGAAAGGGGAGAGGATAAACTTTCCAATGGAGCCAGTCCCATGTCAAAATTTCTTAGGATGCAAAGAAATCGTCGAAACAAATCGAGTTCATAATCTGTCAGGTTGCTGCACCACCATATTGGGCCATTGGGTCTTGAATCAAGTCTAAGTACATTATTTTCGTGTCTTAGGGTTAGGTCACGACCCCAACGCCCCTTTGTACGTCCTCCCACCTATATATACTCCACAGTAGCCGCCATGAACAATTGGGTTTTGCTTAGATTAATCTATTATACACAGTTTCACCGTTCATCGATTTGTGAGACTCCAACTTAGCAATTCAGATGGCTTCTACCTTGTTCTTGCTTGTGTTCTCGGTTGCACCTGTAGGGATTAGCCTTCTTGGCGAGGTCAATCATGTGAAGCATAGTTGATGAACAATGGAGCGGTGGTGTAGTGATTGCAGGGGTTTTTTGTGTTCTACTCGGTAGCCTCAGATCATCAATGTTGAGATATCCATCAATCGACTTATCCATTACCTTTAGTAAGATCGGGACTCATTCCCTTATCATAATAGCAAGGGTGAGCACATGTCGTACTCAGCAAGTGTGGGAAAGTATGACATGTTGCTTAAATAAGGATTGATAATAAACAATGGCTAGTTGCATAAAAGTACATTCAAAACAGTTGAAAAATGCAATTATATGATCATTAAGTGAGGTCCTTCCCAAAATAACCAAATTAACATTAAATTCGTGTCCAATATTATAACTCCAACATAAATAACCAAAACCATCATTTATATGCCTTATGCAACTCATAACTGATTGTATGGCTCATTTTCATAAATTCCATATACCAAAGCAAATTAATAACCCATTACCAATTCCCAATTCAATTCCAGCCATTAAACTATGTTCAAGGTCTATAACTCTAATAATGTGAGGGTCCAGGTTGCTCATAACCGGGAGCATGACTATCATAATAGCTTTAGACACACTATGCAGAGGTTGTACCACTTTACATACAAGTTCGTGATTTCATCACCTTTCGATGACTATGGAATCTCAATTATGCCGTCTCACACTTCCTTAGGTGTGTGGCCAAAAGATCCTAAAATAGCCTTTACAAAGTGATTACTAGCATATTTAGACCCCACTGAGGTTTCACCGATGGTGATGTCTCCAACTGAGCATATCCAACCAAGGGACCCCTCTTGAGCTATTCGGATCCCATGGTAGTCCCACCATCACTACAAACCTATCCGACTACCCCTTCCCCGAGCTTTCTTAATGGTCCAAATAGTACCAGCAATACATTAATTAGTCAGCTAAGCTGCACCTATACTTGGTCCTATGCTGGCACTGTAAATCATGGATGGTCGATCCACGAACCGATCCTTAGATCTAAATCAAGCAAAACCACCAAAACAGTCCAACCAATTCCACATAACCAGCTTGCTCGGATCCCTAGGCACCATATTGCTAAAGGTTCATTATTATCAATCCTCATCATTCACATGTTCAACGGTACATAATTAAGCATTATAGTTGATTCCCAAACCCAATTGAGCATTGCGAAGCAAAAAAAGTGTAATATACCCTTTCCGACTCTCTACATTGTGTTCAAGCGACAAGTATGGTCATACAAAACTAGTAAACTCCTATAGTTGAGTTTTTTCGTCAATTTCGACACAAGCATGCAATTTTGCAAACAAAACATTTAAAATAGGATCAATATGATCAAGGACACTTGCCTTGCTCCTAAGCTTAATTTGGATCGAAGGCTTTGAAACTCTGGTTCTACAGGTCCTCGAAAGCACTCACTATGGCAATTCCTTCTATTTTGAGTGACAAACTTGCAAAACAAACAATACAATCAAATAATGCTCATATAGTACTCAATATGCTATGATATGCATGATTAGTGCAATTGTGAGGTAAAACTTGTTAATGAGTTGCTATTAATGTTTACTAACTAGTTACAATAGTTTCTAACAAGTTTGGGTAGGTTTGGAATCAATTTATATCAAATTGGGTTCAATTCAGGAACATTTCATATTTAGACACCGGACTAGTCCGCTACCAGGGTCGGACTAGTCAGCCCTATCCATGAATTGCGAATTTGGGTTTTCTTGATCTGCGAGAATTGGTGTTGAATTTGCATGAAAACTTGGTTGTGAGGGTATACCACATGTTTAGAGCTCCAAAGATCAAGAATTGGACGTGAGACTTGAATCTTGACGATCTATGGTTGGTGGAGATGAGTTGATGATGATTGGTGATGAAGAATGTCAATTTGTTGAAAAGTCGATGAAGATCGATCTTGACTAGTCCTTCTTCATGTTCCTCTCTTCCTCCTTGCTCCTGGACTCCTTCTTGATGTCGGCAACGAGGCAAAAGTGGCAGCAAGGGGTTTTCAATTAGTGTGGAGAGGTGTGGGGTATTGGGTAGTTTATATAGGGGTGGAAAGTTAGGGTTTTTGAAGAGAATTCCATGTGGAATTCGGTGGGGGACGTGTAGGAGCCGAGGTGGGGTCCACTTGGGCTCCTTTGAGGTTGGGCACGAAGTTCTTGGGCCAAATTAAGGCAATTACCCAAAAACAAATCGTGGAGAAATAACAAAATTCGAGTTGGTTTCTAAAGGTCGGACTAGTCCGCAGTAGGGACCAGACAAGATTGTTTGGCAAGAGAGGTAAAAATCGGAAAAGTCCCAGTAGACATGTCTGCTCGACAACAGAGTAGAAATCGGACATGTTCGGTTGGCTTGGCCGGACAAGTCAGGGATTCAAGGAAAAAGGTTGATCCGACTGAAATTTCGGGCAAGATTGGACTAGTCTGCTAGCAATCGGACAAGTCCGGAAAAACATCAGAGGCTCCACTGGACTAGTCCTTGCAGTGTGCCGGACAAGTCCGGGCTCTAAGGAAGACTGATTTTTTATGAAACAAAAATGGAATACCGAACTAGTCCAAGGTTTAGACCGGACAAGTCCGCACCCTAACGGACTAAAATTTCATGTTTAGCCCTAAATTCATTTTAATATTGTTCCTTTTTACATGGCTTAATGTTAAACATGTATGAGGATGTATGCAATGCATTATGCATGAAAATGAGAGTGTTACAGAGAGACTAAGCTAAGAGTTAGGTAGATACTCCCACTGTGCTTCTAATGTATATATACTTAGCCTAAGTCAGTTATTGATGGTCATATTAATTATGAATTCTCATGCTATGTTGATTAAGACATTGGGCACGGGTTTACCCCTAGCAAAACTAGGACGACTCCCGCCAAGAGCCTGTGGCTTAGCCGAACATGGAGGATTACAATGGACAGATACGGCTGTCACCACCTAGTGCCTATCTCTTCAATCTGGGGGCTTCGAGACATTCAACGCTACTTATCTATCCTAGCACCATGCTAGAATATTCAGTAATTACCTTAATAGCCTAGGCACAATACATCCTAAGGCAATGAACTAAGTCATCATTGAACCATTGTTAATTCATAGCATAAGTGATTCATATTAACATAATCATGTCATAGCTAATTAGACTATAGTGGGGGTTTGTAGTGTTTATGATGATATAAAGAGAATGGTATAGCACAATCATAACTACTACTCCTACCATATATATGGAATCCATAGTCAAACAAGAAATGCTTCATCCATGTATATGAACAATAGAAGACTTAAGATAACGTCTTTATTAAGAGCAAAGTAACAAATAAAAATAGGAATATGAGAGGAACTGGGAAGAGACTCGTTCTACTCCTCTCCTACATGGACTATGGACTAGAGACTCTCCTCTCTACAACCTATGCTCCTCTAGACCTATAGAGAATAGTGTATACAATGGATGAATACGCAAGTGGTGTGATGTGAAGTGAGGGTAGGGGTCCTATTTATAGCTAGAGAAGGGTCAGTTCCCGCCACCAAAAGTGCACGAATCAGTCTTCATCGTTATCAGGGCACCACAGGGAATAGACACGTGGAAGTTGACCGCGTTTAGTGCCAGGACCTAGTCAGCCGGCTAGGGGGGGGGGGGGGTCGGTCGACCTGGTCTTGGCTCCTTTTGTGGTGTGCTTGCTCCAGATCACTTCCAGGTGGGTCCCCTTGACTGATATGGGTGATACACCGTTGGATGGTCTCGGATACTTCTGTTTGTGGGACATTTGGTCCATGTTGTGCCACATGTCATTGCTTGATTGGCTGGGATGAGAATTTATAGGATTGCTCCTCCTCTTTTACCTCATCTCCTGTAATAATTCCCTGCATGCACTATTTCTCCTAGGACAAGTGGAAATAAATTAAATATAAAGGTGATGTGTGCAAGAAATGACAATTCCTTCACATAATTGAGTTATATTGATGGGTGAAATTGGTATATAACAGCTGTCAACAAACTCCCCCAAGCTTATCCTTTGCTCGTCCTGAGCAAAGTCAAGACTTTAGGTTGATGATCAGGAGTTGCTAAAATGTTTTATTTTTCAAAAGTACCATGTGCACAACAAAATACTCTACCTAGTATTGCAAAAATTTGCATGGTACTTCACCCATCTCAAGTCATTATGGGGCTTATACCTTCTCGTATTCATGGTTGGTTGAAAGAAAGAACAGCAAATGGAGCGCACATACCCTAGAAATCAAGTTCCACTAAAATTCTGGAGAGTTCAATTTAGATTTTAAGTATCCCAATTTGATTCTCGAAGTCTCTCCTTTATGTGTAGTGGAATTATGTCCTCACCAATGCATTTTGCCTAAAATTCAACCTACCTCTCAATAAGACTTTGTATGTGGAGCTTGGTAGGGAATATAGTAGGCATATTTGCAACACATCATATTTCTAAGTCAAAGAAGCAAGCCTTAGGAGAAATCAGACAACAAAAACAACCAAGCCTTTGTCCCAAACAAGTTGGCGTCAGCTAGAAATGAAACCCAACAATTTTGAAAAAAAGTAATAGAAAATAAGATGAAAGTAAAAAAATAATAAAAAAAATATAATAATAATAAATACAACTAAAATAAGATTCTACATTCTATTTATTTTAGAAACGGGTTAATAAGAAAGAAGATAAGAGTAACAAAATACGAATAAACTAAGATTCTGGCACATGAATTGCTAATTTCCATGCAGTCCTATCATGAGCCAAATCTCTAGGTATGTCCCACTCCTTTAAGTCTCGTTTCACCGCCTCCTGCCATGTCATCCTTGGTTGACCTCTACACCTCCTAAAGTTTTCTCTACTCTTCATAATCCCACTGTTAACCAGTGCTTGTAGTGGTCTTTGCTGGATATGCCCAAACCACCGTAGGCGATGTTCGACTAGCTTCTCCTCAATCGGTGCCACCCCTATTCTATCACGTATCACCTCGTTCCTAATTTTGTCTCTTCTTGTTTGACCGCACAACCACCGTAGCATGCGCATCTCTTCAACACTCATTTGTTGGACGTATTGCCTTTTAGTTGGCAAACATTCCGCTCCATACAGCATCGCAGGTCTGATCACCATACTATAGAATTTTCCTCTCAATTTTTGTGGAACTTTCTTATGACATAAGATTCCAGATGCTTGTCGCCACTTCATCCACCCGATCTTGATCCTGTGGCAAACATCTTCGTCAATATCACAATTGCTCTGCAATATTGATCCTAAATATCGAAATGTGTCCCTCCTAGGTACTACTTGTCCTTGTAAACTAACATTTCCATCCTCGCACCAGACATCACTAAAGTCGCATCTCATATACTCGGTCTTTGTTCTACTAAGTCTAAACCCCTTAGACTCTAAGGCCTGCCTCCATAGCTCCAATTTGCTATCAACACCATCCCTAGTTTCATCTACCAACACTACATCATCAACAAAGAGCATACACCAAGGGATATCCCCGTGTATATCCTTCGACACCTCATTCATCACTACGAATAAGATGTAAGGACTTAAGGCAGATCCTTGGTGCAGCACTATTATGATTGGAAAAGTGTCGGTCTCACTATCTCTTACGCACACACTTGTCACCATATTATCGTACATATCCTTGATAAGGTGAATGTACTTTTTTGGGACTTTGTGTTTCTCTAGTGCCCTCCACATGACCGGTCTTGGTAACTTATCGTATGCCTTCTCCAAGTCAATGAACACCATATGTAGATCCTTCTCTTGCTCCCTATATCTCTCCATAAGCTGACGGGGTAACAAAATCACCTCCATAGTGGACCTCCTAGGCATAAAACCAAACTGGTTTTTAGTGACATTCGTCACTTTCCCCAAGCGTTGTTCAATCACTCTCTCCCAGAGCTTCATATTATGACCCATGAGCTTAATTCCTCGGTAATTAGTACAACTTCGAACATCTCCTTTATTTTTGAAGATGGGTACTAAAATATTATTCCGCCACTCTTCAAGCATTTTGTTTGTCTGAAAAATGCGGTTGAATAGTTTAGTGAGCCAAACTATTGCTACACCGCCTAGACATCTCCACACCTCAATGTGGACATCAACGGGGCTCCGGGCCTTTCCTCCTTTCATCCTTCTTAAGACCTCTCTAACCACAGACTCTTGTATCCTCCACACGAATTGTCTGTTGGTGGCATCAAATGAGTCATCCGACTTGAACCTAATGCTCTCATTCCCATCATTGAATAGTCCATTGAAGTAGTCTTGCCATCTATTCCTAATTTATTCATCCTTCAATAGAATTTGATCTGCCTCATCCTTAAAGCATTTGACTTGTTTGAGATCTCTCACCGTTCTCTCGCAAAGTTTCGCCATCTTGTATATATCCTTTTCTCCTTCTTTTGTCCCTAGCCTCTCATATAGCGCATCATAGGCCTGCCCCCTTGCTTTACTCACAACACGCCTTGCATTTTTCTTAGCCTCTTTATACTTCGTCATGTTACTTGCGCTTCTCTCATCATGCTAGCTCTTATAAGACTCCTTCTCCTTAATAGCTTTTTGTACATCTTCATTCCACCACCAAGTGTCTTTATTTGCAAGTTTCTTAGCTTTTGTCCACCCAATCACCTCCCTAGCCGCCTTCCTAATGTAAGTCACCATCTTCACCCATATACTATCCGCATCTTCCTCTTCGCTACAAGGTGCTTTTGCGATCATCCTTCTTTTGAATGATTGTTGCACTTCATCCTTCAACTTCCACCACTTTGTTCTTGCGATTTTAACACCTTTGTCTTGTGACACATGCACGTGGAAACGAAAGTAGGCTACCACAAGTTTATGTTTTGGAACAACACATTCCCCAGGAATCACCTTACAATCTAAACATGCCCCTCTCTCCCTTCTCCTAGTGAGGATATAGTCGATTTGGCTAGAATGTTGGGCACTAATAAAGGTCACTAAGTGAGATAGCCTCTTCATAAATAGGGTGTTAGCTACCAATAGGTCATAGGCTACGGCAAAGTCTAGGATATCCTTACCCTCTTGGTTTCTATCACCACACCCAAAACCTCCGTGTACCCCCTCAAAACCTACGTTAGTTGTACCTACATGACCATTGCAATCTCCTCCTATGAAGAGCTTCTCGGTTACCGGTACACTACTAACCATATCCCCCAAGTCCTCCCAAACTTTGTCTCCTAGTGATCATGTCGAGCCCGACTTGTGGGGCATAAGCACTAATGACATTAAAGATAAGGTCCCCCACAACTACCTTGACTAGGATGATCCTATCCCATCGTCTACAAACGTCCACTACTCCATCCTTGAGGCTCTATCTATTAGGATGTCTATGCCATTCCTAGTTCCAGTCGAGCCAGAATGCCAATGCTTGAAATCGGTATTCTCAACCTCTCTCGCCTTTTGACCTGCCCATCTAGTCTCTTGTACACAAAGTATATTTACACGTCTCCTAATCGCAACGTCCACTAACTCTCGTAGCTTTCCCATCAAGGATCCTACATTCCAACTACCCACCTGAAACCAAGTTTCCTCGGCTAGCTTCCTTACCCTTCGCATCTATCGAGGAAGATGCAAAGACCCTTGCTCACTTAAAACTACATCCTGGCGATAATGTAGTGCGCCACTAAGGTGATGGCGAACCGGCCCTCCCCAATTTAACACCACATCCGAGTTCTGATATGGTGTGCCACTAAGGCGGTGGCGACCCAACCCTCGCCCACTTAACACCATACCTGGGTTCCGGTATGGCACGTCGCTAAGAGGATTACATCCCAACAAATTTCCAGTGGGTTTCATTTCTATGAGAATGGCTAAGGATAGTTGTTGGCTCACCAAGCCTATCATAACCCCTCCTCCTTTATCCGGGCTTGGGACCGGCTATGTCATTACAACATAAGCAGAGTTCCTTAGGAGAAATCAATTCAAAACAATTTGATTCAAGACTTGTGCATGTGTGATGGAATGGAGGTGGATGTGGACATTGAGTTGACTCCTTTTTGAGTGGACTCTTTTATTTTGCATGGATAAAACATGGCTACTTTTCTTTTTCTCTTTTTTTATCATGCTTTTGAAGTAAGCATGCATTTTCTTTTCTTTTTCTTTTTCTTGTAGCCACGTCTTCTATTCCCTTTTTGTGCAAGAAATTTTGGAGAGCGTACTAAACATGAATGATATGGAGTTTCTATTTTTATTGTGGAATGGTGGTATGATGAAATTTTGCTTACTTCTAGTGTAGAAGTACATCATGTGCAAGTGAAGTCTTGAATTCAAAAAGTAATAAATGAAATCTCACATAGGTCTATACTAGCTTGGCAAAGCTCAATGTGAAGACACCTAGAATATGCACAAGGTCTATCAATGTAATGTATCATATAGATTTTGTAGGTATTTCCAATCAAATGAGAGTAACTTAAATCTTTTTATATTTTTTTTCCGGAAATCCAAGTTTCACTTTCAAACTAGGAATAGCAGCCCTGTTACTATATCATATCTCACTACAATTTAGAATGGATTGAACTTTTGCTACCCACAATTTCTAAATCAAGGCAAAAGCAATTTTAGCTGATGAGGAAATATATTGGAGAGTAATAAGTTGTAGACTAGGGACTTGGGAAAATTAAAACAGAGAAACTATTCATCATTTCATCTATGTGAATTCCATGTCATTCTTACCGCACATCTTTTATTTTATTTGAAAACAAATATATACTACTTTATTTTTTATATGCAAGGTGGATAATGGGTGAATGGAAAATAAATATGCCTAGGGTTTGATACAATTTACCTCAAGTGGGGGTCCTCCCCCAAGCTTGTTCTTCACTCACGTCAGTGATGAGAGTCGAACCCTTGATGAAGGAACTATGCCGCGATCGGCTTGTTGTTGTTGTAGCATGGAGTTGAAGTTGGTGAATTGAGCGTCCATGTGTTGTTGCTAGTCTTGGGTACCATGGACATGTCCTTGGAGAGTGTTTTAGATGTCACCCGTTCTCACTTCAAGCTCTTCCATACGTCTAGTGAGATCCGCCATTCCTTGGCTATAGTCACGATGACTTCTAGCCAAAGAGGAATGACATCTTCTCATGGACGTTGGAGTCATGCTGCTATAGCTTGAAATGGATAGGGGTGGCTCCCATGTGGCATCTGGCCATCCATGCCAAGACGGACCTTCGGCCTCATACGATGCAGGTTGAGTCAATCCGGGTGCATCACCCGTTGGTTTCTCTTCCTCCTCATACTCATGGATCGTGGAGGTTGTCGGGGGCATAGCCACTCTCCTTGTACGGCTTCTAGTTACCCTACCAGAGACATTACTTCTTCCAGCTGCCTCGATCGGAAGAAGGTCAATGGTTAGCCTCTGGCATTTGTACAAATGATAATCCAAGTTAGGTAACCGAATTTCGTTGACAAAGCTAGGATAATGAAATATCAAAGAGCCATCTTGATCATGCTTAAGGGTATGTCCTTGCACTAAATAATCTTCATCAATTAATTATCTTTCATTTTCAGTAAACTCGAATGAAGACTAGTGCTCCTACACTAGTAGCAATACGAGCAATCAATGAAGTTCATTCAATTGGCTCTGTTCTTTGAATGTAATCTAACCATTGTGTCATCATGGCGATAACTGGAGCAACTTTTATCTTTTCAATCATGGCAATGAAATTTTCAGCTCATCATCATGCACTACCCTTACATCTCCCCTAGGGAACATAGTCATAGCCACCCATCTATGCATGAAGCGTAAAGTAGGGTTGTGCAAGTGGCTATTCCTAAGTGCACTACATCTGACCTCAATAGTTAAATCTGGCCAACAACTTTGTTTATTAAACTTACACAAAGCGTCTAAATCTAGCAAACAACGTTTATGGAAGCCACGGATTTCACTTAATTCTTTCCATATGATGTTGTATTCTTTTTTAAATAATATAAAAGTAATACCTTCAAATCCTATTCTTAGTGTGCAAATGAATTGCATGGAGGGAAGGCGTGAACCTCTCTCCTCTATGTGAGCAAAGTTTTTCCCATCATAGTGTGTGCCAAATGAAAAAAAATCAGAATCAATACCTATTTTGGAGATCAAATCCTGATCGTAAGCTTTCTTCTGAGAAAACTCACGATCTTGGAGGAGCTTGCGTGCTTGATCATCAACTTCACTTTGTATGTCAAGGTCGTCATCGTGAAGAAGTTAGTGCGGGTTGCTCCTCTCACCCATGGGAGTGTCCTCACCTACACTCTTCCTCCATGAACTTGGTGTAGCAATGGAAGAGGGTCGTGCATTTGAATCTCCACCATGGATTGAGCTTGCAGCCTCCTTCCTCTTCCCAAACAACCTCTTCATTCCTTTCATGGCCACAACAAGCAAGAACACAACAAAGCAAAAACTCGAAAGAGGTGATGTTAGTAAAATCAAAACCCCCGATGAATTTTACCTTGAAGAGATTGAGAGAAAATTGCAAAGGCAAACAAAAGAAAATCTTTTTGAGTTGGAATTTGAGCTAGAGTACTTCAATGGAGAGCAAGAAAAACAATGTGAGCAAGAGAGACCTTGGGGAGGTGTGAAATGAGGTGAAGCGTGAGAAGGAACGCCCCTCACATCCACCATTTATAGTGTGCACTCCCCAACGATAACTAGGGAACCAAATGTAGCCGTTGGAGGAGAGGGAGATCCAAAATGGCCCCTTCCCCATGTTGGCCGAACAGGGGGGTCGCTCGCACTGACAAGTGGGCTTCCCTGTTCTCCCTTTTGGCAGGTGGCTCCCCAACGGCTATGGAAATAGAACGTTGGTGAATTACCACTTTTGCAACTGAAAAAAATTGTGTTTTGAATAAAACCTCTCTTTTCAAAACCCAAAAAATTTTGTTTTTGTGAAAATAAAGAAATAAAAATGATAGTTGAGAATAGAAGATTCTCAACTTGCTAAGAAAAACAAAATATGCAGTGGGAAAATCAAACTAAATGGGGAAAACAAAATGAAGAGAAAAGAAAATCAAATAAAAGGATAACTACCAAGTTAACGTATTGGCTAGGTATCACCACCAAACAATGAGATGGACATTCCTCCTTCTTAATTTCTTGACATACGAACCTGGATGGAAGGGCTCGAACAGGTTGTCTTGCTTCTTTCGCCATTCCTTCTTTGGCGTCTTGGTGGACTTGGGCCTTTGGAGACGTCCGGACTTCTCCGCCTTCTTGGGGTTTCGACATGGACGATAAGACAGGTTCTCCGCATAGATTAAAATCCTCATGAATGCAATGAGCGGGTCCACCTTTGGAGGTGTGATTTTGACCTCTTGATTGTATTTAACATTCGACCCATACTTATACGGATCATAGAACATTGCTCCAACTTTGGGCAAAAGTGAAACTTCTCCTCATTGCCATTGATATGGAAGTGGATTTCTCTAGCTCCCACATCTATGCGAGCCTTCGCGGTGCTAAGGAATGGTCACCCAAGAATGAGCGGTGTATCCTTCTCGACCTCCATGTCGAGCACCACAAAATCCACGGGTATGAAGCAATTTTGGATTTTCACCATAACATCTTCAGCGATACCCGCCGGATAACAAACTGAAGAATCAGTCAGTTGTAGCTGCATTGGTGTTGGAGTAAGCTCTGTGAAGTTCAGCTGGTCGAAGACCACCTTGGGAATCACACTCACAATTGCTCCTAGGTCACAAATGGCCTTGTCAAAGTGTTGAGCCCCAATTGAGCAAGATATTGTAGGATATACAGGGTCCCTCATCTAGTTGCTTCTTTGTAGAGAAATCATATTGACACTTTCCATAGGATGTTTGGGCTGTCTTAGTATCTTGCCATTCTCCACTAGAGGAAAAACAGCTGCCAGTTGAACCAACTAAGTTTCCAACATCTTTTTGAAACTCAATTGATTCTTGAAGGCTGAGGATAGTCCTTCAATCTTGGCATTAATGCTCTCTAGGGTCTTTGTAAGACCTATGTGTGTTGAATACATTGGCTTTAGTGAATACACTTGCCTTGGCGATAAAAGTTTTCAATATCACCAAAACATCTTTTTATCAAGGTTCGACTCTAGCACCGAGCTACAGCAAGGTCTGATGGTAGGTCCTGCTAGTTTTGTAAGCTCCGGCGGGAGCTTGGTTATACTAGTTTTGGTAAGTTCCGGCGCTAGGTTCTACTAGCTTTTTTTAGCTCCGGCTCAAGGTCCAGGATGCTCTGGCAAGGTCCAGAACTTGACCGCAATGCTTCTGTTTTTCATTTGCAATTTTTCATACTTGCTTTACATCTCTGGAAAGATTGCTTAGTATTCATTTGCTAAGTCTTTGGTGCGTTTTTGGTTGACATGGATGATATCGTGTTACTGTGGTTTTGCAACATGCTTATGTGAGGTTCTCACGTAAGGTGTTGTGTTTGGAACTAACGTATGGATTGGTTGTTTATTCATGTGTAGGTGTTGCTTGAGTTCAAGACATGGCTGGTGATGGGATCCATTGGACTAGTCTCAGGGAGGAGATGAGGTTCCAACAACCAAATTCAGGAGGAATTGTGGTTGAGCTGATCAGGAGGTTGCGCAACATGATTGAATCAAGAACAATGCATGTGAAGGTATCGTGGACATTATTAGAAGATGTTTGCACGTGTGCAAGGAGTGCATGGACGTGGCTACATGGTTCCGTGACGTGATGAAGAGATGTGGACGTAAAGAGTTGGTCGGAAAGGTCCAACCGACTAGGTTATGGACTCAGGCTGTGGCTGAGTCGGGTTTGACTCAAATATAGAAAGATTTGAGTTGGTTATGATAGGATTTCGTGTGGGTCACGAATTTGAGTTGTTTAGGAATGTGGGATACGTTTTTACGGTGTTTGGAAGTCTTAAGATTGCTTCTATCTGCGTATAGAAGAATCCTAAGCAGTTATGGAAAGTACGATTCGTGAACAGAGTAGGATTAGGTTCCTGATTTGAGTTGAGTTGGCTTTCGAGCTGGTTGTATAAGCAAGGGAGCCCAGATATCGTGGTGCACGACTTTGGGGCTGTTCCTCTTGTGTTCTATTGAACAAAATCCGTATTTTGAAGGAAATTTTGTGCCTTGTTCGTCCGACTTGTTCCAGACAAGTTTTACTCGTCAAGTTTCTGGACAGCACTAACTTTTGTTGGTGATTTTATCATAACTTAAGTTTTACAGATCCAATTGATGTTATTCTTTTTTCATTGTCTTCAAAACTTGATTATCTATCATCTGTCAAAATTTCACGGTCATTGGATTTGTGGTCTATTACCTACACGAGTTTCTTTGCAGCATTCCAGAACTGTTTTTTTTCGGGTAGGTTAGATTGACCTTTGTTTGATCTTTCGATCATAACTTGAGTTTTTCTCGACGGATTTGAGTGATTCCTGTTGTGTTGTCTTCGTGACATGATTCTCTCTGATATCTATCACTTTTGTCACGGTGAAACACGTTTAGATTAGTCGCACACACGATTTATTTAACAGATCATTTTTCTGCCAAAGGGGTTGGGTTTTAATTGTTTCCGCTGCGTAAGATTCTTAAATCTACCATTCACCCCCCCCTCTGGTAGCTTTTCACATGCTTTTCGATCCTACAATTGGTATGAGAGCCACGATGCTCTAATCTTTGTGGTTTGCGTGTGTTTTTGACTAATCATCATGGAGAAGTACTCTGCCAAACCTTGTGTGTTCGCTGGTGTTGATTTTCAGGTTTGGAAGGCACACATGGAGGCTTTCATCCAGGCACAAGGCTTTGCAATATGGGACAAGGTATACAAGCCTTACGAAGTGCCATAAAACGATCAAGTTAAAGCTACAAATCTGAGAGATGTCGACAACAACAACAAGGCTCGAAACTTGATCATACAAGGATTAACACAAAGCGACTTCGATCGTGTTGCACACCTCCGATCTGCATACGATGTGTGAAAGCACTTTATGTCTACCATGAAGGATCCAACACGATCAAAGAGTTAAGGCAAGACATGTTCGAGAAAGAATACATGCGCTTCGAGATGCAACCCGGTGAGTCTATTGATGACCTTTTTGCTCGCTTTAATAAGATTCTCAGCAACTTGCGTAGTGTCAATGTTAATTTTTTCAGATGCTGAAAATGCTAGGCCATTGCTAAGTGCATTAGATATGTCAATTTGGAAGATGAAAGTCACATCTATTCGTGAATCTACTATCATGAGTTCACTTACTTTAGATCTGATATATTCCAAGTTAAAAACTCATAAATTTGACATAATCTCACATAAGAACCCCAACAAGTCTATTGCTTTTGTTTCTCAACGTGACATGCCTAGTTCCGGTCAAACATCATCTTGTGGTACACTTGCTTTGCTGTCCTCTTTAACCCTTGAATAGATTGAGGAGTTTCCCGAGGAGGAGCTAGCACCCATCTCTACCCGGTTCTCAAAAGCATTGCAAAATGTGAGAACTAGAAGGAGAGGAAGCTTCGGACCTCAACGATGCTTTGAATGTGGTAAGACAGGACATTTTTGTTCAGATTGCCCTAACCATTCAGGTCCTACTTCCCGGGATGATAAGAAAACAAGAACGAAGCACTCCTCTACAAACGATACGAAGAAAAAGAAGGGTTTTACAGGACGTCAATTGGTGAGCAGTTTTATCTCAGCACTCCAGGAACATGGCTCAAGCGACGTGGACATTGGAAGTGATGACGATGAAGATGATTTGGCAAACTTGTGCTTCATGGCGGGCAAGTCAAGATCAAGTATGGAGGAGGCAGAACACAACAGCGACAATGAAGAGGTAGGTCCTACTTGCGAAAAAATGTGTGATGCTATTTCTCGTGCCACTGTTATTGTTAAGGAAAAGGACAAAAAGCTTAGCAACAATGCTGTTAAATGAGTCACTAGAATATGAAATTAATCGTTTGAAATCCTTGATTCCTAGTGATGATTCATGTTCCTCATGTGACTTAATATATGAACAATTGTCCTCCCTAAGAAGTGCACATACCTCCACACTTGATAGACTTGAACTTGAAATTGAAAAGAACAAAAAGCTTGCTGCACATAATATTGGAAACTTAAAAGATGCTTCTTGTTCTACAATTGATTTGCATTGTTCTAGTTGTGATGATCTTGATAAGAAACTGCAAGATGATATGAATGAAATCTCTATATTGAACAATGCTTTACGTTGTCATGAAGTTAAATATTGTTCCAATTGCAAATTAAAAGGAAAACGTTCATGTGAAAATTGCCTTGATCTGTCCAATAAACTTGATAACATGCATAAGACATTTGATCGGTTTTGTAATGGGAATAAGAACCTAAACTTGCTCCTGAATTCATCCAAGTCTTGCAATGATAAAACTGGTTTAGGTTTTGATTCTCATGCTCATGCTAAGGCACATCCACCTAAAATTGTAAAGTCATTAGGAAGTGGTTTGATTCAAACAGTTCCTAAACCAAAAGAAGTGGTTTTCAAATCTGCAGGAGTATTGTCTCATTCGGTTTCAAATAAAAATGTTGTTTGCTCATCTAGACATGAACACAAAGTTAAATTTCATTGTACCTACTATGGTAGAGATGTTCATGTCATAGATTTTTGTTATAGACTAGCTAAACAACAGAAAAGGGAAAGAATGGTTGCTAGATCTCATAACTTTCATGTAAAATTTGCCGCACATATTGAACCTAATGTACAACCTGCTGTTTTGAGTCAAAAACATTCAAAGTTTACCTCCGGACCTTCTATTTTTGCCTCCAGAGCTACTGATTTTTGTGCTACACAAGTAACACCTTATAGGTCAGTAGCTAAGAATAAAAAATCTCAAACTTTAACACATAAACCTGCTGTTTTGTCTCAGCTTTCGCGTGTTTTTCCTGCTGCACGCCGCGTGACTCAGTACTGGATTCCTAAATGCCTTTTGACTAACCCTAGTATTGAGTCATCGACGTATTGTGCTTCTATGTAGGTTACATGTTTGAGGAAGGAGAACATTTGGATTGTGGATTCAGGTTGCTCACGCCACATGACCGGTAACAAAGATTGGTTCTCCTCCCTCTCTTTTGTCTCATATGTAGAGAATGTTACTTTTGCCCATAATTCTTCAACTTCTATAATTGCTAAGGGTTCGGTTAGAGTAAATGATCACTACACTTTGAAGGATGTGGCACTTCTCAAAAATTTGAAATACAACTTGCTTTCTGTTTCACAGTTGCTAGATGAAAATCTGGAAATTATTTTCAATAAAAACTGCTGCAAAGTTGTAAGTTCAAATAGTGAGCTTATTTTTAACATGTCTTGGTTTGGAAGAATTTTTAAAGCTGTTTTTGATATGTCTTCCTCTAAGCATAGGTGTCTAGTTGCTAATGATTCAAAGGACCTATATTTTTGGCATCGTAGACTTGGTCACGTAGGCTTTGATCACCTAACGCATGTTAGTGCTATTGATCGCATACGTGGGCTGCCTAAGCTTAAAGGGGACAAAGAAATTGTGTGCTCTTCTTGTAGACATGCTAAGATGGTTGCAGGTTCACATACTCCTCTCACAATGATCATGACAACTGAACCATGTCAACTTTTGCATCTTGACACCGTAGGACCTTCACGTGTTTAATCCTTCGGAGGTAAATGGTATGTACTTGTGATTGTTGATGATTATTCTAGATACTCTTGGGTTTACTTTATGGTGTCTAAGAATGAAGTTTTTAGTCACTTTAGGACTTTATTTCTTAGATTATCAATTGATCACCAAGGATCATTAAAGGCAATTAGAAATGATAACGGAACTAAATTTAAAAATCAATCTTTTGATCACTTTTGTGCTGAGAATGGAATAGATCATCAATTCTCTTCACCATATGTACCTCAACAAAACGGTGTTGTAGAAAGAAAGAACAGAACCTCAGTTGAGATGGCTAGGACTATGCTTGATGAATATCAAACTCCTAGGAAATTTTGGGTTGATGCGATTGCAACTGCTTGTTATGTCTCAAATCATGTTTTCTTGCGCGCTAAGCTAGGTAAAACACCATATGAGCTCCGGTTTGGACATAGGCCTAGTGTTACGCACTTTCGGGTCTTTGGTTGCAAATGCTTTGTTAAGAAACATGGTAATCTTGATAAATTTGAACCTAGATCCATTGATGGCATGTTTCTTGGTTATCCATCTCATACTAGAGGCTACCGTGTGCTTTTACTTGACACTAACAAAATTGTGGAGACTTGTGAAATGTCTTTTGATGAAGCTAGCCCAGGTACTAGCTCAAACATTGCAGGTCCAGATCCATATCCGCAGGGGGGAGCATTTTCGTTGAAGATGAGGAAGAATTGGAGCTGCTGCCCGAAAATTCAGCAGCTAAAGACTTTGGTTCAGCTCCAAATGTTAATTCTCAACCAGCACCGACAACCATCAATGTTGTTTAAAATCATCCTCATGTCACAAGCTCATCGATTTTTGATGAACATGAAGAAGAAGAAGCTTGTGAGACATCTATTCTCCTACGGTTTTACAAAGATCATCCCCCACAACAGATGATTGGAAGCTTGCACGAATGAGTCACACGGTCCAGGTTTTGCGATCCAAACTCTTATGCTCATTCTGCTTTTGTTGCTTCTTTTGAACCCAAAGATATATCCCATGCACTCACTAGTGAATATTGGATTATTGCCATGCAAGAAGAGTTAGAAAATTTTGAAAGAAATAATGTTTGGAAACTTGTACCTCCACCTCAAGGTCACACTTTAATTGGAACTAAATGGGTATTTAAAAATAAACAAAGTGAGGATGGGGTTGTGGTTAGGAATAAGGCTAGGTTGGTTGCTCAAGGTTTCACTCAAGTTGAAGGTCTAGATTTTGATGAAACTTTTGCTCCTGTTGCTAGATTAGAAGCCATAAGAATTTTGTTAGCTTTTGCTGCATCTATTGGTTTTAAGCTATATCAAATGGATGTTAAAAGTGCTTTTCTTAATGGCTACATAGATGAGGAGGTTTATGTGAAACAACCACCGGGTTTTGAAAATCTAGATTTTCCTAATCATGTTTACAAACTGTCCAAAGCCTTGTACGGTCTCAAACAAGCCCCTAGAGCATGGTATGATAGGTTAAAAACATTCATACTTGAAAAAGGGTTTACCATGGGCAAGGTTGATAAAACTCTTTTTGTGCTTAAGCATGGCAATGACTCATTATTCGTTCAAGTGTATGTGGATGATATTATCTTTGGTTGTCCTTCTCATGATCTTGTGTCCAAGTTTTCAGAAATGATGAGCTCCGAATTTGAAATGAGTATGATGGGTGAACTCACTTACTTTTTGGGGCTGCAAATCAAGCAAACAAAGGATGGTACCTTTGTGCATCAAACGAATTACACAAAAGATCTCCTAAGGCGCTTCAACATGGACAAAAGCAAGCCTCTTCGGACACCAATGGGAACAGCAACAACACTTAGACTTGATGAAGATGGTGAACACGTGGATCAAAAAGAATACAGAAGCATGATTGGATCACTTTTGTACCTCACGGCATCAAGACCAGACATACAATTCAGCGTATGTCTTTGTGCACGGTTTCAAGCCTACCCACGTGCTTCACATCGTCAAGTCATCAAAAGGATTCTCAGGTACTTACATGGAACTCAAGAATTTGAAATTTTTCTTCCTTCTTCCTCAACCGTTACTTTGAAAGCTTTTTTGGATGCTGATTTTGGTGGTTGTAGGATTGATAGGAAAAGTACTTCCGGTGCTTGTCATTTTCTTGGTAATTCTCTTGTTGCTTGGTCCTCTAGAAAACAAAATTCAGTTGCACAATCCACAGCCGAATCTCAATATGTAGCTACTGCTAGTGCATGCTCACAAATTCCTTGGATTGTTCAAACACTTAAGGACTATGGGGTTGATCTAGATAGTGTTCCACTGTTCAGTAATTACACTAGTGCCATTTGCATTGCTAAAAACCCCGTGCAACATTCTAGAACTACGCAAATTGACATTAGGTATCACTTTCTCCGAGATAATGTTGAAAAAGGAAACATTGTGCTTCACCATGTAGATACCGAACAACAATTGGCTGACATTTTTACAAAACCTTTGGATTTCACTCGTTTTTGTCACATTCGTAGTGAAATAGGGGTTATGCATCCTCATGGCTTAAATTGAGGGGGAGTTTTAAAACTTGGAAAGTCTATGTGTGAATCTGAAATTAAAATAATATGAGAATAGTATTTCATACATATATGACTTTGTGATTCCTTTTACATGTTGAAAGTTCTTACTACATTACTAGTGTTATACATTTTGTAGTTTTTGCATGTCTAGTAATTGGAATAATTACTTACACTAAAACTGGTCATGGTCGAACTTTCTTGCTGTTTTGAACTTGTTACATTTTCACAAGTGCTTTTAATCATTAAGAATTAATCAAGTAATCAACTCACAAGTTCAGTTTTTATGAACAAACATAAATTGAGAAAAGATCAAGAGAATATGCATGCATCGCACTTCTTCTTTTGAGATGGCTTATTATTGCACTTAGATATGAACTTGGAAGAAGTTGTGTATGACTAAAACCATGTCCTTAAGCTTCTGATTGTCAAATGACATAGGCTTGGCTTGGTTGGTTAGAATAAGGCAGATGCGCATATAATCTCTTGCAAATATCATATGATCTATATTTATGCTTTGAAAAATAATAAAATGCAGCAACTAGTGTCATGATTTAGGTCTTGAAATAGTTAAGTTTGTGAGATCATGACTTACTTAAATTGAAAATTACATTTGATCTCTAGCATGGCTTACACTACTTTATGTATTTCATTGATGTGATAATGTAAGGTACTTGATAGTATGACTTGGATGAGCTTTGTTTATATGTATATGTTATAATATGCTCATAACAACTAAAGGGGGAGAGATAATTTGTTTATATGCTCATGACTTGCTGAATACATTGTCAAAGGGGGAGAGATAAGCATGAAGAGAAAGAGAATATGTGCATAAGGAGAGATAATAAAGGGGGAGAGATAATATGGGATAATTTTTGGATTTTCTTCTCATTTTACTTTTGACTTATAAAGGGGGAGAAATTGCCTTCAAAACTTTTACGTGAATAAGCAAATGTTCGGATTTTAAATGGTGTTGCCAATGCATTCATCAAAGGGGAGATTGTAAGACCTATGTGTGTTGAATACATTGGCTTGTAGTGAATACACTTTCTTTGGCGATAAAAGTTTTGAATATCACCAAAACATCTTTTTATCAAGGTCCGACTCTAGCACCGAGCTACAGCAAGGTCTGACGGTAGGTCCTGCTAGTTTTGTAAGCTCCAGCGGGAGCTTGGTTATACTAGTTTTGGTAAGTTCCGGCGCTAGGATCTACTAGCTTTTGTTAGCTCCGGCTCAAGGTTCGGGTTGCTCTGGCAAGGTCCGGAACTTGACCGCAATGCTTCTGTTTTTCATTTGCAATGTTTTGTACTTGCTTTACGTCTATGTGAAGATTGCTTAGTATTCATTTGCTAAGTCTTTTGTGCATTTTTGGTTGACATGGATGATATCGTGTTACTGTGGTTTTGCAACATGCTTATGTGAGGTTCTCACGTAAGGTGTTGTGTTCGGAACTAACTTGAGTCAACTCGAGGACTTGGGCTCGTATGGATTGGTTGTTTACTCATGTGCAGGTGTTGCTTGAGTTAAAGACATGGCTGGTGATGGGATCCATTGGACTAGTCTCAGGGACGAGATGAGGTTCCAACAACCAAATTCAGGAGGAATTGTGGTTGAGCTGATGAGGAGGTTGTGCAGCATGATTGAATCAAGAACAATGCATGTGAAGGTACCGTGGATGTCATTGGAAGATGTTTGCACATGTGCAAGGAGTGCATGGACGTGACTACATGTTTTCGAGAAATGATGAAGAGATGTGGATGTAAAGAGTTGGTCGGAAAGGTCAAACCGACTAGGTTATGGACTGAGGCTGCGGCTGAGTCGGGTTTGACTCAAATATGGAAAGATTTGAGTTGGTTATGATAGGATTTCATGTGGGTCACGAATTTGATTTGTTTAGGAATGTGTGATACGTTTCTAAGGTGTTTGGAAGTCTTAAGATTGCTTCTATCTGCGTATAGAAGAATCCTAAGCAGTTATGGAAAGTTACGATTCGTGAACAGAGTAGGATTAGGTTCCTAATTTGAGTTGAGTTGGCTTTCGAGCTGGTTATATAAGCAAGGGAGCCCAGACCTCGTGGTGCACGACTTTGGGGCTGTTCCTCTTGTGTTCTATTGAATAAAATTCGTAGTTTGAAGGAACTTTTGTGCCTTGTTCGTCCGACTTGTTCCAGACAAGTTTTACTCGTCGAGTTTCTGGACAGCACTAACATTCGTCGGTGGTTTTATCATAACTAGAATTTTACAGATCCAATTGACGTGATTCTTTTTGGGTTGTCTTCAAAACATGATTATTTATCATCTTTCAAAATTTCACGGTCATTGGATTTGTGGTCTATGATCTACACGAGTTTCTTTGCAGCGTTCCAGAACTGTTTTTTTCCCGGGTAGGGCAGATTGACCTTTGTTTGATCTTTTGATTATAAATTGAGTTTTTCTCGACGGATTTGAGTGATTCTTATTGTGTTGTATTCGTGACTTGATTATCTCTTATATCTATCACTTTTGTCACGGTGAAACACGTTTAGATTAGTCTCACACACGATTTCTTTAACAGATTGTTTTTCTGCCAAAGGGGTTGGGGTTCAATTGTTTCCGCTACGTAAGATTTTTAAATCTACCATTCACCCCTCCTCTTGTAGCTTTTCATGTGCTCTTCGATTCTACACTCTTGTCATTAGCAGACAGTTTCTTGGATAGAGCATCATTGATCCTTTGCTAGCTAATGGCATGTTCTCTCAAGCTGTGTTGATTTCCAATATTGCCATTGTTGTTGTATCCTCCTCGAAAGAATGGGCATGGTTGGCCCCACCCTTGACCTCCTCGATGATAGCCATTGTTATTTCCATTGTTGGCTATGTATAGGGCATCCTCATAGGTTTCTGGGCACTCATTTGCCAAATGGCCCGTGTTGCCACAAACATCACAAGTGATGTGAGAGTCTAAGGCATAGGCGTTGCCACATACCTCACCATTGCCTTGTCCATCAATCTTCTTCATAAGGAGGTCCAATTTGGCAGCGATCATCTCCACCTCATTCGATGTGTGCATGCCTCGCTGGCTGGTATAGAGACGCTCGTCGCTCCAACCCATGTTTCACACCATCTTATCAACTAAATCTTTGGCTTTCGGCACCGTCAATGAGAAGAAGGAACCTCCAACAGCACCATCAACATGGTCATGAGCGGAAGGGATCAGTCTGTTGTAGAAGTTTTGTATAATGAGCCAATCATCCATCCCATGGTGGGTACTGAAAGTGCATCAAGGCAATCCCTTGTGGGTTTTGGACGATTGATGAAAAACAAAAGAGATCCTAATGAACTTGTTGAGATGACTGCAGGTTAATTTAAATGAGATAGTTTGGTGCACTCAAAAAGTGAAAAATGAAGTGGTGTAGAAAAAGAGAAAAGCCCAACTGACGACTGAAGCACAAAGTAGACTTAAATGTATAGGATGTGTGTGGAAGACACATCCCAAGAGCTCAAGTCTTTGTGTAGGGGTAAGGGCTTAAAATCAACCTGGAAATTCACTGAGCACCGGACTAGTCCAATCAACTCTTTGTTGTCCAAATTCACAGTGCACCGGACTAGTCCTTTCCTGGACCAGACTAGTCCGATCAACTATCTCGAGTTTCACAACATAGTGCATCGGACTAGTCTGATACAGGACCGGACTAGTCTGTTTGACTTTCTGTAAACCTATTACGATGTGCACTGGACAAGTCCATCCATGGGACCGGACTAGTCCGTTTAACTCTCTGATGCTCTATAACACATAGCACCAGACAAGTTCGCAAGTGGACTGGACTATTCCGTTAAACTCTCTGGAACTCTAATAGACAGGACACTGGAGAAGTCCGGTATACCTCACACAATTATGGTTTCTAGTGTGCTGCACATTTCACACCGACTTTTACACAGCCACCGGACATGTCCGACCCCCAATACAGACTAGTCCGGTCGTCGGATCCCTAATGGTAACAATTTTGGAAACACTATAAATAGGAGATCCACGACCCCGCAAACATAATTTACGTATTATACTATTCATAACTCAAACCCTAGCCCACCACTTGTCCCAAGATCACAAAAACACATCTCCCCACGCATCTATAGTCCTGAAAAGGTGAAAATCAATTGAGTATTCAGATTTGGGGATGGGAAATCATTTTCTACGCTTCGTTGAGCTCTTGGGGTTTGATCTCTTTACACTTGTGAAATTACTTGTAATATTTTCAAGTGTATTTGATCATCTTCTTGTTGTAATTCTTGTGGGAGCCCTCAACGTGTCAGGTTGCCCCATAAACTCGGTGATTATGTGGAATCAAGTCAGCCTTGTGTGGTGACTTGATGAGGGAAAGGGTTTGAAGAGACCCGGCTCTGTGTGGGATTCCTCAATGGGGAGTAGATCTCTTTGGTGAGATCGAACCTCGGTAAAAATCTGTGTCTCGTGTGCTTCTTTGTTTTTGCATCTTCATTAATTAGGGCACATAGTTAATCAATCTTGTAACTTTAGTTAAGATCGCTTTTCATGTATAACTTTACAATGTTGATTGTTAATTCATGTGATCTTAAAAGTTGTTTAAATTTCCGCTCCTATAACATTTAATTCCTGAATCAGCACTTAATCAACTCGACACACATCAGCACACCGGACTAGTCCTCACTTCCAATCGGACAAGTCCGATCCATCAAATATTTGACAATTTGATTAAGTGTGCAGGAAATTTTCCAAGCCTATTCACCCCCCTCTAGGCCACATTCAATTGGTATCAGAGCGAGGTTCTCCATCGACGAGACTTACCGCTCAGAGATATCAATGGCCTATGAGAAGAACAACAAGATCCTGAAGGTGCCCAACACTGAAGAAGAGCAAGATACAAAAGCCTTCAATGTACTCAGGGAAAATCAACACGATGATAAAGAAGTGTGTCACATCAAGGCACTTCTAAGGAAGAAACTCTTGAGCCAAAAGGGAAAAGAGGACGAGAAAACGACGGGGAGTGGTCATCATGACAACTCCCGATATCCTTATAATTACAATCGTCTCAATTCAAATAATCATTATCTTTCTATTCCAATGGGAAAACCTCCACGATTCGACAGAAACGATTACACCATGTGGAAATAAATATGAAAATACAACTAATCTCTTTAAATCACAGTCTTTGGCATATTGTGGGTACAAGTGTAGATATCTCGAATGCGAACGAAGAACTCACTCTAGAACAAGAACAAGAAATTCACTGCAATGCACTAGCAGTTGCAGTGATCACTTCACCGCTGAGCTAAGAAGAGTTCACCAAGATTGATGGACTAGAAAGTGTAAAAGAAATCTAGGATACACTTAAAACTGCACATGAAGGAAATAGGTCGGTCCGAGAAGCTAAAATTGAGATGCTTGAAGGAGAATTGGGGAGATTTGCCATTGAAGAAGGCGAATCACCTCAAGACATGTACAATCGGATGAAGGCGCTTATTAACAAGATCCACGCCTATGGAAGCAAGAAGTGGACTGACCATGAGGTGGTCAAAAAGGATGATTAGAGCCTTCATGCCAAGAAATGTCACCTTATGCTCAATGATCCGAGAAAGCTCGAGGTTTCACAAAATTGCTCCGAATGAACTATTGGGCAAAATTATAAACCATGAGATGATGGAGAAGCAGGCCCAATATATCAAGGACCTAGCTGAGTGTTGATGGCTGTTATATACCAATTCCATCCGTCAATTTAACTCAATTATGTGAAAGATTTGTCATTTCTTGCACACATCATCTTTCTATCTAACTCGATTCCACTTGGACTTGGAGAAATATGTGTATGCAATATTTTATGCAGGAAATGTGGAAATGTAGAGGGACCAATCCTATAAAATATCATCCCAGTCAATCAGGCGACAACACGTGGCATCCCATGGATCAAATGTCCCACAAACAGAAGTATCCGACAAGATCAACGATGTATCACCCATATACATCAATGGGACCCACCTGGCAGCCACCTGGAGAAAGCACACGAGAAACGGTGCATTGACCAGGTTAGCCAAATCAGGGGGTCGGCCGACCTAGTCTTTGCACCAAACTCGGTCAGCCTCCATGTGTTGGCTCCTCCCGACTCCCTGGAGTCAATGGTGACTGATTCGCGCGCTTTTGGCGGCGGGAACCGACCTCAACACTAGTACAATTAGGACCCCCTACCCCTCACTTCAACACACACCACTTGCGCATCATTCTATTGTACACACTATCTTCCATAGTCCTTAAAGAAGTTAGGATGTAGAGAGGAGAGCTTCTAGTCGCAAGTCCAAATTGGGAAAGGAGTAGGAGTCTCTCTTCCCAATTCCACATTGGGAAAGGTATGGCTTATGTATTCCTTCTTGTATTTGTGACTTTGTGCTCAATAAAGATATTATCTTTAGTCTTCTTTTATATGTATACTTGGACAAAGCGTTTATTTTTTGATTGTGGAGTCCATGTATGTGGAAGGTATAGTCTTTATGATTTCACTCTCATGATCACATCTTATGGTCATAAACACTATAGACCCCCACTATAGTGTATGTATTTATGATATGATTATTCTAATATGAATGACTTATGCTATGCTTCAACATTTGTTCAATGATGTTTAGGTTAGTCATTGCCTTAGGATGGCTTGTGCCATGGCTCCTAAGGTATTTGCTTAGTATGCTAGCATGGTGCTCGGGTATTTAAGTAGCGTTGGATGTCTTGTAGACCCACGGATTGAAGAGGTAGGCAATAGGTGGTGACAGTGCTATCTGTCCTTTGTAATCCTCCACGTTCGGCTATGCCACAGGCTCTTGGCGAGAGTCGCCCTAGTATTGCTAGGGGTAAGCCCGTGCCCGATGTGTTGAATAGCATTGCATAGGAATTCATCATTGACATGACCATTAGTGTCTACCTTAGTTTATGTATATGTATTAGGAGCATTGTAGGAGCAACTCTCTAACTCTTAATCCAATCTCCCTCTAGGACCCATTTTATCCTTTAGAATAGATTGCCTAGGTGTGTGTCACACTACCCCTATTATCAACTTACCCCTGTCTGGATAATGGATTAGTATCCCATAGCTTGAACATTAGAGTAGTATATACATTACTCCATTGCCTTCCTTTGGGATAAATACGATACCCATGGGAATACTCATGGGTGAAATGCTACAACGGTATCTTCTATGCATTTGCGGATCACATATCTTTACCGAAGATGATCTGTGGTGTTAAGAAATACCAACAAGCATTTCTGGCGCCATTGTCGGGGATGATTTGTTGGTATATCTTAGGAGCCGTCAACAAGCATTTTTGGCGCCGTTGCCGCAGAAGGCAATGGAAGTGAAGGATAGCTATCACTTGTGATTAAGCTAGGTACTAATAGTTATTAGACAGGATTACCCTTGTTTGTTTTCTCCTTTGTGTGAAAACAGGGTAGTGTTGGCCAACCCATTGTATGGGATGGCCAATGAGGACGTAGGTGCTAAACTGCAAGATGATTTAAGGCATACCACAATGAATGTCCGCTAGGCAACACCATTGCCTTTTTGCGGGAGAATTTCAGCTTTCAGTAGGAGCTAAAGTCATCCATACCCAAGCTTGGGGAAGGCTCCAAGAAGTTCTTCTTGGTTTGCCTCCACCATGGGGTGGATAGCTGGCACTTCATCCAACACTCGTGTCATGGGTTGGCTCCACCAATCCATGACCACATTCATGCTGGAGCTGAAGGAGTCCTATTCTCAAGGATGGGAAGAAGGTCTCCACTCAAGGGGTGGATTGAAGAATGCTCGAGTTCCCATAGCTTGTCATGCACACCACTTCACAAGGTGGATATGCTAGTTATGGAACTACACCTCCCATTGAAGTGTCATGAATATCCAAGTCGTTGGAGATTTGTTTGTATAATCCAAGTCATGGATATTCACATGATTTGTGAAAATCCATGTCATCATGGGATGCGTAGGAATTATTTCCCTAAGACCCATGAGGACCTTTTTGAAACAACAACTCCAATGGCTACCATTCACAAGGAGGTCAAGGGTGGAATTAACATCACCCTTGTATTCAAGGAGGCTATGGCTTTCCAAGGGATTTAAGTTCAACTAACCTACCTTGAAGTACATTGGCCAAGCAGAAATCAAGACAACATTCACATGAAGATCTTGGCCAAGGACAAGAACTTAAGGAGCATTCAAATTCCAAGATTTCCCACATCACTTGTTGGGAGTCCCACACTTCGACCAAACCCATTCAACCTAGGGCAAGTGACATTGTGGATGAAGCATTTCTTGTTTGATTGTGGAGTCCTCGTGTCATCGTGCCCAAGGAAGCCTTTGACCCATGATCAGGGTATGGGTTGATTCAATGGAATATCAATATGGTCAGAGTGGCACCCCTAAGAAGGACAAAGCCTCACCATGCTCATGAAGGAATAGATTCAAGAGGGAGAACTCGTCGCTACAACAACATGTCTATATCAAAACAACGGGGAGAGGCTAGGGCCACCAGGTTGCCCACATGTCCAAATGACAGCCAAATGAGTTTGGCCTGTCAAAACAGAAGAAATCGTCCACATCTTTCACTCCGGGATTGGACAACAAATCATCACGCTGAACAGAACAGAGTTAAGTCCTACTCATCGGACTTCAAAAATTTGGTGAGTCCTTGCCAATAGGTTAATTGATAGTCATCACTCACCGGACTTCAAAAATTCGGTGAGTCCTCGCCAATAGGTTAATTGGTAGTTATCTCATATTTGTTTTCCAAATTGCATCAACCCTTGCATTTGCATGTTTGAAATTCCACACTTGCATGTTGGAAAGTAAAATTTCCAATCATCATAAAACTAAAAATTTGAATTAGGGGAGAAATTTAATTGGATATGAACTATGTGCATGACCACTTGAATTTATCTTCCTAGCTAAAACCAAAAAGATTTGCTTTGACCCTCATTGCATTTACAAGTTATTTAAAGCTGGGCAAGACAATTTGAAAATTGGGTTCAATTTCCTTTTGGCTAATGTAACCCTTTTTCGAGTTGTTTTGTGTGTTCTTGATTAAAGTGCAGCTAGGTCAAAATTGTGAAGAGGTGGTATGGCAAAAAGTGGAAGGTTTCATCAAGGTCAAGTCACCACTGGGAGAATCCGAGAACACTTCTCTCCTTCAAACTCATTTTGAATTTTAGGAAGAGAAATGTTCAAGATGATGACCCAATGGAGGAGCCAGAACCAAATCCATTGCCAAATCCAATCTCAACTTTTCATTTGACATCAACCATCGAGCCTACGCTGAAAATCAAGGTTGTGAGTTTCTCACACAAAGACATTCGTCACCAACTGCTCTTCAAATGAGGTATGAGTTTAGAATTTTTCATTGTTTGGTTTTCCATAGAGTTGAATGTATTTGCTTGCATTTGTGAGGAAGGTTGACACTTCCTCATCATTTAATTGTCATGCATCCTCACAATGTGTTGGCCAACCCATTGTATGGGATGGCCAATGAGGACGTAGGTGCTAAACTGCAAGATGATTTAAGGCGTACCACAATGAATGTCCGCTAGGCAACACCATTGCCTTTTTGCGTGAGAATTTCAGCTTTCAGTAGGAGCTAAAGTCATCCATACCCAAGCTTGGGGAAGGCTCCAAGAAGTTCTTCTTGGTTTGCCTCCACCATGGGGTGGATAGCTGGCACTTCATCCAACACTCGTGTCATGGGTTGGCTCCACCAATCCATGACCACATTCATGCTGGAGCTGAAGGAGTCCTATTCTCAAGGATGAGAAGAAGGTCTCCACTCAAGGGGTGGATTGAAGAATGCTCGAGTTCCCATAGCTTGTCATGCACACCACTTCACAAGGTGGATATGCTAGTTATGGAACTACACCTCCCATTGATGTGTCATGAATATCCAAGTCGTTGGAAATTTGTTTGTATAATCCAAGTCATGGATATTCACATGATTTGTGAAAATCCATGTCATCATGGGATGCGTAGGAATTATTTCCCTAAGACCCACGAGGACCTTTTTGAAACAACAACTCCAATGGCTACCATTCACAAGGAGGTCAAGGGTGGAATTAACATCAGCCTTGTATTCAAGGAGGCTACGGCTTTCCAAGGGATTTAAGTTCAACTAACCTACCTTGAAGTATATTGGCCAAGCAGAAATCAATACAACATTCACATGAAGATCTTGGCCAAGGACAAGAACTTAAGGAGCATTCAAATTCCAAGATTTCCCACATCACTTGTTGGGAGTCCCACACTTCGACCAAACACATTCAACCTAGGGCAAGTGACATTGTGGATGAAGCATTTCTTGTTTGATTGTGGAGTCCTCGTGTCATCGTGCCCAAGGAAGCCTTTGACCCATGATCAGGGTATGGGTTGATTCAATGGAATATCAATATGGTCAGAGTGGCACCCCTAAGAATGACAAAGCCTCACCATGCTCGTGAAGGAATAGATTCAAGAGGGAGAACCCGTCGCTACAACAACATGTCTATATCAAAACAACGGGGAGAGGCTAGGGCCACGAGGTTGCCCACATGTCCAAATGACAGCCAAATGAGTTTGGCCTGTCAAAACAGAAGAAATCGTCCACATCTTTCACTCCGGGATTGGACAACAAATCATCACGCTGAACAGAACAGAGTTAAGTCCTACTCATCGGACTTCAAAAATTTGGTGAGTCCTTGCCAATAGGTTAATTGATAGTCATCACTCACCGGACTTCAAAAATTCGGTGAGTCCTCGCCAATAGGTTAATTGGTAGTTATTTCATATTTGTTTTCCAAATTGCATCAACCCTTGCATTTGCATGTTTGAAATTCCACACTTGCTTGTTGGAAAGTAAAATTTCCAATCATCATAAAACTAAAAATTTGAATTAGGGGAGAAATTTAATTGGATATGAACTATGTGCATGACCACTTGAATTTATCTTCCTAGCTCAAACCAAAAAGATTTGCTTTGACCCTCATTGCATTTACAAGTTATTTAAAGCTGGGCAAGACAATTTGAAAATTGGGTTCAATTTGCTTTTGGCTAATGTAACCCTTTTTCGAGTTGTTTTGTGTGTTCTTGATTAAAGTGCAGCTAGGTCAAAATTGTGAAGAGGTGGTATGGCAAAAAGTGGAAGGTTTCATCAAGGTCAAGTCACCACTGGGAGGATCCGAGAACACTTCTCTCCTTCAAACTCATTTTGAATTTGAGGAAGAGAAATGTTCAAGATGATGACCCAATGGAGGAGCCAGAACCAAATCCATTGCCAAATCCAATCTCAACTTTTCATTTGACATCAACCATCAAGCCTACGCTGAAAATCAAGGTTGTGAGTTTCTCACACAAAGACCTTCGTCACCAACTGCTCTTCAAATGAGGTATGAGTTTAGAATTTTTCATTGTTTGGTTTTCCATAGAGTTGAATGTATCTGCTTGCATTTGTGAGGAAGGTTGACACTTCCTCATCATTTAATTCTCATGCATCCTCACAATGTGTTGGCCAACCCATTGTATGGGATGGCCAATGAGGACGTAGGTGCTAAACAGCAAGATGATTTAAGGCGTGCCACAATGAATGTCCGCTAGGAAACACCATTGCCTTTTTGCGGGAGAATTTCAGCTTTCAGTAGGAGCTAAAGTCATCCATACCTAAGCTTGGGGAAGGCTCCAAGAAGTTCTTCTTGGTTTGCCTCCACCATGGGGTGGATAGCTGGCACTTCATCCAACACTCGTGTCATGGGTTGGCTCCACCAATCCATGACCACATTCATGCTGGAGCTGAAGGAGTCCTATTCTCAAGGATGAGAAGAAGGTCTCCACTCAAGGGGTGGATTGAAGAATGCTCGAGTTCCCATAGCTTGTCATGCAGACCACTTCACAGGGTGGATATGCTAGTTATGGAACTACACCTCCCATTGAAGTGTCATGAATATCCAAGTCGTTGGAGATTTGTTTGTATAATCCAAGTCATGGATATTCACATGATTTGTGAAAATCCATGTCATCATGGGATGCGTAGGAATTATTTCCTTAAGACCCATGAGGACCTTTTTGAAACAACAACTCCAATGGCTACCATTCACAAGGAGGTCAAGGGTGGAATTAACATCACCCTTGTATTCAAGGAGGCTATGGCTTTCCAAGGGATTTAAGTTCAACTAACCTACCTTGAAGTATATTGGCCAAGCAGAAATCAAGACAACATTCACATGAAGATCTTGGCCAAGGACAAGAACTTAAGGAGCATTCAAATTCCAAGATTTCCCACATCACTTGTTGGGTGTCCCACACTTCGACCAAACCCATTCAACCTAGGGCAAGTGACATTGTGGATGAAGAACCCTCGCAGAATGTGAAGGAAATCCAGAGTTTCGTAGGAATTGCTAGATATTATCGTTGTTTCATCAAGGACTTCTCCAAGATAACGAAGCCCATGACTGAACTACTAATGAAGGAGAAACCATTCAAATGGACTCAAGCTTGTCTGTACATCTTTGACGAGTTAAAGAAGATATTAACCACCGCACCGGTATTAATAATGCCAGATGTGAGCAAGAGCTTCGATATTTACTATGAAGCATCAAGGCAAAGACTTAGCTATGTATTGATGCAAGAAGGATAAGTAGTAGCTTATGCATATAGGCAACTGAAGAAGCATGAATTGAAATACCCGACGCATGATTTTGAACTTGCAGCCGTAGAGCATGCATTGAAGATTTGGAGGCATGACATCTTAAGACATCGATGTGAGATTTATACGAATCACAAGAGTCTTAAGTACATAATCACGCGTGCGGTTCAGAATTCGAGGCAACGAAGATGGTTAGAGCTCAAAGACTACCATGTGGGAATTAACTATCACTCAGGAAAGGCTAATGTAGTGGCTGATGCCCTAAGCTGAAAAGGAGCAAGTCACCAACTCACAGTACGAGAATTATTGTCCGAGCTATATAAGGAGTTTGAACGATTGCATCTGGGATTTATGAATGAAATAGGAGCAATGGAAGTAAATCCAACACTAGAACAAGAAATATGAGAAGGTCAAATAGCAGATGAGGAAATCCATAAGATGAAGGAAATAATCCAAGAAGGGAGATAATGGAGATTTGACAAAGACGACAATGGCACGCTATGGCTTGGGAAATGAATTTTCATGCCTAATGTGAAGAATATCCGCGAGACGATATTGGTTGAGGCACATGACTCACCTTACTCCATTCATCCCGATTGTACGAAAATGAACAAGGATTTAAAAACATGCTACCGGTGGGATGGAATGAAGAAGGACATAGATGAATATGTTGCACTATGTGATATATGCCAACGAGTGAAGGTTGAACATCAAAGGCCAACTGGACTATTGCAGCCACTGAAGGTACCGGAATGGAAGTGGGAAGAAGTTGGTATGGACTTCATAGTTCGTTTACTGCGCACCCCGTCAGGATATGACTCAATATGGGCTATTGTGGATCAGTTGACCAAGTCTGCACATTTTATCTCTGTCAAGACCACCGATAGGGGTGTGAAGCTGGCAGAACTGTATGGGGAGAATATTGTGTTTACGAGGAGTCCTAAGAAAATAGTATCCGATAGAAGTTCTCAATTTACCGCTAGGTTTTGGCAGAAACTGCATGAGTCTATGGGAACCCGGCTGAGTTTTAGTTCTGCATATCGTCCCCAAATGGATGGGTAGACCGAAAGGGCAAATCAGATATTGGAAGACATGCTAAGAGCGTGTGCGCTAAAGTATGAATAAAGTTGGGACAAAAGTCTGTTGTATGCTGAATTCTCCTACAACAACAGCTACCAAGCAAGTTTGAACATGTCACCGTATGAGGCACTGTATGGAAGAAGATGTAGACCACCCGTGTTTTGGAATGAGACAAGAGAAACCCAAGTATTTGGACCCGATGTGATACAGCACGCCAAAAAGCAAGTCTAGATAATTCGTGCAAACTTGAAGGCAGCTCAGTCACGTCAAAAAGGCTATGTGGATAATAGGCAAAGAGACTTAGCTTTCGAAGTGGGAGGCTTCGTGTATCTCAAAGTGTCACCTATCCGAGATCATAAGTGATTCAATGTTAAAGGCAAGTTGGCACCTCGCTACATCGAACCATTCAATATTTTGGACAAACGTGGAGAAGTGGTATATCAATTGGAGATGCCGGCACATTTTTCCAATGTTCATGATGTATTTCATATTTCTCAACTCAAGAAGTGCCTAAGAGTATCGGAAGAACAAGTACCAATGGACGAACTGGAGCTTGAGGAAGATTTGACTTATACCGAGCAACCTATCAAAGTCTTGAAGACAAAGGAGAGAGTCACAAGAAGCAAGGTGATTATATGGTGCAAAGTACAATCAAAACATTGTATAGAATCCAAAGCAACATGGGAGTGGGAATAAGATCTCAAGAGAGAATTTCCCTATCTTTTCCCTTCTACGTCGAATCTCGAGGGCGAGATTCATTTTATGTGGGGTAGGTTTGTAACACCCTCCTCTACATTCATCATGCAATGCATTCATTTCATACATGTTTAACATAATGTAAAATCCCAAACATTTGAAGCTTCTGTCTGCTATGTATGGCACATGAAATAATAGTTTAAGTATGTACAAGGAGGACCATGTTAAAAATGAGAGCAAATAAAGTCATATAGATGTAAGTATAAAGTTTTATTGGAAGCTCTATTTGAAACCTATCATTATTTTTGGAACCAGCTAAGCCTAAATTCTATACATTCTTTAATCATAAATTTAATACACCTGAAATTATGTGCTTTGGTCACAAGGAAAAATCAAAAGAAATAAAACAAACATGTGTGAATAAAAGTATATATGGAAATGTACAAAATATTCAAATCAATGATCAAGGTACAAAAACATATTCTCCATTTGATCAGGTTAGTCAATTAAAAGCATAGGACATTATATACACTAATATTGGGGAAAAGAATTAAATGACATGCATATAGATTATAAAAATTGAGTTGTGAATCTAATTCAAATTTGCAGGAAACAAAACATGTTATATGTGATAACTTGCAAAAAAAAAACCCATGGCAACTTAAACTTAAATATTTACGAAGATTTAAATACATACATAAAACATATAAATATGAATTTGAATCTAATTCAAATTTCAAATTGGCCAATTCGGATATTCAAATTTGTCAAACCATCCAAATATAACAGGACCAATCCTCTTCTGAAGTTGGAGTCCTTATCACATCTAGGCTTGGGTAACAAAAACAAATAAAAGTATGGGGATAAGAGCAGAGTGGGGCCCACCTGTAAAAGGAGCCCAAAGGCTGTTTGCTTTGTCTCACCTCACGCGCGCACGCTAGCGCTGAGCAGCAGCAGCAAGCAGCTCTCCAGCGCGATGGCTTGCCGCGTGCATGCGCGCCACGGAGGGCCACAACGCCACCTGCTCGGCTCCGTCAGTCGGCGTATAAAAGAGACTGAGCACTCGACTCTTCTTCTTCCTTCCGCGTCACTCCACTCGGCCGCCCAAATTACAGCAGCCCCCGCTCAAGCAAAGCCACATTTTGGTGCGCGCTCATACCCTCTCGACCTCCCAGAACCGAGGCTGCCGCCGGACCTAGCATCCCGGAGGCAATCGCGGTTTCTGCTTCCAACGCGTCGTCGACCTTCTTCGTCTACAACCCGAAGCTTTTCCTCCATGGTGAGTATCTTCACAATTCCAGCCACCCCCAGCTTCTACACTTGCGTGCGCTCCTTCCTGAGGTGTTAGCTAGCCATATCTCCACTCAGGCTAACCGGAATTTCAAATATCGCCGCCGCCTAGGGCCGGCTCCATGGTGCCCCCATACTCTAACCAATTTTCGAGCGATTGGGATGTAGGCCGATGATCAGGGCATCACCACGAAGCTTCCAGAGCAAGAAGCAGCCTTTCCCATGCCTTGTACACCGAGAACGCCATCGCCGATCGTCGAGTTCCGTCGGTCGCCGGTGTAGGCACGTTTCCAGGGCGTTTCAGACCAAACTGAGGCCACCAGTGAATTCCTGAGGGTCGAAAACCCCCGGGTGGCAAGTCCTTGCCACGGGGAAGATGGCACAGCGTGCTCTGGCGAGTCGCCAGCCGGCCTCCGGCCATGGCGCCGCCACGGGCCGTTGGGGAAGAAGAAGACCCCCCGTGGGATTATCTGTGGCACAGGGATTCCATGTGACAACGCGATTAAACCCTGTGGGCCCGGTGTGGCATCGGCTAGGTGGGAAGAAATAAACCAGTAGGGGCCACGTGTCAGTTGATTAAAGGGTTGTATTTTTCCATTCAAAAAGAATTACCGAAAAATGCCTAACCTTTGAAATGCTATAACTTTGGCTGGGATGCTCCAAATTAGATAAATGAAATTTTGTAATTCTCCTTAGGGTCTGTACTTTCTAGTGGTCCATCCCAATATTCATGAAAAGCCATAGAGAATATTCTATAAATAAATTAGTATAATACATTATGGAAAATATAGAAAATAGGATTTTATTCAGATAATTCTGGAAATTTACCCAACCAATCATTTTGTTATGTAGATGCTCCAGTAAATGTTTCAAGCATAACAAAGTTGTTTAAGAGGGTTTAATTCAAAATCTTTGCCTAGGTTAATTATAATTCCATAAAATAACAAATTAAATCCAGAAATTTATAAGGACTTGTAAATTTAATATCTTCCTATAGGATGCTTGAAAAATTGTGAAACAAATTTTGGTAGTTTCCTTTTGATCAGCTATCTAGCTGTGCCATTTATGGACATGATAAAACTTCAGGTTTTATCTGCAAATTCCTAAGTGATGAAAGCTTGATAGAATTTTGTAGATCATTTTCTCCCATCAAATTCTCTGAAATTTTTATGAGAATATCTTCATCACATCTGTATACCAGAGTTAAGTCATCAGAGCCAATAGAACTCATCTACATAGGATTTTTTCTGTATAGTTTCCTTATATCCATGACTATATAGAAATTTCTTATGTACATTCTTATAATACGAAGTAATATCAAAATAACCTACCCAAATCCAATTTAATACCCAACAGTACACCTTATTCATTATTGATTTACAAACATACTTCCTTTATGAGTATGACATTGCATAATGTGTGCATATTCATTAGTTAAGTTATTAAAGTATATTGTGTGTTATATGCATATTCATTGCGATAGATGCCGTGACGGAAAAGAGTCAAAGAGAACCTGTTCGTGAAGCATCAAGCCACTGACCCTTGTTATTTAATCGAATCGCAAACTAAGACAAGCCCCGGTTTGCATTTAAAAGCTTTACAGAGTTTTGCAGTATTTCTCACATTACGTCTTAAGTTTCATATGTGCATTACGTATAAGGTGTTTGATACTCCACTTGCATGACCACAAATCCCAGGAGTTGGTTGGAACGGGTTACAGCCTGACCTGTAGTAACTGCTTTGCTAATGCATAGGAAATCCGGTAGAAGTCGAGTAGTTGGAATCTACTCGCGAGAGGGTCACATTTTATTGACCACAAGTCAAGTAGTTTATTCTACTTGCCAGAGGAGTCGAGTAGGGGAATCTACTAGCGAGATGTTACCAAAATGTTCACTCTTAATAATTGGAGATGTGGACGGGGATGTTCCTATAGGACGGGACGCGCAAGGTTGTCTGAGCCCGTATGAGGTTAGATAATGGATTAATGGGGTCCATTAAACTGATGTAGCTTGGGCACCCTCGTGTCGAAACTTATACCGCCGTCCTTCGGGGGAAGATGATCGTAAGGTGGGAACCTCTAAGGAGCAACTTTGACGTGCTCAGTTAGGGACCTTACTTTTGGGACGGTAGAACTGGTTTGATATCTGGATGACGGGTGAAAGGTGGCCACATACAACGTGGGAGAGGAGTACAGTGAAAGGTACTTCCGAGCGGGCGTATGTGTCGTGTATTTCGGGTGTGTCCTGATTGCAATCACTGTCCCTCGGGGTAATAGAGTACCGCTTGTTCACTGAGTTGTGACGTAGTAAATACTAAAGAAGTCAGAAGAATATGGTATATTGAATTATAATTGCTTTGCAACCTTGTATGGCTTAAAGATAGTACAATTAAAAGTTTACAGTTTCCCCAAACTTTACCACTAGTAGCATTATGTGCTTTCGGCATGTCATATCATCAGCAAAGCGTTTCTTGTTTGGTTATGGAGTCTATGATGTGTCGTGCCTGAAGAATGTCATTTGCTACTTAAAACATGATTATAAGGATCCACTTGTAGGCGAGTCTATTTATGCTATACCCTACCTATGTTTAGACTTCCCCCTGCATATGTCTAGTGAGACGGGTTAGTCTTGCTGAGCCTTATGCTCATGTTTGCGCTTTAATGATTTTTGTAGGTATTAGTTTTATTTTTGTTGTTCAGGTTGCACATGAGACTCGAGGTGTCGAGATAAATCTCATGTGAACCATGCCGCTGCTGAATGGTCTGTCTTGTTGCTAGTGAGAATCGTCCTAGGGCATGGACGGCTTCTCTCCTGCTTAGTTAGGGGAGATTATGAGTATGTATTTTCCGCTGCATGTGTACTTCTGATTTACACTGTTTTGTAAACTCTGAATATATTTATGAAATGAAAACTTTGTATATTTTGGTATTCTTTTCGTGTGTGTTGTTAGGTGCTGCATCGCACGGCACCACCCAATGAGATCCCTGGATGTGTGGACTCCGGTCCCCACTGACATGGTATCAGAGCTTCATTGGGAATAGCATGCTCGAAAAGAGCCTATTTTCAAAAACTACGAAGTAGTCGAGTGAGGATTAGTTATATGCCCACATAAGGTCTATTATAGTATTAGTTACTTAAGGTGGCAAAGCTAACATATGTGTTATTATATTCTGTAACAACGCTCCGACGTCAGGTAAGAGGTAAGGTACGCCACCGCAAGCGGATCAATTGTGGTAAGCTCACCATGTGAGAGGTAGCAGGTGATTATTTTCGTAGCTTGGCACCGAAATGTCAATTTGAGTCTCTGAAACTTTCCATGTTTCTAAGAACATAAGACACATGGTACCCCAGCATGACACAAAATTAGTGGGAGCCCCCGTTGGGTCGGATATAACCCGATGCGCCTCCTACCGGTGCAGCATTATGCGAAGACGTGGGACCCCGTCGGGTGGTAGAAAACCCGGTCATGTACCTCGAGACGTGGCTTAACTCAAGGCAGCCCGTATGGAATGATACGAGACAAATGTTTTTACTTTAATTTTAGGATCAAAGAACATGTGAAAAGCTACCAGAGGGGGGTGACTGGTATATTTAAAAATCTTACGCAGCGGAAACAATTAAATCCCAACCCCTTCGGCAGAAAAACGATCTGTTAGAGAAATCATGTGTGAGACTAATCTAAACGTGTTTAACCGGGACAAAAGTGATATATATCATAGAGAATCAATTCACGAAGAAAACACAAGAAGAATCACTCAAATCCGTCGAGAGAAACTCATGTTATGATTGAAAGATCGAACAAAGGTCAATCTGTCCTACCCGAGAAAAACAGTTCTGGAACGCTACAAAGAAACTCGTGTAGATCAGAAACCATAAATACAATTGCCGTGAAATTTTACAGATGATATATAATCAAGTTGTGAAGACAACCCAAAAAGAATCACATCAATTGGATCTGTAAAACTCGAGTTATGATAAAACCACCAACGAAAGGTAGTGCTGTCCAGAAACTCGACGAGTAAAACTTGTCTGGAACAAGTCGGACGAACAAGGCACAAAAGTTCCTTCAAACTACGAATTTTATTCAATAGAACACAAGAAGAACAGCCCCAAAGTCGTTTACCACGAGCTCTGGGCTCCCTTGCTTATATAACCAGCTCGAAAGCCAACTACACTCAAATCAGGACCCTAATCCTACTCCGTTCACGAATCGAAACTTTCCATAACTGCTTAGGACTCTTCTATACGCAGATAGAAGCAATCTTAAGACTTCCAAACACCTTAGGAATATATCAAACATTCCTAAAACAACTCAAATTCGTGACCCACACGAAATCCTATCATAAACAACTCGATACTTTCCATACCGAGCCATAACAGACTCCACCGCAGCCAAAGTCATCAACTGATATGATCCGATCCTTCCAACCAGGTCTTCCCATCATAAACCATCTTCAGAAACATGTTGCCACATCATGCACCGCATGCATACGTGCAAACAACTTCCTTCGACGTCCAATAACCTTCATATGCACTGCCCTTGATTCAATCATCCTGCGCGACCTCCTGACCCGCTCAACCACAATTCCTCCTGAACTTGGTTGTTGGAACCTCATCTCCTCCCTGAGACTAGTCCAAAGGATCCTGTCACCAGCCATGACTTGAACTCAAGCAACACCTGCACATGAACAAACAACCAATCCGTACGAGCCCAAGTCCGCGACTTGACTCAACTTAGTTCCAAACACAACACCTTACGTGAGCACCTCACATAAGCATGTTGCAAAACATAGCAAAACGATATCAGCCATATCAACCAAAACGCAAGAAAAACTTAGTAAAAGAATACTAAGCAACCTTTTCATAAGTGTAAATCAAGTTCGAAACATTTCACATGAAAATTTGAAACATTATGATCAAGCTCCAAACCTTGCCAAAGCTAAACAGAGCTTGAGCCGGAGCTCACCAAAGCTAGTACAGCCTAGCACTGGAGCTTACCAAAGCTAGTACAACCTAGCGCTGGAGCATACCAAAGCTAGTTGGACCTAGCGACGGAGCTAACCAAAACTACTCGGAACTAGACAAAGAAAGTCGGACCTATTGTCGGACCTTGCAGGAGCTCGGAGCTAGAGTCAGACCTTGCTAAAAAGATGTTATGGCAGCATTAAAAACTTTTGTTGTCAAAACCAATGTTTTCAGCACAAATAGGTCTCACAATCTCCCCCTTGATGAATGCATTGGCAACACCACTTAAGATCTGAACATTGTCTTATTCACATTAAAAGTTTTGAAAACAATTTCCCCCCTTTGTAAAACAGAAAGAAAATGAGAAAAAGAAATTCTGCCCCTGAGAAGAATCGTGCCAAAAACAATTGTGAATATGTGCAATGTGTAAACAATGTCTCCCCCTTGCATATTTGTTTTTTAAAAAATTCACATATTATCTCTCCCCCTTTGACAATGTATTCAACAAGGTTTATAAGACAAATTTTAATTGTTATGAGCATATTATAACATATACATATGAAACAAAGCTCATCCAAGTCGTACTATCAAGTAACTTACACTATCACATCAATGAAATACATAAAGTAGTGTAAGCCATGCTAGAGATCAAATGTAATTTCCAATTTAGCAAGTCATGATCTCACAAACTTAACTATTTCAATACCTAAAGACATGACACTTGTTGCTGCATTTTATTATTTTTCAAAGCACAATTTTAGATCATATGACATTTGCAAGAGATTATATGCGCATCTGCCTTATTCTAACCAACCAAGCCAAGCCTATGTCATTTGACAATCAGAAGCTTAAGGACATGGTTTTAGTCATACACAACTTTTTCCAAGTTCATATCTAAGTGCAATGATAAGCCATCTCAAAAGAAGAAGTGTGATGCATGCATATTCTCTTTATCTTTTCTCAACTTATATTTGTTCACAAAAACTCAAGATGTGAGTTGATTACTTGATTAATTTTTTATGATTAAAAACACTTGTGAGCATGCAACAAGTTCAAAATAGCAAGAAAGTTCAACCATGACCAGATTTAGTGTAAGTAATTATTCCAATTACTAGACATGGCAAAAACTACAAAATGTATAACACGAGTAATATAGTAAGAACTTTCAGCATGTAAAAGAAATCACAAAGTCATATATGTATGAAATATTATGCTCGTATTATTTTAATTTCAGATTCACACATAGACTTCTCAAGTTTGAAAACTCGCCCTCAATGTGAGCCATGAGGATGCATAACCCCTATTTCACTACGAATGAAACAAAAACGAGTGAAATCCAAAGGTTTTGTAAAAATGTCAGCCAATTGTTGTTCGGTATCTACATGGTGAAGCACAATGTTTCCTTTTTCAACATTATCACGGAGAAAGTGATACCTAATATCAATGTGCTTAGTTCTAGAATGTTGCGCAGGGTTTTTAGCAATGCAAATGGCACTAGTGTTATCACAAAACAGTGGAAAACTATCTAGATCAACCCCATAGTCCTTAAGTGTTTGAACAATCCAAACAATTTGTGAGCAAGCACTAGCTGCAGCTACATATTCAGATTCGGCTGTTGATTGTGCAACTGAATTTTGTTTTCTAGAGGACCAAGCAACAAGTGAATTACCAAGAAAATGACAAGAACCGGAAGTACTTTTCCTATCAATCCTACAACCTCCAAAATCAGCATCGGAAAAAAGCTTTCAAAGTAACGGTTGAGGAAGAAGGAAGAAAAATGCAAAATTCTTGAGATCCATGTAAGTACCTGAGAATCCTTTTGATGGCTTGACGATGTGAAGCACGTGGGGAGGCTTGAAAACGTTAACAAAGACATACGCTTAATTATATGTCCGATCTTGATGTCGTGAGGTACAAAAGTGATTTGATAATGCTTCTATATTCTTTTTTATCCACGGGTTCACCATGTTCATAAAGTTCAAGTGTTGTTGTTGTTCCCATTGGTGTCCGAAGAGGTTTGCTTTTGTCCATGTTGAAGCGCCTTAGGAGGTCTTTTGTATACCTAGTTTGATGCACAAAGGTACCCTCCTTGGTTTGCTTGATTTGCAGCCCCAAAAAGTATGTGAGTTCTCCCATCATACTCATCTCAAATTCTGAACTCATCATAGCTGAAAACATGGACATAAGATCATGAGAACTACAACCAAAGATGATATCATCCACATACACTTGAACGGATAATGAGTCATTGCCATGCTTAAGCACAAAAATAGTTTTATCAACCTTGCCCATGGTAAACCTCTTTTCAAGTAAGAATGTTTTTAACCTATCATACCATGCTCTAGGGGCTTGTTTGAGACCGTACAAGGCTTTCGACGGTTTGTAAACATGATTAGGAAAATCTGAATTTCAAAACCCTGCGGTTGTTAGACATAAACCTCCTCATCTATGTAGCCATTAAGAAAAGCACTTTTAACATCCATTTGATATAGGTTAAAACCTTTAGATGCAGCAAAAGCTAATAAAATTCTTATGGCTTCTAATCTAGCAACAGGAGCAAAAGTTTCATCAAAATCTAGACCTTCAACTTGAGTGAAACCTTGAGCAACAAACCTAGCCTTATTCCTAACCACAACCCCATCCTCACTTTGTTTATTTTTAAAAACCCATTTAGTTCCAATTAAAGTGTGACCTTCAGGTGGAGGTACAAGTTTCCAAACATTATTTCTTTCAAAATTTTCTAACTCTTATTGCATGGCAATAATCCAAGATTCATTAGTGATGCGTGTGATATATCTTTGGGTTCAAAAGAAGCAACAAAAGCAGAATGAGCATGAGAGTTTGGATCACAAAACCTGGACCGTGTAACTCGTTCGTGCAAGCTTCTAATAACCTGTTGTGGGGGATAATCTTTGTAAATCCATGGGGGAACAAATGTATTACAAGCTTCTTCTTCATTAGGTTCATCGCAAATTGATGAGCTTGTGGCTTGTGGACGATCAGGATCAGCATGGGTGATAGCGGGAGCTTGTTCAATGTTCGGAGCTGGACATGTGTCAGCTTCGGAACTATCGGGCAATATCACCAGCTCTTCTTCTTCTTCGAAATTACCCTCCCCTTGAGGATATGAATCTGATCCTACAATACTGGAGCTAGTACCTGGGCTAGCTTCATCAAAAGAAACTTCACAAGTCTCCACAATTTTGTTAGTTCCAAGTAAAAGCACACGATATTCTCTAGTATGAGATGGATAACCAAGAAACATGCCATAAATGGATCTAGGTTCAAATTTATCAAGATTACCATGTTTCTTAAGGAAGAATTTGCAACCAAAGACCCGAAAGTTCGTAACACTAGGCCTATGTCCAAACCAGAGCTCATATGGTGTTTTACCTAGCTTAGCGTGCAAGAAAACACGATTTGAGACTTAACAAGCGGTTCCAATTGCATCATCCCAAAATTTCCTAGGAGTTTGATATTAATCAAGCATAGTCCTAGCCATCTCAACTAAGGTTCTGTTCTTTCTTTCTACAACACCGTTTTGTTGAGGTACATATGGTGAAGAAAAATGATGATCTATTCCATGTTCAGCACAAAAGTGATAAAAAGATTGATTTTTAAATTCAGTTCCGTTATCACTTCAAATTGCTTTTAAAGATCATGGGTGATCATTTGATAATCTAAGAAATAAAGTTCTAAAGTGACTAAAAGCTTCATTCTTAGATGCCATAAAGTAAAACCAAGAGTATCTAGAATAATCATCAACAATCACAAGAACATATCATTTACCTCCAAAGGATTGAACACGTGAAGGTCCTATGGTGTCAAGGTGCAAAAGTTGACCCGGTTCAGTTGTCATGATCATTGTGAGAGGAGTATGTGAACCTGCAACCATCTTAGCATGTCTACAAGAAGAGCACACAATTTCTTTGTCCCCTTTAAGCTTCGGTAGCCCACGTATGCGATCAAGAGCACTAACATCCATTAGGTGATCAAAGCCTACGTGACCAAGTCTACAATGCCAAAAATATAAGTCCTTTGAATCATTAGCAACTAGACACCTATGCTTAGAGGAAGACATATCAAAATCAGCTTTAAAAACTCTTCCAAACCGAGACATGTTAAAAATAAGCTCACTATTTGAACTTACTACTTTGCAGCAGTTTTTATTGAAAATATTCCAGATTTTCATCTAGCAATTGTGAAACAGAAAGCAAGTTGTATTTCAAATTTTTGACAAGTGCCACATCCTTCAAAGTGTAGTGATCATTTAATCTAACCGAACCCTTAGCAATTATAGGAGTTGAAGAATTATCGGCAAAAGTAACATTCTCTACACGTGACACAAAAGAGAGGGAGGAGAACCAATCTTTGTTACCGGTCATGTGGCGTGAGCAACCTGAATCCACAATCCAAATGTTCTCCTTCCTCAAACGTGTAACCTACATAGAAGCACAATACGTCGATGACTCAATACTGGGGTTTGTCAAAAGGCGTTAAGGAATCCAGTACTGAGTCACACGACGTGCAGCAAGAAAAACACGCGGAAGCTGAGATAAAACAATAGGTTTACGAGTCAAAGTTTGAGGTTCTTTACTCTTAACTACTGACCTATAAGATGTTACTTGAGTAGCACAAAAATCAGTAGCTCTAGAGGCAAAAACAGAAGGTCCGGAGGTAAACTTTGAATGTTTTTGACTCATAACAGCAGGTTGCATGTTCCTGGCATTCGATTTAATATGTGCAGCAAATTTTGCATGAAAGTTATGAGATCTAGCAATCATTCTTTCCCTTTTCTATTGTTTAGCTAGTCTATAACAAAAATCTATGACATGACCATCTCTACCACAGTAGGTACAATGAAATTTAACTTTGTGTTCATGTCTAGATGAGCAAACAACATTTTTATTTGAAACCGAATGAGACAACATCCCTGCAGATTTGAAAACCACTTCTTTTTGTTTAGGAACTGTTAGAATCAAACAACTTCCTAATGACTTTAGAATTTTAGGTGGATGTTCCTTAGCATGAGCATGAGAATCAAAACCTAAACCAGTTTTATCATTGCAAAACATGAAGTTTGTCCTTTTAATTTGCAATTGGAACAATATTTAACTTCATGAGGATGTAGAGCATTATTCAATATTGAAATTTCATTCATAGCATCTTTTAGTTTCTTTTCAAGATCATCAAAACTAGAACAATGCAAATCAATTGTAGAACAAGAAGCATCTTTTAAGTTTCCAATGTCACATGCAGCAAGCTTTTTGTTCTTTTCTTTTTCAAGTTCAAGTCTATCTAGAGTAGAGGAATATGCAGTTCTTAATGTGCACAATTTTTCATAGATTAAATCACACGAGGGACAAGAATCATCACTAGGAATCAATGTTTTCAAATGGTTGATTTCAGATTCTAGTGATTCAATTTTAGCAGCATTATCCCTAAGCTTTTTGTCTTTTTCTTAACAATAATAGTAGCACGAGAAATTGCATCACACATTTCATTACAGGTAGAACATACCTCATCATCGTCACTATTGTGTTCTGCATCCTCCTGACTTGATCTTGATCTTGTTTTGCCCGCCATGAAGCATAAGTTGGCCAGATCGTCATCATCTTCATCACTTTCAAAGTCTACATCGCTTGAACTGAGCTCTTGAAGTTCAGTGATGAAGCTGTTAATCATCATGCGTCCAATGGTACCCTTCTTTTTCTTGTTGAGGTTTCCAGAGGTGGTCTTGACCTTGTTCTGTTTTTCTTCACGAGTAATAGGAACTGAAAGGTTAGGGCATTCTGTACAAAAGTGTCCTGTCTTACTACATTTGAAGCATCGTTGAGGTCCGGAGCTTCCTCTCCTTCTAATTCTCACATTTTGCAATGCTTTTGAGAACCTTGTAGAGAGAAGTGCTAGCTCCTCCTCTGGAAATTCCTCGATCTGCTTCGGGGTTAGTGAGGACAACAAAGCAAGAGTATTACAAGATGATGATTGGCCGGAGCTAGGCATATCACGTTGTGAGACAAATGCAATAGACTTATTTGGGTTCTTACGTGATAAGATGTCAATTTCATGAGTTTTGAGTTTAGAGTAAAGCACATCTAAAGTAATTGTACTCATGATAGTAGATTCACGAATAGATGTAAATTTCATCTCCCATATTGACATGTCTAATGCACTAAGAAGTTGCCTAGCATTTTCAGCATCAGAAAAATTAACGTTGACACTACACAAGTTACTGAGAATTTTGTTAAAACGAGCAAATAGATCATCGATGGACTCACCGGGTTGCATCTCGAAGCACATGTATTCTTTCTTGAACATGTCTTGCCTTACCTCCTTGATCGTTTTGGATCCTTCATTATAGTCACAAAGTGTTCTCCATACATCGTATGCGGATCGGAGATGTGCAACGCGGTCGAAGTCGCTCTAAGTGAGTCCTTGGATGATCAAGTTTTGGGCTTTGTTGTTGTTGTCGACGTCCCGTAGGTTTGTAGTTGTAACTTGATCGTTAGGTGGCACTTTGTAAGGCTTGTACACCTTCTCCCATAATTTGAAGCCTTCCGCCTGGATGAAAGCCTCCATGCGTGCCTTCCAAACATGAAAATCAATACCAGCAATCACACATGGTTTGGTGGAGTATTTCTCCGTGATTAGTCAAAAACACATGCAAATCACAATGATTGGAGCACCATGGCTCTGATACCAATTGTAGGATCGAAGAACACGTGAAAAGCTACCAGATGGGGTGAATGGTAGATTTAAAAATCTTACGCAGCGGAAACAATTAAATCCCAACCCCTTTGGCAGAAAAACGATCTGTTAGAGAAATCATGTGTGAGACTAATATAAACGTGTTTCACCGGGACAAAAGTGATATATATCATATAGAATCAAGTAACGAAGAAAACACAAGAAGAACCACTCAAATCCGTCGAGAGAAACTCAAATTATGATCGAAAGATTGATTAAAGATCAATCTGTCCTACCCGAGAAAAACAGTTCTGGAATGCTGCTAAGAAACTTGTGTAGATCAGAAACCATAAATCCAATGACCGTGAAATTTTCACAGATGATAGAAAATCAAGTTGTGAAGACAACCCAAAAAGAGTCACATCAATTGGATCTGTAAAACTCGAGTTATGATAAAACCACCAACAAAAGGTAGTGCTGTCTAGAAACTCGACGAGTAAAACTTGTCTGGAACAAGTCGGACGAACAAGGCACAAAAGTTCCTTCAAACTAACAATTTTATTCAATAGAACACAAGAAGAACAGCCCCAAAGTCGTCTACCGCGAGATCTGGGCTCCCTTGCTTATATAACCAGCTCGAAAGCCAACTCAACTCAAATCAGGACCCTAATCCTACTCCGTTCACGAATCGAAACTTTCCATAACTGCTTAGGACTCTTCTATACGTAGATAGAAGCAATCTAAAGACTTCCAAACACCTTAGGAACATATCACACATTATTAAAACAACTCAAATTCGTGACCCATACGAAATCCTATCATAACCAACTCGATACTTTCCATACCGAGCCATAACCGACTCCACCGCAGCCAAAGTCATCAACCGATATGATCCGATCCTTACAACCAGATCTTCCATTCATAAACAATCTTCAGAAACATGTTGCGACATCATGCACTGCATGCATACGTGCAAACAACTTCCTTCGACGTCCAATAACCTTCATATGCACTGCCCTTGATTCAATCATCCTGAGTGACCTCCTGACTCGCTCAACCACAATTCCTTCTGAACTTAATTGTTGGAACCTCATCTCTTCCCTGAGACTAGTCCAAAGGATCCTGTCACCAGACATGACTTGAACTCAAGCAACACCGGCACATGAACAAACAACCAATCCGTATGAGCCCAAGTCCGCAACTTGACTCAAGTTAGTTCCCAACACAACACCTTACGTGAGCACCTCACATAAGCATGTTGCAAAACATAGCAAAACGATATCAGCCATATCAACCAAAACGCACCAAAAACTTAGTAAAAGAATACAAAGCAACCTTTTGATAAGTGTAAAGTAAGTTCGAAACATTTCACATGAAAATTTGAAACATTATGATCAATCTCCGAACCTTGCCAAAGCTAACCGGAGCTTGAGCCGGAGCTCACCAAAGCTAGTACAGCCTAGCGCCGGAACATACCAAAGCTAGTACAACCTAGCGCCGGAGCTTACCAAAGATAGTCAGACCTAGCGCCGGAGCTAACCAAAACTAGTCGAAACTAGACAAAGAAAGTCGGACCTATTGTCGGACCTTGCAGGAGCATGGAGCTAGAGTCGGACCTTTCTAAAAAGATGTTATGGCAGCATTCAAAACTTTTATTGTCAAAACCAATGTATTCAGCACAAATAGGTCTCACATTAATATATGTTTTTGTGAACTGATCGCCCGTGCGGGCTGTACCGTACGGTACCATATGATTGATTAGTAGTTTGAGTGTAGTGACAGGTACACTAACCACGTTAAACGTATTGCGAGTAGAATACGTTTGCGAGTGATCATTTTAATGCCACCTATAGCACGTTATGCCGGCTAAGAATCCGGTAAAGATTTTCAGTTCATGAGGTAACGTAGTACCGACATAATTGTTGTGATGCATTCACACCTTATTTCACCCCAAAAATATTTTCTGTTGAAGACAAGTAAAACCTTGAACTGAGAACCAAAAGAAAGTTTTAGAATCAAATATTAACTACAGAACCCTGATGTTGAACTAAGATTCAACTGGAGTTTAGTGATTTTCAAAAAGATTCAGAAGCAGAGTTCCCTGTTTTTCTGGCAGAATTTTTGCTGGATTTGTACAGGGCATAGATCTTTCTACATTTAACCAATGTGGATGTGTAATACAGTTTTGGAAAGGTATTGAAGTGCTCTACAACTTGTATGTAGACTGCCAGAACTGAATCAATCTTCAAATTAGTTAAAAATTCCAGTTTGGTAGAACCTGTTGCTGAAAACAGAACTGTCAAAACCTCTCTGGAATTTTTCTGTTTTTCAACCATAACTCCTGTTGAAAAATTTCTATAGCTCCTAGGTTATATCGTTGGAAAGTTTATGATATGTTTTACAACTTTGTAATTCAAAGTTTTTTTTTTCCAAATTTGGGGCAGAATTGTATGGAAAATGATGTTCAAATCAGCAACTTCCGAAGGAGGTGCTGTTGAAATTTTTCCAGAATTCTGTCAACTTTGAAATATCATAGCTTTTGATCCAGAGCTGATCAGGTAGCAAGGTAAGATTTTTTCGAAAGCTAATGAAGTTGGCTTTAACTTTAGTATTCAAGTTCAGGATTGATTTTACTCTTTACTTTAGTATAATCTGAGTTCTTTGCAAACTGGTCAATTTTGGACAGCAGATTGGCCAATGCAATTGAAATGGAAACTTGTTTATGGATAGGCATGTTTGAAACTTGACAAAGTTGTGCAACATGTCAAGATGTATGTATGTTCAGTTTATGAAACTTGAGCATTGGAAAAAAGCTCGTTAAGAGGTCTAGAAGAAGTTTAGAATCAGAGTGTCGTTTGAACGTGTATGAATATGCTGCTAAGTTTTATGATTCATATACGGTTAATGTTTTACAAGCATCGACTGTCATTCAATCTTGGAAAGTAACCGTATTTGGTCATTCTTGCAGTATGGTTCGCACTCGTTCCGGCGCTGAAACGGGAGAGTCTAGTCACGGCAGAAATGACTCGACTCGACCGCAAGAACCACCGTCGACCCGGTTGACAGAGGTTATGGCACAAATGGTTGAGTCTCATCGTGAGAACAACCAGCTGCTTCAGACATTGGTGCAACAAGGCTTTATTCAAGCATCACGACAACGGGATCTGAATGAAAGTTCTTATTTGAATTTTCTGACAACTCAACTGCCTGTCTTCACGGAAGCAACAGGGCCGTTGGAGGCACATCATTGGATCCGGGTTATGGAAGCTAAAATCGGTTTGATCCAGTGTGACAAGTATCAGAAGGTGGACTTTGCAGTTCAGCAGCTTCATGGATCTGCTGGAGCTTGGTGGGCAGAGTATCTCGCCATGACCATTGAAGGACATCACGTGAAATGGAATGAATTCCGTGATGCGTTCTGTGCTCGTTATATTCCGAGGGGGATTATCAAGTCGAAGCTTGAAGAGTTTGTAGAATTGACCCAAGGGGGGAGGAGTGCTCTTGAGTACTCTAGAGAATTCAACCGGTTGGCACAATATGCTCCAGACTATGTGAGAACAGAAGCTTTGAGGTGTGACCTATTTCTCGAAGGCTTGAATGCCAAACTTCATGAAAGATTGGTCCTATTCAACAAAAGAGACTATAATGAATTGGTTAGTAACGCTATATATCAGGAAGATGCTTCTCTTCGTTGTCAAGCGGAGATGAGGAAGAGCATCACATCAACGGATGATATTAGTGGTACTCCTCGGAAATATCGAATGGTATATCATTTACCAGCCGAACCGGAAGTTCGGGTAATTACAAGACAGCCACCGATGCAGAGTTGGTCACCACCATTGCAGTGGGTTGAAGCAACTGAGATGCAGCAGCAAGTGAGTTCTTGTGCACCACCTCCACGTGCGGCACGAGAAGTTACTCCACTGCAGGCAATGCAAAGGACAGTACATAGTGATAAAGAGCAGCTAGTTCTAGAAGGTCCTGCAGCTAAACAAGACATCAGTCTAGAAGTTGCTCCTCCGAGAAATATTCAATCTCGTAGGCAACAGAAGAAGATGAAAGCCGGCAGCCTCAACTTTATAGCTGTCGTGGCTATTCCAGTAGGAGAACCCGTGTTAGCGGGTATGTTTAGCTTAAATGCTCAACCGGCATTTGTGTTGTTTGATTCTGGAGCAACACATGATTTCATCAGCAAGGAGTTCGTGTTGAAGCGTCAATTATCATCAACAACGCTATCAACACCGTATGCAATAAATTCACCTAGAGGAAAAATGTCAGCCAACCAGATTATAGCTCGAGCACCTTTATGTTTGGATGGTAGGATTTACCCTACAACCTTCATTATATTGGACGGGCAGAAGATTGACATTATCTTGGGAATGTCCTGGTTGACACATCATGAAGCAATCTTCAATATTAGTGCTCGTACCGTGCATTTGAATACTAAAAGGCACGGGCAGCATACTTTGGTTCTGAAGAATGTGACACCACAACCTCTAGTGGTGTATAACACGGAAGCCACAAAGCTAGAGGACATTCCAGTTGTTCGGGATTACCCGGATGTGTTTCCTGACGATTTGCCAGGCATGCCACCTGAGTGAGATGTGGAATTCAAGATTGAGTTAATACCAGGAACCACACCCATATCTCGAAGACCTTACAAGATGGCACCCAAGGAATTGGCTGAGCTAAAAGAACAGTTGAATGGGTTCCTTGAGAAGGGATTCGTACGTCCCAGCTCATCACCTTGGGGATGCTTAGCGATATTCGTGAAGAAGAAGGACGAGACACTAAGGTTATGTGTCGATTATCGTCCGCTGAATGCTGTGACTATAAAGAACAAGTATCCACTGCCACAGATTGATATTATATTTGATCAGTTAGTGGGTGCTAAGGTATTTTCAAAGATGGATCTTCGGTCCGGTTATCATCAAATCAAGATACAGGCTGAAGATATACCTAAGGTGGCATTCTCGACAAGATACGGGATATATGAGTATCTTGTCATGTCTTTTGGTCTCACCAACGCACCAGCTCACTTCATGTATCTAATGAATTCAGTATTCATGCCGGAGTTGGACAAGTTCGTGGTGGTCTTCATAGATGACATCTTGGTTTATTCCAAATCAGAGGAAGAACACGTCGAAAATCTAAATATCGTGCTTCAGCAATTAAGAGACCATAAGCTATATGACAAATTTAGCAAATGTGAATTTCGGATTAACAAGGTACCATTTCTGGGTCATGTTATCTCAGTAGACGGTATTGCTATGGATCCAAGCAAAGTGGTACAGGTACTTAAATGGAAATCTCCGACCTCCGTCCATGAGATCAGAAGTTTCTTAGGTTTAGCTGGCTACTACCGGAAATTTGCTTCAAGTTTCTCCAAAGTGGCTAAGCCTATGACAGAATTGTTGAAGAAAGGAAACAAGTATGTCTAGAGTGAATCCTGTGAAGCAACATTTCAGATATTGAAGAAGCATCTTACAACGGCACTAGTTCTAGCTCAACCAGACATGACAAAGCTGTTTGATATTTATTGTGATGCATTAGGCACTGGTCTGGGATGCGTCTTGATGCAAGAAGGACGTGTAATCGCATATGGATCAAGGCAACTCCGGATTCATGAGCAGCATTATCCGACTCATGACTTGGAGTTGGCTGCCATGGTAATGGCATTGAAAATGTGGAGACACTACATAATGGGAAATCTAGTGCATCTCTACACAGACCACAAGAGCCTCAAGTTTATATTCACTCAAAAGGATTTGAATATGAGGCAAAGAAGATGGTTAGAGCTTATAAAGGACTATGAAATTGAGATCAATTACCATCTGGGCAAAGCAAACGTAGTTGCCGATGCTTTGAGTCGAAAATCTCATGTTCATAACATAACCATTATTCTGGATGAAGAGGAAGAACCAAGTCTACGGTTGGTTCCCTACGGAGCTCTATATAATCTTGCTCTCATACCTACAATCCGAGAGGAGATTATTGCATCTCAGAAGAAAGACAAGGCTATGTCTCACATTCAGAAGAGAATGAGAGACGGATAGGTGAAATGTTTCCGGGAAGATGAACAAGGAACTCTATGGTTCAACGATCGTATAGTAGTACCCCGGATCATGAAACTCAGAAAGAAGATCCTGGATGAAGCTCACCTGTCGAAGTATTCAATCCATCCAGGAAGCAATAAGATGTATCAAGATCTTAGAACGAAATTCTGGTGGACACGAATGAAGAGAGAGATTGCAAAGTACGTGTTCGAGTGTGATACATGCAGAAGAGTGAAGGCTGACTATATGAGAAAAGCGGGACCACTACAACCTTTAAGTGTCCTTGCATGGAAATGGGAGGATCTCAGTATGGACTTCATTGTTGGATTGCCTCTCACGTTCCACAAGCAAGATTCTATTTGGGTAATCATAGACCGATTAACCAAGTCAGCACACTTTATTCCAGTGAACACGTCGTACAATGCAAAGAAGTATGCTGAGCTGTATATGTCACGGATCATGTGCTTACACAGAGTTCCTCGCACCATCGTCTGTGACAGAGGATCATTGTTTGTTGCTCGTTTCTGGGAGCAACTACGCGCAACAATGGGAACTAATTTAATCCGAAGCTCGGCATACCACCCTCAAACTGATGGGCAAACTGAAAGGGTGAACCATATCCTAGAAGATATGCTAAGGGCATGTGCCATAGATCACGGAAAGAACCGGGATAATCATTTACCGTTGGCAGAGATCTCATACAACAACGGTTATCAGTACAGTATCAAGATGGCACCTTTTGAAGCTCTCTACGGTCGGAAGTGCCGCACACCACTCAATTGGTGTGAGTCTGGAGAGAGGGTAATCTTCGGAGTGGATCTCACTAATGAAGCTGAAGAACGAGTTAAGCTAATTCAAGCAAACCTCAGAGCAGCTCAGTCTCGATAGAAGAGTTATGCTGACAAGCGACGTCGTCCCTTGAGCTTTGACGTCGGAGACCACGTGTATCTTCGTGTCTCTCTAATGAAAGGTATTCATCGTTTTGGAGTAAAGGGAAAGCTAGCTCCAAAATTTATCGGGCCATTCCCCATCACGGAAAGATGTGGACCCGTAGCCTATCGGCTGGAGCTAACCGCGTCCTTGTCTGGAGTACACAACGTATTACACGTATCACAGTTAAGGAAGTGTCTCAAAACTCCAACAGAAGTCATATCTGAGGACATGGAAGAACTGAAGCTGGATCTGACCTATGTTGAACAACCGATCTGGATTATTGATGAAAAGACGAGAGAGACAAGAAACCGAACATTGTGGTTCTATAAAGTGTTATGGAAGAACCACACCGTTGAAGAAGCTAAATGGGAGAGTGAAGACTATATTCGCTCCAACTATCCAGAGTTGCTATCGTCGTATCAATGGTGATACACTCCGACGATTCCTCTTCTTTTGTATTCTCGGGACGAGATTCTTTTAAGGGGGGAGGAACGAAAAATCCCAAACTTTTGAAGCTTTTGTCTCCTATGTATGGCACATGAAATAATAGTTTAATTATGTAAAAGGAGGACCATGTTAAAAATGAGAGCAAATAAAGTCATATAGATGTAAGTGTAAAGTTTTATTGGATGCTCTAGTTTAAACCTATCATTATTTTTGGAACCAGCTAAGCCTAAATTCTAAACATTCTTGAATCATAAATTTAATACACCTGAAATTATGTGCTTTGGTCACAAGGGAAAAATCAAAAGAAATAAAACAAACATGTGTGAATAAAAGTATATATGGAAATGTACAAAATATTCAAATCAATGATCAAGGTACAAAAACATATTCTCCATTTGATCAGGTTAGTCAATTAAAAGCATAGGACATTATATACATTAATATTGGGGAAAAGAATTAAATGACATGCATATAGATTATAAAAATTGAGTTTTGAATCTAATTCAAATTAGCAGGAAACCAAACATGTTATATGTGATAATTGCAAAAAAAACCATGGCAACTTAAACTTAAATATTGACAAAGATTAAAATACATACATAAAACATATAAATATGATTTTGAATCCAATTCAAATTTCAAATTGGCCAATCCGATATTCAAATTTGTCAAACCATCCAAATATAACAGGACCAATCCTCTTCTAAACTTGGAGTCCTAATCACATCTAGGCTTGGGTAACAAAAAGAAATAAAAGTAAGGGGATAAGAGCAGAGTGGGGCCCACCTGTAAGAGGAGCCCAAAGGCTGTTTGCTCTGTCTCACCTCACGCACGCGTGCCAGCGCTGAGCAGCAGCGGCAAGCAGGTCTCCAGCGTGATGGCTTGCCGCGTGCATGCGCGCCACGGAGGGCCACGTCGGTCGGCGTATAAAAGGGACCGAGCGCTCAGCTCTTCTTCTTCCTTCCGTGTCGCTCCACTCAGCCACCCAAATTACAGCAGCCCCCGCTCAAGCAAAGCAACGTTTTGGTGCGCGCTCATACCCTCTCGACCTCCCTGAACCGAGGCTGCCGCCGGACCTAGCATCCTTGAGGGAATCGCGGTTTCTGCTTCTGGCGCGCCGTCGACCTTCTTCGTCTATAACCTGAAGCTTTTCCTCCATGGTGAGTATCTTCACAATTCCAGCCGCCCCCAGCTTCTACACTTGCGTGCACTCCATATTGAGCCGTTACATAGCCATATCCCCACTCAGGCTAACCAGAATTTCGAATCTCGCAGCCGCCTAGGGCCGGCTCCATGGTGCCCCCATACTCCGACCAATTTTCGAGCGATTGGGATGTAGGCCGATAATTAGGGCATCACCACGAAGCTTTCAGAGCAGGAAGCAGCCTTTCCCATGCCTTGTACACTGAGAACGCCGTTGCCGATCGCCGAGTTCCGCCGGTCGCCGGTGTAGGCACGTTTCCGGGGCGTTTCAGTCCAAACCGAGGCCACTAGTGAATTCCTGAGGGTCGAAAACCCTCGGGTGGAAAGTCCCAGCCATGGGGAAGGTGGCACGGCGAGCTCCGGTGAGTCGCTGGCCGGCCTCCGGCCATGGCGCCGCCACGGGCCGTCGGGGAAGAAGAAGACCCCCCCCCCCCCCCCCCCCCCCCGTGGGATTTTCTGTGGCGCAAGGATTCCATGTGACAATGCGATTAAAACCTGTGGCCCCGGTGTGGCATCGGCTAGGTGGGAAGAAATAAACCAGTAGGGGCCACGTGTCAGTTGATTAAAGGGTTGTCTTTTTCCATTCAAAAAGAATTCCCGAAAAATGCCTAAACTTTGAAATGCTATAACTTTAGCTGGGATGCTCCAAATCAGATAAAACAAAATTTGTAATTCTCCCTAGTGTCTGTACTTTCTAGTGGTCCATCCCAATATTCATGAAAAGCCCTAGAGAATATTCTATAAATCAATTAGTATAATACATTGTGGAAAATATAGAAAATAAGATTTTATTCAGATAATTCTGGAAATTTACCCAACCAATCATTTTGTTATGTATAAGCTCCAGTAAAAGTTTCAAACATAACAAAGTTGTTTAAGAGGGTTTAGTTCAAAATCTTTGCCTAGGTTAATTATAATTCCATAAAATAACAAATTAAATCCAGAAATTCATAAGGAATTGTAAATTCAATATCTTCCTGTTGGAAGCTTGAAAAATTGTGAAACCAATTTTGGTAGTTTCCTTTTGATCAGTACTATCTAGCTGTGACATTTATGGCCATGATAAAACCTCATATCAAATTATGTACATTCTGTATAGGATTTTTTCTGTATAGTTTCCTTATATCCATGACTATATAGAAATTTCTTATGTACATTCTTATAATATGAAGTAATATCAAATTAACCTACCCAAATCCAATTTAATACCCAACAGTACACCTTATTCATTATTGATTTACAAACATACTTCCTTTATGAGTATGACATTGCATAATGTGTGCATATTCATTAGATAAGTTATTAAAGTATATTGTGTGTTATATGCATATTCATTGCGACAGACGCCGTGATGGAAAAGAGTCGAAGAGAACATGTTCATGAAGCATCAAGCCACTGACCCTTGACATTTAATCGAATCACAAACTAAGGCAAGCCCCGGTTTGCATTTAAAAGCTTTACAGAGTTTTGCAGTATTTCTCACATTACGTCTGAAGTTTCATATGTACATTACATATAAGGTGTTTGATCCTCCACTTGCACGACCACAAATCCCAGGGCCTAGGCTGGTAAGGGTAAGGCAAATGTGGAGGTTGGTTTGTAGCCCCGCCTGTGTCAGTTAAGGACCGTCTCGTGTGCGGCCCTGTTGTGCAAGTTTGAACAGATGGATTAATGGAGTCCATTAAACTGATTTAGCTCGGGCACCCTCGTGTCGAAACTTATGCCGCCGTCCTTTGGGGGAAGATGATCGTAACGTGGGAACCTCTAAAGAGCAACTTCGACGTGCTCGGTTAGGGACCTTACTATTGGGACGGTAGAACTGGTTCGACATCGGGATGATGGGTGAAAGGTGGCCACATACGACGTGGGAGAGGAGTACAGTGAAAGGTACTTCCGAGCGGGCGTATGTGTCGTGTATTCCGGGTGTGTCCTGATTGCAATCACCGTCCCTCGTGGTAATAGAGTACCACTTGTTCACTGAGTTGTGACGTAGTAAATACTAAAAAAGTCAGAAGAATATGATATATTGAATTATAATTGCTTTGCAACCTTGTATGGATTAAAGATAATACAATTAAAAGTTTACAGTTTCCCCATACTTTACCTGTAATAGCATTATGTGCTTTGGGCATGTCATATCATCGGCAAAGCGTTTCTTGTTTGATTGTGGAGTCTATGATGTGGCGTGCCTGAAGAATGTCATTTGCTACTTCAAACATGATTATAAGGATCCACTTGTAGGCGAGTCTATTTATGCTATTCCCTACCTATGTTTAGACTTTCCCCTGCATATGTCTAGTGAGACGGGTTAGTCTTGCTGAGCCTTATGCTCACGTTTGGGCTTTAACGATTTTTGCAGGTATTAGTTTTATTTTTGCTATTCAGGTTGCACATGAGACTCGAGGTGTCGAGATAAATCTCATGTGAACCACGCCGCTGCTGAATGGTCTGTCTTGCTGCTAGTGAGAATCGTCCTAGGGCATGGACGGCTTCTCTCCTGCTTAGTTAGGGGAGATTATGAGTATGTATTTTCCGTTGCGTGTGTACTTCGGATGTACACTGTTTTGTAAACTCTGAATATATTTATGAAATGAAAACTTTGTATATTTTGGTATTCTTTTCGTGTGTGCTGTTAGGTGCCGCATCGCACGACACCACCCAATGAGATCCTCGGATTTAGACTCCGGTCCCCACACATAATGCAACACAAAAAGAACAAGATTAAATGAATTAGAGGCAAAAAAACAATTAAAATCAACCATGGGTATGGACTTGTCTAGACCTTGCCCCAGCCTAGTCCAGTATACCCGTTTGCTCTGGCTTGGTTCAGTTTCTTCATGGCAACGGACTTGTTCGCTACTTGGTACGAACTAGTCCATCTTTTCTATTGATCTCGTCCAGACTTGTCGGTTTAGTTTTACGGACTAGTCCGATGTTGAAATAGTAAAGCCCCAGACTTGTCCCGATAATTTCATTTGGGTCCGCGAATCCTTTTTGGCTGTGGTACAAAGGACTTGTCTGCTTAACAAAAGATTAGTCCCTTGTCACATCAGAAATGAAAATGGACTTGTCCGGTCTTCATACAGACTAGTCCGATTTCTACGGTTTCGACTCAGATTCCAATTTTTCTCCACGACGAGTTACTAGGTGATTGACATATTTGGGCCCTAGAACGTTGTGCCCCACCCCCGAGGAGGCCAAGTGGGACCCCACCAAGGCCCCCACCCGCCCCCACCAACTCCTACTACGATTTCACCCTAACCCCACCACTCTACCCCCATATAAACAACCCAAAGCCCTTCTCTCACCCCTGTCCACGAGAGAAAACCCCAACGCCTTACAGCCTCACTGTGAGCCGCCATTCTTGAGAGAGAAAGCTCTCGCTGCAAGGAAACAAGGAGAAGGAAGAGGAGGAGGAGGAAGAAGAAGAAGAAGAAGGAAAAGGAAGGATCAAGAAAGATCATCGCCGCCGCTGCGTTCTTTTTCATCAAGTCTTCGACATGAACGTTCTTCTTTTATGTCTTGCTGCAGATTCGTCGTCAATGGGTCTAGACGTCAAGTTCATGCGTTACACCCAATCTTCGACCGTTGGACCATTACATTCATGGTAACTACCCTAGATCCAAATTTCCACATCGATGTTGACCCCACACTTGATTCAAACCATGCCCTAGTTGGGAAGTTCACAAAACCCTACACTGTAGCGGACATGTCTGGTAGAGAGCAGACTATTCCGGTCCAGAGCGGACATGTCCGACCTATTTGCGTACTAGTCCGGTTTCTGAATTCCTGAAAATCTTGAAACCTCCCCAGTTTTTCCGGAATTGACTCGAAACATGCTTAACTCGTAAAACCCAATTGTAACCAGTTAGTAAGCAATAGTAGTAACCTAATAACATGTACTATGTCATAATTGCATCATTCATGCATATCATGGCATATTGAGTACTATATGAGTGTTTATTGATTGTAATGCTTGTTCTGCATGTTTGTCATGTAGAATAGAAGGAAATGCCCTAGAAGGTGCTTACAAGGACCATCAGCACCAGAACTTTGAAACTCTTGATCCAAACCAGCAACCAAATCAAGGCAAGTGGCCTTGAACATTTTGATCCTGTTTTGAAATGTTTTATTTCGAACTTGCATGCTTGTGTCAAATTGATGGGAAAACCCATGAACTGGTGTTTACTATACTTGTGTGCCCATCCTTGTCGCTCGGGATGTAATGTAAAGAGTCGGGAAGGGTATTTTACACTTTTGCTCCACTTTACTTAATTGGGTTTGGGAATAACCAAATGACTTAATTATGAACTAAGGAACATATGAACTAAGTGAATTGATAATATTGACCCTTAACAACATGGAACCTAGGGATCTAAGCAAGCTGGTTATGTGGAACGAGTTGGATGATGTGGTAGTTTTGCTTGCTCTAGATCTAAGGACTGGTTTGTGGAGCGACCACCCACGATTTATAGTGCCACCACAGGGCCAAGTATGGGTGAGGCTTAGCCAATTAATTAGTGTATTGCCAGCATCGTTCTGGTCATATGGAAGGCTCGGGGAATGGGAGTCGGTTGGGTTTGCAATAGTTGCGGGAATGCCCTGGGATCCAAACGGCACAAGTGGGGGGCTCTTGGATGGATGTGCTCTGTTGGAGACTTCACCTCCGCTGAAACCTTCGTGGGTTCGCAACATGCTGGCAGTCACTTTGTAAAGGCTATTTTGTAATCTCTTGGCCACACATCGACGGAAGTGTGAGATGTCATAATAAAGTGTGAGATGGCGTAATCTCCCAGTTACGAGCGACCTGGACCCTCACATGATTAGAGTTATGAACCCGATTGTTGAATAATGGTTGGAATTGGAATGGAAATTGGGATTGGGATATGGGTTTTGTAATGAGAAGTTGGATATGGATGGTTATGGATAATTATGGATGATTTTGGTTAATTATGTCAAATTAAAGGCATTGGACACGATATTGTTGGTATTTGGGTTATTATGGGATTTGACCTCACATAGTAATCATAAGTCGCATTTTCTTATTTTTATGGATGAAATGTACTTTTCCGCAATAAACCATTATTTTTAGCCTTGTTTAAGCTACATGTCATATTTTCCAACACTTGATGAGTAAGAAATGTGCTCACCCTTGCTATTCCCACATTAATTCAGTAACAGGCGATAATTTGGAGTATTCGGAGGACTAAGAGGAGTACTAGGCGTTCGTGTTATCGTCAAATTTCATGTGGAGGAGTCTACTAGTGCCTTGTTTTTCCTCTGTAGTATTATTATAACTTGCATTCGAGACTGTCAAAGTTTGCTGACGACACTTCCCCTGGATCTGCTTTGAGAGCAGCCTGCGTTGGTTCTTTTTTTGATCGAGGCTTAGTCTCAGCTGAGGTTGTATGTTTGAGGTACTACGGTGAGAAGGTGGTTTTATGTGGTTTGGGCCGCCAGAGCATAATAACCTACTCCACGGTGTGGTTTGTATTGCTTGAGTGTCTGAGTGTGTGTGAGTGTAAAATCTTGGATCCTTGTAACGGTGGTGGCCTGATCCTTTTATAGTCAAGGCCGGACGACTTAAAAGTGGGGTCCGGGCCCAATAGGCGGCCCCAAAGATATCTTATCCTAAACAAGATCTAAGGCTTTTCTTCTACGCTGCCTCTGACCACGGCTTAAAGACTCACCATCTTGCTACCTCGGGCGCGTGTGACCCATGCATTAACATTGATGATGATATGGAATGTCCCATCCGCCTTTCTTGTCACTGTAAACTGCCAACTTGGAAGAGCGGGATAGGCTTGCAACATCTTCACTGTGATGTGATTCAACACAACGGTACCTGACAGAAGGTGTGCACCGCGTCGTATGTCTGCGGAAGGCGCATGTCTTCAATGCTCGACATAGACAAGGCACACCATCCATTTACTCTTTCAACCTACCGGTCAGGCAAGCTGTAGGATGCATGACATCACTGAAGCCGGCATCTGCAAGCGAGGATGAGCCCTGCGCCATGGGCCACATGGCAGCCCCAGAGCCTAACTCGGAGGAGAGTCGAGGGTCCGGGACTACTGGACACATGGGGGCTTCGGAGCACACATCTGCGGGGGAGGCCAGTCTAGAGATTCAGGCCACATGGCAGTACTGGAGCCCACTCCTGTGTAGGAGCGAGGTTCCATCCTGCTGGACACACGGCAATCCAGGAGTCTGTCTCTTCGGGGGAACCGGGTCCCGTGTTGAGGACCACGTGGCAGTTCTGGAGCCCTCTCCTACAGAGGGGAGGGGTCCGAGCCTGCTGGACATGTGGCACCCCCGGACCCTGCCTCAGTGGGGAGGCAGGGCAGTTAGGCATTTTTATCCTGTGTTGACGGCGGTTATATACCAATTTCACCCGTCAATATAACTCAATTATGTGAATTAATTGTTATTTCTTGCACACATCACCTTTCTATTTAACATATTTCCACTTGTCCTTGGAGAAATAGTGCATGCAGGGAATTATTACAGAAAATGAGGTAAAAGAGGGGGGCAATCATATAAAATACCATCTGAGCCAATCAAGCGATTACATGTGGCACCACATGGACCAAATGGCCAACAAATAGATGTGTCCGAGGCCATCCAACGGTGTATCACCCATATCAGTCAAGGGGACCCACCTAGAAGTGACCTGGAGGAAGCACACTGCAAAAGGAGCCTAGACCAGATCGACTGACCCCCCTAGTCGGCTGACTAGGTCATGGCGCCAAACGGGATCAACTTCCACGTGTCGACTCCCTGTGGTGCCCTGATAACTATGAAGACTGATTCGCGTGCTTTTGGTGGCGGGAATCGACCCTTCTCCAGCTATAAATAGGACCCCTACCCTCACTTCACTCACACACCACTTGAGTATTCATCCACTGTATACACTATTCTCCATAGGTTTCGAGGAGTATAGGCTGTAGAGATAAGAGCCTCAAGTTAATAGTCCAAGTAGGAGAGGAGTAAAGGGAGTCTCTTCCCAATTCCTAATTGGGAAAGGTATGGCTCTCATATTCCTATTTGTATTTGTGACTTTTCTCTTAATAAAGATGTTATTTTTAGTCTTCTATTGTTCATATACTTGGATGAAGTGTTTCTTATTTGATTGTAGATTCCATATATGTGGTAGGAGTAGTACTTATGATTATGCTATACCATTGTCATTATATCATCATAAACACTACAAACCCCCACTATAGTCTAATTAGCTACGACATGATTATGTTAATATGAAGCACTTATGCTATGAATTAACATTGGCTCCATGATGATTTAGTTCATTGCCCTAGGATGGCTTGTGCCTAGGCTCTTAAGGTAATTACTTAATATGCTAGCATGGTGCTAGGATAGATAAGTGGCATTGAATGTCTTGTAGCACCACAGATTGAAGAGGTAGACAGTAGGTGGTGACAGACCTATCTGCCCTTTGTAATCCTCCACGTTTGGCTATGCCACAGGCTCTTGGCGAGAGTCGTCCTAGTGTTGCTAGGGGTAAACCCGTGCCCAATGTGTTAATCCACTTTGCATGAGAATTCATAATGAATATGATCATTAGTAACTAACTTAGGCTATGAATATGTACATTAGAAGCACATTAGGAATATCTACTTAACTCTTAGCCTAGTTCCTCTTTACGTCATTTACCCCCCTTAGGATAGAATGCTCATGTGTGTGTCACACTACCTCCAATTATCCTTTATCCGTCCTTGCTAGAACCCTACCTATACCAACCTAGCCTCTCCATTTGATGATTCCTTTGCTTCCACTTAGCCTTCCTTTGGGAGAATATAAATGACACCCTTTGGGAATACTCTAAAAGGGGAAATGCTACATCGGTAGATTCGGTGCGCTTGCGGATTTACGTTAGTGATTTAAAAACTATCAACAAGTATTTTTGGCACCCTTGCTAGGAATGAGTTGTTAGTAGTGCATACGAAATATCAACAAGCATTTCTGGCGCTGTTGCCGGGGAAGGCAACCAAAGTACTGCATGATTGACTGAATAGGATAGGACCCTTGGTAGGTTTTAGTAGGATAACCCTTCTCTTTTATCGTATTTTATGTGAAAATAGGGTAGTGTATGTCTGATTTCCCCTTGCCAGAAAACTTTGTTGAAGATATCGAATCCCTTTTGAGATATCAACCTCGTGTCGTTACTCCTCAGAAGCTTCGAGCCGCAAAGCAAGCCAACACAACTGCAACAACAATAAAAATGCCAATGGCCCAGAAGACCCTTTTTGTGGGAAGGGTAATGAGGATGTAAGTTCTGACCTGCAACAGTTCCTTGAAATCTGAAACACTTTTAAGATCAAGGACGTATCTCTTGATGTTGTTCATGCTAGGATGTTTCCGTTCTCTCATCCTGGGAAAGCGAAACAGTGGTTCTACAAGAACCAAAGTGCTGTAGACACTTGGGAGAAGTGTTCTACAGTATTCCTCACCAAGTTTTTCCTATTGGGCAAGACCAATGCCCTACGTGGAAGACTTTCTATCTACCAGCAAGATGTTGTTGATGTTTCTTATGTTACACATAAAAATTTGCAAGCGCACATAAACTGTCGTGTAGCACTTCCCCTTAAGAGAGTATTCCCAAGGGTACTGAATATAAAGAACGTATGTGCTAATCATACAAACTAATCCACCCAAGGACACAAACTTGTTTGGTAGGCACGGAAGAGAGAGGAATTCAAAGTATTGACTCTAATCCAAAGGAATTTGCAGTAGCTGCTTGCTTCGGGCACGGGTTTACTCCTAGCAATACTAGGACAACTCCTACCAAGAGCCTATGGCATAGCCGAACGTTGAGGATTACTAAGGACAAATAGGGCTGTCACCATCTACTGCCTACCTCTTCAATCCATGGGTCTATGAGATATTCACTGGTGATTTTTAACCTAAGCAACACACTTACGTTCTAAATCACAACTCTAGTTGTTTCGAACACAAAGCTACAACTAGAGCCTCTAATAAATTAAAGCAATGAACCCACAAGTAACAACGTGTGCAAACTACTATGAATTGAGAAACAAACTTGAAATGAATTCACAAGGGGCTTACTTGAATTGATTATACCTTTGTTGGGATACAAGTGTAGAAGAGGGACTTGACAATCCCAAGCCTCCTTCTCCTAAACTCTCACCTCATTCTCCTTCTACTTGGTAGCCTCTAGGACTATTATAAACCTTAGGCGTGGTATTCTATTCTCAACTTTTGGTGTGTGTGTGTGAAGTTAGGTGTGGCGTTCTATTTATAGGGAGGAGAAGGGTCGGTTCTCGCCACCAAATGCTCGTGAATCAGTCACCCATGACTTCTTTAAGCCTGGAGGAGCCAACACGTGGCATTTGACCAGGTTCGGCGCCACTCCTTAGTCGACAGACTAGGGAGGTCGGCCGACCTGGTCTCATCCCTGTTGGGGTTGTGCCTCCTCCAGGTATCTGCCAGGTGGGTCCTATCCCCTTATATGGGTGCTACACTGTTGGATGGCCTCAGATTCTTCTGTTTGTGGGCCATTTGATCAATGTGATGACACATGGCATCGCCTGATTTGTTGAAATCCAATTTTATGTATTACTTCCTACATGTCTTGGTATTTTGGGTTTAAATTCACCTGCATACAAATAAACACCAACACTTGTGGAATTGGTTAGTTTCTAACCCAACCACTACGTTGTGTTTCTCTTTTGTGCACATTATGAGTTGAATTGACAGTCTAAATATGGCACTTAAGGACCGTCGACAAACTCTCCCATACTTAGTCCTTTGCTTGTCCTCGAGTGAAGGCAAGAAAAAGAACTAAGGTGATGTCATAAATTTGCTATAAGTTAGAAAAAGAGAATACTAGATATTTCAACTCATACCTCAATTCATGAATCTCCTTGGTGGAATATGGCTACCACATCAATCTTGGGTGTTTGAAGAGTGGAATGTTTGGAATGTAGTTCTCTTGGATATTCCCCTTCCGAAATGATCTAACGATTTGCTATATTTGGAAAGTTAATGAAACAATTGCCATTATCTCTCATTTGGAATCTCTCAAGTCTCTCAAAGTTTTTTCATCCTCACCTTGGCATGTCATGCCAATTTTGTCCCTATACTAAATAAGGCTATATCTAGAGCTTGGTAGGGATAAGTGTTGCACACATTGCAATTCATATATTACTAAGTTAAAAACTTGATCCTATGAGGGACTTATGCAACAAACAAATTGACAAAGGAAATTCTTGTGCACAAGAATGGAATGGATATTTCTGGACTCCATAATTTTCACTCCTTAAGGATGAAACATGGCTGCTTCCTTTTTGTTTCTTTTTTTTTTGCATACTTCCTCTTTTGAAGAGTAAATGCTTTTTTTTCGTAGCCGTGTCTACTACTCCTTTTTATTTTTCTAGAGAGAAATTGATTAAAAAAATGTATGGAGTTTCTTTATCGGATGGATGAAGAGTGGATGCAAATTCTCAATGTGAGATATCTTGCATGAATAGGGTTCACGAAAATTTGTAGGTCAAAAAGTCATGCATGTCACTTAATTAAGTCACGAGTTTGACAAAGTTCAATGAAAAACAAAGTGGCATATGCATGTGGTTTCTCAAGAATTTATATCATATGGCCATGGTGGGTATTTAAATTCCCAATCAGAGAATCAGGCAAAGTTCAAGACTCCAAATTATGCAAACATCAAAATCAATTTCAAGCAAAGAGATATCATCTCGAGTAACTCATTTACCATATCACACTAGTCAAATACTTAGATGACATGTTTTTTTCTATTTTGCTTGTGGGCATCATAAACAAGGCAATAAATCTAAATATAAAGTATTCAAATTTTCAGCTCAAGCAAATCTTGACTACCAAGTTTTACATTTTAATTTGTTGAGGCTAATTGCTTTCAAATATTTAGTATTAAATACTAAATCAACTCAAACAGTAGCGTAGCATGCATATTCAGGGGTAGAAGATCCAAATCGAATTTGTGGAGCGAAATGGATCCATGTGGGGTCCACATCAGGTCGGTCGACCAGGGGGTTCAGCCGACCCCATCTTGGCCTCTTTGTTGCTCTGTTTCGTTGAGTCGATTCATATGTTCGGATGTGATGTGTTTCGAGATGCAACACTATTTTTGCACGTCGGGATTTCGCGAATTTGGGGTGCCTCCTTCACACTTGTTCCCTAAATTCTTTATTCAACACAAATAATTTAAAGGGAGAACATTACTTGGTTAGATGAACCGGAAAGACCACTTTATTGAATTCAAAATATGGGGATGCTTACATTATTCAATCTAAATTTAATGAAATAAAAATTTGGAATAAATCTAAACTAAGCTAGTAAGCATCCTATGCTGTCGGGACATCTAAACTATGGAGCGTTGTAGATGTCGGGCTTCCCGACGGTATTGCATACGCACCACAGCTTGACATTGATGCCACAGTGAACACATCAGTCTCCTCCTTGAGGGATATGAGTTCATCCTTTAGTTCTGCCCTCTCAATGCGCCCTTCAGCCACTAAGTCTGATAAATTCTTGTTCTCCAAATGAAGAGAAGCTAACTCCTCAATTAGAAAGTTGTGACACTTTACGTGCACGAGGAGATTTCCCGTTGTTTTCCTCAAATTGGCCAGGTGGCCCTCTGATGGCAGGTGACGAGAGGTGACGCCTAATCTTGGAGGGTGACGAGCCCATCGATTCCTCCATCACCATATTCTTAATTTGCTTGAAAAAGCTTTTTGCATAGCCTCATTCAGGCTTGTGCACTCCATGGATAATGAGGCGGACTCCCACACGCTCCGGCAAGGTACGCGTAGGTGAATTGTAGTGGTGGCTCACTACATCACGCTCCTTTTTCTTTATTGTGTACATGAACTCCTAGCCAGGCTGCAACTTTTGGATACACTCATCTTTTTGATGAAAAAGACGGGTGTCTCCTTACTTAAGTCCAGCCGTAGTGGAACGATGTCCAGGTGTCGTCGACCTCATGGGCGTCCTTCGAGGGAAGAGCGACCATGCAGCACCCTGAGGCGTGGTGCTATGCCCACGAGGAGTCATCGTTGGTAGCAGGATCATGGCAAAAGGTACGACATCCAATGCCATGACGGACTACGAAGCGAGGGTGGACTTGTCATTGGCCAGCGCAATGTCTCCGCCCAGGTTGAAGGTTGAGCTAGAGGTGGCATGAGGCACAATTTTCTTGTCGGCCATGACTTGGATGGGAGGAATAGAAGATGGGTTTTTCTGGATGGTGAAAGTTTCTCCTCTCTGTTCCCATCAATATATAGGCACGGAAAGTACAATAGCACTGAGAGTCTTGTTATGCTACATCGGGAGAGTTCGCACGAAAAAACAGAAAGCTCACGGCGCAAGGAGGGGGGTTGCCAACCCTAGGGTTTGGCCGAACCCTTCCTGGCTCCTTTCGGGCTATGTTTTCGTGGGTTGACTAAATGGGCCCCATGGATGAATAATCGGATGGGCCCATTAATTGGACGCGGAGAATTTAGACAGAATTTAAAGAAACAGCGTGAAAATGAATAAGATTTATCACATCAATTTCTTTTTCCGCCTCCTCCTCCTGGGATTCAAGAAATAATTTGAGTGGGTGCCTATTCACCTTAACTAGCTGATCATCATCACCTTGGAATGTGATTGCTCCATGGGATGAGGTTTCTACTACAGTGAAGGGTCCTTCCAATTTAATTCTAAGCTTCCCATGTCCAAAGAGTTTAACCCTAGAGTTAAAGAGTAGAACTTTATCTCCAAGTTTGAACTCTTTAGGCGTAATCCTTTTATTGTGCCATATTTTGGTTCATTCCTTGTAGATTTTGGCACTATGGTATGCCTATCTCTCCGCTCTTCAAACTCGAAAAGTTGCTTTAATCGGTATTTTCCTGCTTCATGCAGGTTAGCCCAATAGGCTCTATGTTCCAACTCTACAAGAAGATGAGAAGTCTTCCCATAGACAAGTTGGGAAGGAGACATGCCGATGGGAGTTTTGTAGGAAGTACGGTATGCCGACAATGCATCTGGTAGCTTATGCTTCCATGCCGTTCTCATTTCCAAGACGATCTTCTGCAGAATATTCTTAATTGGCTTATTAGATGTTTCTGCTTGACACTTGTTTGTGGGTGGTATGGGGTAGCAATGTTATGCTGGACACCAAGCTCCCTCAAAAAGTTCTAAAAGGTCTTATCTATGAAATGAGACCCTCCATCACTTATGATCATACGAGGAGTGCAAAAGAGTGGGAAAATGATCTCATGCAACATTTTCCTAGCTTGCTTGGAATCCGCACTTTTGCATGGCAAAGCTTGTACCCATTTTGACACATAATCTACGGCCACCAGGGTATACTCGCAATCATAGGACCTAGGGAATGGACCTTTGAAATCAATACCCCACACATCAATTAATTCCACCTGGAGTTTATAGGTTAGGGGCATCGCATTGCGAGCTGAGATTCTTCCATGCTTTTGGCATTCCCAACATCTGCGAATGAATTCTTTTGTATATTCATACACAGAAGGCCTATAGAATCCACTTTGCCAGATTTTTGCCTAGGCACGGTAAACAACGTAATGGCCACCATAGGGGCTAGCATGGCATTTCTCAATAATCTTGGTACCTTCAATTGATGGGACGCACCTTCTAAGAAGGCCATCAACACAAACTCGATAGAGGTATGGGTCATCCCAAAGGTGTCTACGACTCTCATAGATGAGTTTCTTCTTGTTTTCCCCTGGTGGTACGTATCCTGTGACCATTAAGTTCACGATATCCGCATACCAAGGGTGAGAGTTAGTCACCTTAAGAAGCATATCATCTCGTAGGAAGTCATTGATAGGAATGTCCATGGTTTGAGTGACTTCCATACGTGAGAGATGATCTGCCACGGAATTCTCTACTCCTTTCTTATCCTTGATTTCTAAATCAAACTCTTGGAGTAGAAGAATCCAATGTATTAGCGTTGGTTTAGCATCCTTTTTGGTGAGCAAATACTTCAAGGAAGCATGGTCCGTATAGACTATGACCTTGGCCCCAACCAAATAGGACCTAAACTTATCGATAGAAAAAAAACTACAGCCAAGACCTCTTTTTCAATTGTCGCATAATTTAGTTGAGCTCCTGTTAGAGTTTTGCTAGCGTAGTATATTGCATGATGCTTTTTATCTTTGGTTTGACCTACCACCGGACGAACAGCAAAATCACTAGCATCACACATGATTTCGAATGGCAGTGTCCAATCGAGAGGTTGAATGATTGGAGCTGAGATGAATGCATTTTTGAGTGTATCAAATGATTTAATGCATTCATCACCAAAATCAAAGGGAGCTTCCTTAGCTAATAGGTTAGTGTGGGGTCTAGCGAATTTTGAGAAGTGTTTGATGAATCGCCGATAGAACCCCGCATGACCTAGAAAGCTGCAGATTCCCTTAACATTGATAGGAGGTGGAAGTTTTTCAATAACCTTGATTTTTGCTTTGTACACCTCTATCCCTCTCTCATACACTAAGTGTCCAAGAATTATGCCTTCACGGACCACAAAATGGCACTTTTCCCAATTAAGTACAAGGTTCTTCTCTTGGCATCTTTGTAAGACTTTGTCTAAATTTTCTAGACTATGATCAAAAGTTTTCCCATAGACAGAGAAAACATCCATGAAAACTTCCATGATCTCCTCAATTATGTTGGAAAATATAGACACCATGCATCTTTGAAAAGAGGCAGGAGCATTACACAATCCAAAGGACATATGCCGATAGGCATAAGTTCCATAGGGACATGTGAATGTGGTCTTACTTTGATCGTCGGGATGGATTGGCATTTGATGATACCCCTAATACCCATTAAGGAAACAAATGTAGGAGTGTTTTGGCAACCGCTCAAACATCTCATCGATGAAGGGCAATGGAAAATGATCCTTCCTTGTAGCCTTGTTAAGTTTTTGGTAACCTATGCACATCCTCCAACCTGTGGTGGTTCGTTGAGGAATTAATTCATTCTTCTCATTAAGAATGACAGTCATACCTCCCTTCTTGGGCACTACTTCAACTAGGTTGATCCATTCACTATGAGGGACATGGTAGAAAATCCCAGCATGCAGAAGTTTCAAGACTTCCTTCTTGACAACTTCTCAAATCAAATTATTCAATCACCTTTAAGGTTCCCTCGAGGGGACACTCTCGGGGTCAATAGGAATGCAATGGGTGCATAATGCTGGACTAATCCCCTTGAGATTCTCTAGTGAATAGCCAAGAATAGCTCTATGCTTTTGTAACATGGAAATGAGTTTGAGCGTCTCATCATCTGAAAGCTTATCACTTATGATGGCAGGGGCTCTCAAATTGCCATTTAGAGAGGCATAACGCAGGTCTGGAGGTAGGATTTTTAGTGCAACAAGAGGTTTTGGGAAGAACTCCTCTTTTGGCAATTCAATTGCCTCCTGAAATTCATCCTCCTCTTGGATGAAATATTCCTCTCCTTCAATTTCAGGTGGTGCTAAGAATTGAAGGGTTCTAACCTCCTCTAAAGGCTCATCTCAGATGGGAGATTTTGCGGATGTGTTCTTGGAACGCAGGATAGGAATAGAGAATTTTCTCCCTCCAAGTTTGACATTGAGGTTTCCTTCCAATGGAATTTCCATGAGAAATTTCTCTATTGGAATCCCAATAATAATGTCGAAATCTTGAATTTAGAACAAATGGAAATATAGGATTGCCTCAATATCTTTGCGTCTTACAGAAACCTGTTGCAAAACCCCACATCCTTCAGGGAGGTTTCCGAAAGAATCTCGGAATAATTTACATTTTGGTGCCAGTAGCACATCACACAGAATGGCGACAACACAATAATCAGAGATGAGATTTGCTCCATCTGTGGGGTGGTATAGGATCTTCATTGGTGTTCCCCTAATAAAACATAGAATAGTTGCCAAAGGTGAGGTCATCCAAAGAATTTCAGGTGTAAACTCAACTTCCGCAGTTCATTTCCTACTTAGAATATAGGTTAACTCCTTAACCGTCTGTTGGACGAACACTCCATCAGGTGGGCCAAGTGGAGTTAATGGCAATGATGGTTTCCTATGGCAACAGTACTTCGAGGTATTTCCAAATCTTCAAATATCTCCTCCTCGAAGTAGAAGGGAAACATTGAAGTTTGAATTTCTTCTTCCTTCATAGTTTCGGGTTGGGGAGAGGATTCCCCCGACAAGGTTTGGTATAAGCAAGAGATGGGTTCTTCCTTTTCCATGGATTTATCCTCGGATCTTGAGACTACTTCCTCTTGAGGAGGCTCACTAAGACACCTAATGAAGGAAGAATTTTCTAGAATTCGGTCTAGAAGATCCTTGCCTTCTTCCGGTGTCTTATGGATGAAAGATCCTCCAGCTGTAATGTCAAGGTATAGGGTAGACTCTTTGTTCAATTCCATATAGAAGTGTTGTAAGAGCAACAAATCGGGGATGGACAAATCTGGGCCAGAATTTCTCAAAAGAGAAAATATGTCCCAAGCTGCACCTATAGATTCCTTCTCCATCTGCTGGAAGCATAGTACTTCCTTCCGCAAGGAAAACAATTCGGGCAATTGAAAGTAAGCAAGACAAAATTTGTCTCATAATTCATTCCAATTTTTGTTTGGCCTTTTCATTAAGGGAAAAAGGAAACAACTTCCATTTGAGAGTTTCTTGTGTCATACCTTTGATTAGAAGGCATGAACACAATTGCTCGAACACCCTTAGATGGTGGTAAGGGTTTCCACAATCTGTTCCTAAGAAGGATTGCTCTTGAACCATGGCTATATAGCCAGGGCGAAGTTCATAGATGGTAGAACAGATAGGTTCCACTGAAGGCGGTGGCTCACCGAACTTGCCCTTAGGGGCAGAATATAAAAGAATGGTGGGCTGCTCCATATAGGTGGTGGTAAGAAAAGGAAAAATAAGATAAGATAAGAAGATAGATATGATGGTGAACAAGGTTCAAAGATTAACAACAACCGTTCCCTGGAAACGGCGCCAGAAATGCTTGTTGATGTTTCTTATGTCACAGATAAAAATCCGCAAGCACACGGAAACTGTCGTGTAGCACTTCCCCTTAGGAAAGTATTCTCAAAGGTATCGAATCCAAGGAATGTATGTGCTAATCTTACGAACTAATCCACCCAAGGACACATAGTCGTTTGGTAGGCAAAGAAGATAGAGGAATTCAAAGTATTGATTCTAATTCAAAGGAACTTGCAGTAGCTGCTTGCTTAGGGCACGTGTTTACCCCTAGCAATACTAGGATGACTCCCGCCAAGAGCCTATGGCATAGCCAAACATGGAGGATTACTAAGGACGGATGGGCTATCACCACCTACTGCCTACGTCTTCAATTTGTTGGTCTACGAGATATTCACTGGTGATTTCTAACCCAAGCACCACGCTTACATTCTAAATCACAACTCTAGTTGTTTCAGACATGAAGCTACAACTAGAGCCTCTAATAAATTAAAGCAATGAACCCACAAGTATCTACCTGTGCAAACTACTATGAATTGACAATCAAACTTTAAATGAATTCATAAAGGGCTTACTTGAATTGAGTACACCTATGTACGGATACAAGTGTAGAAGAGGGACTTGACAAGCCCAGACCTCCTTCTCCTAAACTCTCACCACATTATCCTTCTACTTGGCAGCCTCTAGGATTACTCTAAACCTTAAGAGTGGTATTCTATTCTCAACTTTTGGTGTGTGTGTGTGTGAAGTGACGTGTGGGGTTCTATTTATAGGGGGGGAAGGGTCAGTTTCTGCCACCAAATGCGCATGAATCAGTCACCCATGACTTCTTCAAGCAAGGAGGAGCCAACATGTGGCATTTGACCGGGTTTGGCGCCACTCCCTAGTCGGCCAACTAGGGAGGTCCGCCGACCTGGTCTCAGCCCCGTTGGGGTTGTGCTTCCTCCATGTCTCTGCCAGGTAGGTCCTACCCCCTATATGGGTGCTACACTGTTGGATGGCCTCAAATTCTTCTGTTTGTGGGCCATTTGATCCATGTGATAACACGTGGCATCACCTGATTCATCAAAATCCAATTTTGTGGATTACTCCCATCATGTCTTTGTATTTCGGGTTTAAATTCACCTGCATACAAATAAACACCAACAGTTGTGGAATTGGATAGTTTCTAACCCTACCACTACGTTCTGTTTCTCTTTTGTGCACATTATTAGGTGAATTGATGGTCTAAATATGGCACTTAACGACTGTCAACAGATGCCAAAGAGAATATTCCCGAGGCTTGTGAAAGGCTTCAAGAGTACATCCTAGCATGTCCCTGAATGTGGCCTAGAAGGGGGGGGGTGAATAGGCTTTGAAAATATCCTGCAAACTTAATCAAATTGTCAAATACCTGATGGATCGGACTTGTCTGGTTGGAGGTGCGGACTAGTCCGGTGTGCTGATGTGTGTCGAGTTGATTATGTGTTGATTCAGAAATTAAACATTATTGCAGTGGAAATTTGAACAACTTCTAAGATCACTTGAATTAACATTCAATATTGTAAAGTTACACGTGAAAAGCAATGTTAACTCCAGTTACAAGATTGATAAACTATGTGCCCTAACTAATGAAGATGCAAAAACAAAGAAGCACACGGGACATAGATTTTTACCGAGGTTCGATCTCACGAAAGAGATCTACTCCTCATTGAGGAAATCCACATAGAGCCAGGTCTCTTCAAACCATTTCCCTAGCCAAGTCACCACACAAGGCCGACTTGATTCTCTTGTCACAGGTAATCACCGAGTTTATGGGGCAACCTCACACGTTGAGGGCTCCCACAAGAATTACAACGAGAAGATGATCAAATACACTTGAAATGATTACAAGTAATTTCACAAGTGTAACGAGATCAAACCCCAAGAGCTCAACGAATCATAGACAAAAATCTCCCAACCCCAAATCTGAATACTCAATTGATTTTCACCTTTTGAGGACATTAGATGTCTGGGGAGATGTGTTTTTGTGCTCTTGGGATAGGTGGCAGCGCTAGGGTTTGAGTTGTGAATAGTAGAATACATGAATTATGTTTGTGGGGTCGTGGATCTCAAATTTATAGTGTTTCCAAAATTGTTACCATTAGGGATCTTGACGACCGGACTAGTCCGTACTGGGGACCAAACTTGTCCGGTGTGCTGTGAAAAAGTCGGCGTGAAATGTGCAACACACTAGAAACCCTAATTGTGTCAGGTATATCGGATTAGTCCGTTAGGTGTCTGGACTTGTCCGATGTCCTGTGTATTTGAGTTCTAGAGAGTTTAACAGACTAGTACGGTCCACTTGTGGACTTGTCCGGTGCTATGTGTTATAGAGCATCAGAGAGTTCAACAGACTAAATCGGTCACATGGACGTACTTGTACGGTGCACAATGTAATAGGTTTACAGAAATTTCAACGGACTAGTCCAGTCCTATAACGGACTAGTCTGATGCACTGTGTTGTGAAACTCCAGATAGTTGATCGGACTAGCCGGGTCTAGGAACGGACTAGTCTGGTGCACCGTGAATTTGGACAACAGAGAGTTGATAAGACTAGACCGGTCCATGAATGGACTAGTCCAGCGCTTAGTAAATTTTCAGGTTGATTTTAAGCCCTTACCCCTACGCAAAGACTTGAGCTCTTGGGATATGTCTCTCACACACGTCCTATACATTTATATCTACTTTGCGCTTCAGTCGTCAGTTGGGATTTTTTTCTTTTTCTACACCACTTCATTTTTCACTTTTTTAGTGTGCCAAACTATCTCATTTAAATTGACCTGCGGTCATCTCAACAAGTTCATTAGCATCTCTTTTGTTTGTCATCAGTCGTCCAAAACCCACAAGGGATTGCGTTGATGCACTTTCAATCTCCCCCTTTTAGGTGATTGATGACAACCAATTGATATTTCACAATTAAGAGTAAAGACTGATTTTCATAAAGTGTGCATATATGATAATGATAGATGAGTAACAAAAACTTTTCACTTATATGCACTATTTATGGTGGAGTGCCTAAAGAGTGTATGATCAAGCGATGTGATGAGCAAAAGATAATAACTTAACAATTATAGCAACAATCATCACATTATCATTAAACTAGGCATCACTCATTGAGTAGAGTAAGCACATCCAAAAGAAATAATAGAAATTTGAAATCAAGATACATGTCCTTGACCACATGTCCTTAATGGCTAAAAAATAGACCACTAGTCTCAATGTCTGCCCCTTTGGAATCAAGGAACCAAAAAGGGGAAATTTCAGTGGAATCACTCATCGCCACTGCCTCCCTCACTCTCGGTCCTTTCTTCATCTTCACGTGCTTGCAGAGGAGAATGAGGAGGAGGAGGAGCAGAGGCACCAGCCAATCCGAATGAAGCCAACTCTTGCTACGAGAGGGGTACCATCTTTGTGATATCTTCTTCAGAATCTTCTGAGATCTGAGGTGACCCCACTGGCTCCATCTCCAACTTCTCACAGATTGCTTTGATGTTGGCCTTCACATAATGTTGATGCTTCTTCCTGGGCAGACTCTCCTTGTGCTGCTTAATTTCCACTTTGCGGCATGATGCAAAGATGGATGAGAGCATCTTCAGTACACCACTAGAGGAATCTCTAGGAGGTGGAGGAGCAGGAGTAGCAGCTTCAGTTCTTGTGCCTTCATGAGCCCTGTTAGATCTTTGTTTCTCTGCAGGTGAGGTAGGAACAGAGGGGACAATGTAGATAGTAGGCTTCTGGGGCCTGAGTCAAGTATGAGGAACATCCTTGACAAATTCAAGTCCTGTCACCTTCTCAATCATATACATGATGTAGGGTGCATAGCCACAGGACCTGTTAGGGGTGATGGAGATGTTCACGATGTCACTGTACATGTGCTTAAAGACATTGAAGGTCCTTTTATTGTTTATGACCTTCATCAATGTCTTGAGGTCCCCTAGATAGTCCTTGCATCTCCCTCCTTGGGAGCTATGGTTTTCCTCGGGATCGTGTTTAGAATAGCAAAGAAGGGCTTCATGTACTTTGTAGTTGGAGATTTGAATGGCATCCTTGTATCATAGAGAAAGTCAAGCCGATCTTTCTCTAGACGCTTCAGGTTGATGATGATGTCATTCTCCAAAGAATCTTCAAGGTGAAGAATTCTGGCAAGCTCTTCGTATGTGACACTGTACTTTGCTCCATGTGTCATCCATATCATTTTGTTTCCATCATCACGAGAAGAATAAAGAGTGGAATAGAATTGAGTGATGACCTTAATGTTCCAGTCCCACTGGAAAGAGAAAAGATCCTTCATTCCATGTTGCTCCAATGCCTCTAGGACCTCCTGATAAGCTTGGCATCTCTTGGACCAGAGGTAGGTGATGTTGACCCATTGACTTTCTATAACTGGGTTCCTCATCTTCAGATATATATGCTCATAGTAGTCAGCATGGAAGTTACTCCAGAATCTTGGATCAGCTGACTGTTTGGGCTAATCGTAGACTTCCATCTTTCTGAATTTGTCAACCAACTCACCCCCTTTGCCTGTAAAGTCATCATTTGATGGCTTCCTGCTGCGGTGGATAGGAGCCTTCATCTTCAAAGGGCCAATAGGACCACTAGCCTGTCCTCTGCCCTTGTTGAGAGTTCTCTTGGGCACCGTAGAGCTAGCACCAGCAGCATCCTTGCTTTGTGCTTTCTTCACTAACACTCTCCTCTTAGGAAGGGTGTCGTCGGAAGGAGAGGAGTGAACATTGTGGTCGGAAGGAGAGGAGTGATCATTGTGGTTGTTTGATATAATATTGATCTCAGGGACATTATTTCACAAATAATCTTGATGAACATGACCAGTATGCAATCAACAATCATTAAATGGCCATAATTCACCAAGATTCACTAATTTAAATAGTTTTCCAGAGAAAACTGAGATAATGGACAAATTTTCGCAAAAATGAGTAAATTTTGAAATCATAGTCATATATGTAGTGTTTCAAGCCACATTTCGAGAGTCAAGTGTATTTATCTCATTTTTTACCTCACAAAATCTCTTTCCATCTAATGGCTTGGTGAAGATGTCTGCAAGTTGTTTTCCAGTCATAACATGTGAGATTACAATGTCACCTTTTAATGAATGATATCTTAAGAAATGGTGACCAATATCTATGTGCTTAGTTCTTGAGTGCTCTACTGGATTGTGTGCAATTTTTATAGCACTCTCATTATCACATAGAGTGGAATATGGTTCAAATTCTAACCATAATCCCTTAGAGTTTGTTGCATCCAATGTTGTTGTGCGCAACAACTACTGACTTCAACATACTCCGCTTCGGCTGTGGAAATAGCAATAGAGTTTTGCCTTTTAGATTAACATGAAACTAGGGATCTGCTAAGAAATTGACAAGTCCCTGATGAGCTTTTTCTACCGACTTTGCATCCTGCATAGTCGACATCAGAATATCCTATCAAGATAAATTTGGATCCTTTGGGATACCAAAGGCCCAAGTTAGGTGTGTCCACAAGGTATCTTAAAATTCATTTTACAGCTATTAAACGACACTCTTTATGTGCGGCCTGAAGTCTTGCACACATACACACACTAAGCATAATATCAGGCCTAGATACACATAAATAGAGTAATGAGCCAATCATAGACCGATATACCTTTTGGTCCACATTTCGACCGTCTTCGTTGAGATCAAAATGTCCATTAGTTTCCATGGGTGTCTTGATGCGCTTGGCCTTGTCCATTGAACTTCTTGAAGATGTCCTGCGTGTACTCGGTATGGCTTATGAACGTGCCTTCTCTTAATTGCTTCACATGGAATCCCAAGAAGAAATTCAATTCACCCATCATCGACATCTCGAATGTCTGTCATAATCTTGCTAAATTCTTCACAAAAGAATTTATTAGTAGAACCAAAGATGATATCATCAATATAGATTTGACATAAAAATAGATTATCATCAAATTGTTTTGTGAGCAAAGTATAATCATGTTTTCCAATTTTAAAATATTTTGAGTTAGAAAATCTCTAAGGCACTTGTAACAAGCTCGAGGAGCTTGTTTGAGGCCATGGAGAGCCTTACGCAGTTTGTACACATGGTTGGGGTACTCATGATCTTCAAATCCTTGTGGCTTCTCTAGGTACACTTCCTCCTTAATGGGACCGTTGAGGAAAGCACTTTTGACGTCCATTTGATACAGCCTAAAATTATGGTGAGTAGCATATTCCAATAAAATACGAATGGACTCAAGTCTAGATACGAGAGCAAAAGTTTCATCAAAGTCCAAAACTCCGACTTGTGAGTAACCTTTTGCCACAAGTCGCGCCTTATTTCTTGTTACCACTCCATGTTCATCTTGTTTGTTCCGAAAGACCTATTTGGTTCCAACGATGTTCGCCTTATGTCTTTCCACGAGTTCACACACTTCATTTCTCTTGAAATTATTCAACTCCTCTTGCATTGCAATCACCCAATCTGGATCCTTTAATGCTTCTTCTATCCTGTATGGTTCCAGAAAAGATACAAAAGAGTAATATTCACAAAAATTGGTTACGCGAGATCTACTAGTTACTCCCTTAGCAATGTCTCCAATGATGTTGTTGACGGGGTGATCTGTTTGTACACTTTTATGTACTCTTGGGTGAGGGACTTGTGAAGTAGCTTGCACTTCATTGCCTCCCTCTAGATCATTGCTTTCGTGGTTATATTGATCTTCTTGATCTTCCTGATCTTGATCTTGTGCATGAGCTCCCCCTTGATCATTGCTTCCCTGATGAGGTTCATCTTGTGCACTTGAGTCTTGTGGTTGCTCTTTATGTAGAATATCACCAAGTGTCATCCTCCTCAATGCTTGACATGGGGCTTCTTCTTAATCTAGCACAAACTTATCAACTTGCTCCACATGGGAGCCGTTAGTTTCTTCGAACACTACATCACGTGCTATTTCAACAAGGCTAGAGAATTTTTGAAGACACAATAGGCATAGGCGTTCGAATCATAACCGAGCAAGAACCCTTCATCAGATTTTAAAGCGAACTTCAAAGTCCTCGGTTTCTTGTTCAGGATAAAACATTTGCAACTAAATACTTTAAAATATGAAACATTTAGTTTGTTACCGGTGAGAAGCTCATATGGCATTTTCTTCAAGAGTTGATGAAGATACAACCGGTTTGTGGCGTGACAAGCGGTGTTCACCGCTTTAGCCCAAAACTGGTCCGATGTCTTGTATTCATCCAGCATTGTTCTTGCCATCTCGATTAGTGTTCTATTTTTCCTTTCGGACACCCCATTTTGTTGAGGGAGTAGGGCGCCAAAAATTCGTGCTTTATTCCTTCTTCATCTAGGTACTCCTCAACTTGTGTATTCTAGAATTCCGTCCCATTGTCACTTCTAATGTTCTTCACAGTTGAGGAGAATTCATTCTGAGCACTTTTCAGAAATTTCTTTAGAATTTCCTGAGTTTATGTTTTATCATATAAGAAAAATACCCAGGTGAATCTAGAAAAATCATCAACAATAACTAATCCATATTTGTTATCGCTGATGCTTATATAAGCAATTAGGCCAAATAGGTCCATGTGAAGAAGTTCTAGCGGTATTGAGGTAGTCATCATGTTCTTGGTAGGATGTGGTGTTCCAAGTTATTTTCCCGCCTGGCAAGCGCTGCATGGCCAATCTCTCTCAAAAACAACATCCTTTAAACCTCATATGTGACCACCTTTTATAAGTTTCTGTAGATTTCTCATCCCAACGTGGGCTAGCCGTCTATGCTACAACTATCCCATGTTAGTTTTAGCAACCAAGCAAGTGTTGAGTTCAGCTTTATCTTTGTTGAAGTCAACAAGATAAAGCTTTCCTTTCAACATTCCCTAGAATGCAATCGAGCCATCGCTTCTTCTAGAACTGTTCACACCCTCATTAGTGAATAAACAGTTATATTCATTGTCGCATAGCTGAGATATGGCTAGAAGGTTATAATCTAAAGAATCTACATGTAAAACATTTGAGAGAGTATGTCGAGAAGAGATTTCAATTTTACCGCTACCAAGGACTTTCCTGGGCTGTTGTCTCCAAAGTATATCCCTTCACATGGATCTGCATTGCACTCATACTCCATGAACATACTCCTTTCTCCGGCCATGTGATTAGTGCATCCGCTGTCTAGCACCCATTTTAATTCACCAGATGAGTAGGCCTGCAAAATAGAATTATTCCTTGGTTTTTGGTACCCAAGCTTGCTTGTGTCCTCTCAGGTTAGTCACAAGAGTCTTGAGCACCCACACACAAGTTTTTGAGTTCTTGTGGTGTGGTACTACATATTTAGCAAATACATGTACAAACTTGTCTTTCATAAGTACATAGGAAGCATCAAAAGTACAAAATAGTATCTGCAAGTCAGATTCACGTGATGTTTCCTTAACAATAGTAATTTGCTTCTTAGCATGAACAATTGTGGACATGTGTTTATTCTTGTTAAACCCAAGACCATCATTGATATTAGGAGGTCTAGTGACCATATATGCACTACATGCATATTTGATCTTCTCCTTGTCAAAGATGCCACTTTGGAAAGGATGCTTAGCATGAGTAGAAGAATTAGGTTTCTCAACATTTTTTTATTGAAACATGTGCAGGTTGCAATTGTTTTCGGACATACACCTTTCGAAGGTGAGCTTTTGGAGGAGGAGGAGTCACTTTGCTTGAGTGACTCAACTTGCACTTCAAGAATCTTGTTAACTTTTGACAAGTTAGCAAGTTCATCCTTGATTGCAACGTGCGAGTCTTCTAGGTTTGAGTAAGTTTGCTTACTTAAGACTAGCTCATGCTCAAGTGACATGCTCTTCTCCCTTTCTAACCCAAGGAGTTTCTCAACTTCTTGATACCTCTTCCTCTCACGGATGAGCATATCTTCTTGTCGATTGACAAGCTTCTCCTTCTCAAAGATTTCATCCGAAAACATTTTCATTTTCTTCAACGCAATTTTACTTAATCCCCTAAACATCTCCTCGTTTTCACTAGAGCTGTCAAAATAAACAATAGAGGAATCTAGCGAGGGAGGAGTAAGTCAAACCTTTTTCTTGTTTCCTTAGCCATAAGGAAAATGTGATTTTGAGTCTCCCGTCCTCTCATGTTTGGGAAGAGCGTAGACCTCTTGGTAGGCTTCTTGATGGCAATGGTGGTCATCTCCTCTTCTTCATCGGAGGAGGACTCGTCGTTTGAGTCCCAATTCTTTCCAATATACGCTTGATGAGCTTGCCTCCTTTTCCTGAAGATTTTCTTTTCTTGAGGCTTCATTTCCTTCTTCCTCTTATTCTCTTCATAAGTGCAGTCAACCATGGAGTGACCTTACTCACCACAGTTATAGTAGGTACGTCGAGCCTTGGATTTTCCTTTTGCTTTGCTCTTTCCTTCATTTGAGTTGCTACCGTTTCTTCTTTTCATCATGCGCTTGAATTTCTTCATAAAAACTACCATCTCTTCATCATCCAAGTCGGTGCTCACATCACTTGTATCTCTTTCATCTTGAGCTTCACGGTCTTCCTTTCCTTTAGGCTTGCAAGTTGCTTTGAGAGCAACTTCCTTCTTTTAGGAGGATGCGAGCTCAGTGTTGATGGCTCCTAAGATATACTAACAAATCATCCCCGACAACAGCGCCAGAAATGTTTGTTGGTATTTCATAACACCACAGATCATCTCCGGTAAAGAGATGAGATCTGCAAGCGCACGGAAGATACCATTGTAGCATTTCGCCCATGAGTATTCCCAAGGGTATCATATTTATCCCAAAGGAAGGCAATGGAGTAAAGTATATACAACTCTTATAGTCAATCTATGGGATACTAATCCATTATCCGGACAGGGGTAAGTTGATAATAGGGGTAGTGTGACACATACCTAGGCAATCTATTATAAAGGGTAAAATGGGTCATAGAGGGAGATTGGATTAAGATTTAGAGAGTTGCTCCTACAATGCTCCTAATACATATACATAGCCTAAGGTAGATACTAATGGTCACGTCAATGATGAATTCCTATGCAATGATATTCAACACATCGGGCACGGGCTTACCCCTAGCAGTACTAGGGCGACTCCCGCCAAGAGCCCGTGGCATATCCAAACGTGGAGGATTACAAAGGACAAATAGGGTTGTCACCACCTACTGCCTACCTCTTCAATCCGTGGGTCTACGAGACATCCAATGCTAATTAAATAGCCTAGCATCATGCTAGCATACTAAGCAAATACCTTAGGAGCCATGGCACAAGCCATCCTAAGGCAATGACTAACCTAAACATCGTTGGACCAATGTTTAAGCATAGCATAAGTCATTCATATTAGCATAATCATATCATAACTACATAGACTATAGTGGGGGTCTATAGTGTTTATGACCATAAGATGTGACCATGAGAGTGAAATCATAAAGACTATACCTTCCACATACATGGACTCCACAATCAAACAAGAAACGCTTTGTCCAAGTATACGTATAAAAGAAGACTAAAGATAATATCTTTATTGAGCACAAAGTCACAAATACAAGAAGGAATACATAAGCCATACCTTTCCCAATGTGGAATTGGGAAGAGAGACTCCTTTCCCAATTTGGACTTGGGACTAGAGGCTCTCCTCTCTACATCCTAACTTCTCTAAGGACTATGGAAGATAGTGTATACAATAGAATGATGCCCAAGTGGTGTGTGTTGAAGTGAGGTGTAGGGGGTCCTATTTATACTAGTGTTGAGGTCGGTTCCCGCCACCAAAAGCACGCGAATCAGTCACCATTGACTCTAGGGAGCCGGGAGGAGCCAACACGTGGAGGCTGACCGAGTTTGGTGCGAAGACCAGGTCGGCCGACCCCCTGGTTCGGCCGACTTGGTCATTGCACCGTTTCTCGTGTGCTTTCTCCAGGTAGCTACCAGGTGGGTCCCATTGATGTATATGGGTGATACACCGTTGAATCTCCTTAGAGACTTCTGTTTGTGGGCCATTTGATCCATGTGATGCCACGTGTCGTCGCCTGATTGACTGGGATGATATTTTATAGGATTGGTCCCTCTACATTTCCTACATAAAATTCTGCATACACATATTTCTCCAAGTCCAAGTGGAATTGGGTTAGATAGAAAGGTGATGTGTGCAAGAAATGACAAATCCTTCACGAAATTGAGTTAAATTGACGGATGGAATTCGTATATTACAGCCGTCAACAAACTCCCCCAAGCTTATCCTTTGCTCGTCCCGAGCAAAGTCAAGACTTTAGGTTGATGATCAGGAGTTGCTACAATGTCTTATTTTCAAAAGTATCTAATGCACAACAAGATACTCTACCTAGTATTGCAGATGGTTGCTATGATACCCTACCTTTCTTAAGTTATCATGGGGCTTATGCTTTTTCATATTCATGAGTAGTTGAAAGGTAGAATAGCAAATGGAACAAACATAGCCTAGAAATCAAGTTCCACTTAAATCCCGGAGAATTCAATTTAGATATTAAGTACCTCAATTTGATTCTCTCAGTCACTCCTTTGTGGATAGTGGAAATATTTCCTCACCAAAGCATTGTGCCTCTGCTATTCCTACTCATTGAATATGGCTTGTATGTGGAGCTTGGTAAGGAAAGTAAGTAGGCATATTTGCATCACATATATTGCTAAGTCAAATGAGTAAGCCTTAGGAGAATTCAAATCAAAACTTTTGATTCAAGACTAGTGCATGTGTGATGGAGTGGAAGTGGATGTGGATACTTGAGATAACTCCTTTTTTGGTATAATCTCTCTTTCTTTTGCAGGGATGAAACATAGCTACTTTTCTTTTCTCTTTTTTTTCTCATGCTTATGAGGTAAGCATGCTTTTTTTGTAGCCATGTCTTCTACTCCCTTTCTTTGCAATGAATTTTGAAGAGGGTGCTAAACATGAATAACATGGAGTTTCTCTTTTTGTTGTGGTATGGTGAATATGATGGACGTTATGCTTACTTCTAGTGTAGAAGTATAGCATGTGCAAGTGAAGTCTTGAATTCAAAAAGAGTTGAATGATTTCTCACATAGGTCTGTACTAGTTTGACTAGGCTCAATGTGAAAGCAAATAGCATATGCATAAGGTTTTGTCTATGTATGAACATCACATGGCTTTGGTAGGTATTTCAAATCATATGAGGGAAACTTAAATCTTTGTAGAATTTCTCCAGAAATCTAAGTTTTACTTTCAAACTAGGACTAGCAGCCCTATTACTAATTCTAATCTTGCAACAACCTAGAATTAGATTAAGCTTTTGCTACCCACAACTTCCAAATTAAGGTAAAAGTATTTCAAACCAATGAAAGCAATATTCAGAGAGTAGCAAGTTGTAAACTAGAGACTTAGGAATATAAAACATAGCAACTATTCATCATTTCATCTATGTGTATTCTAAATCATTCTTACCGCACATCTTTATTTGATATTCAAAACAAATCTAAGTTCCTATTTTTATGGTTTTTTTAGATGCATGGTGGATGGTGGATGAATGGAAAATAAATATGCAATGGATGATTTGAAATAAAAATGTAGTGGGTATGATTCAGGATACCTCAAGTGGGGGTCCTCCCCCAAGCTTATTCTTGATCAAGGTCCGTGATAGGGGTTGAAACCCTAACGACGGAGGTAGGCCATGAGTTGGCCTATCCTTGTTGCAGCATGGCTTTGACAATGGAGGGTTGAGTGTTGATTGTTGTGTTGGCTCCCATTGACACCATGAGTGTGGTTGAATAGAGTGTTTTCGATGTTGATCGTCCTCACATCAGGGTCTCCATGTGTTGGGTGTGATTTGCTGTTCCTTGGCTAAGATAATGATAACCTTTTAGAACCAAAGGAATGACGTGCACTCAACATACATTGAGTATGTTCGTCATTCTTTGACTAAGGTGTATCATATCTTTTTGCCATAAGAGAGTGACATGTGCCCAACATGCATTGGGTATGATCAGTTGTTCCTTGGGTAAGGTACAACATACCTAGAACCACAAAGGAATGACATGCACTCAACATGGGTTGAGTGTGATATGTTGTTCCTTGGCTAAGGCATGACATACCTTGTAGCCACATAGGGACAACATGCACCCAATATAAATTGGGTGTGATCTTGTCATTCCTTGGTCATGGTACATCATAACTCTTAGCCACATAGGAACAACTTGTACCCAATGATGGTGGCAAATCCCTTGAGCTCGAATGAGTGCTTAAAATAGTTGAGAGCATAATGCTCTCAACCATTCGTGGCAGCTCATTGGTTGCTCATGGAGGGTTCTCATTTCAAATCTCTAGCCTCGTATAGTTATGATTGACCTTCGAGCATAATTTCCGATAGGTAGCAACTATCCTCATCTACTCCTTGGCCAAGAGATGTTGAAATGGGTTCCTCTAGGGATCCCAAAAATCAGCTTCATGAATGCCTGCATAGTAATATTACTCATGCAAACTTCCTCTCTTGAATGGAGAGGGATGGTTAGCTCCCGAGACTTGTACAAATGAACGTTCGAGTTAGGTAACCAAACTTTCATTTGTACATACGGGGAAGAACAAAATCAAATATGCATTGGATCCAATGTTAAGTGTATCTATGATCAGTGTGTTATTCATTGTTAAGAGTGGAGCTTTATGGATAATTCATGTTGCATATTTTCTAAAGCTCCTACTCATAGCACTGCATGTGATAGAAATACACTATATGGATCCCTAAACATTTTAAAGTTTCTAACCATCTTAGCTTTCAAGAGCAAATTTTTATCATCTAGACCATGACAAACAAGATTCTCAATTTTATCCTCCTGAACCTCACTAGGAATTTGAAATTTAGTGACTCCTCCTAAAAATGCCATTCAATTTCAGAGCAAGGATATCACTTATTCCTAGGAGTTTGAAATCTAGTGACACCATCTATGCATGAAGCTCAATTAAAAATTATGGTTGCCACTATGCCCAAGATCCTTTATGCCAATTCACCAATTAAGTCATGCCCAAAAGTTTTATTTTCTAACCCTAGACAAAAATAACTAAGTATACAAAATAATGCTTAAAGGATTCCAGGTACTTGTTTTTAGATTTTTCCAAGTAAGGTGGGATTTCCTTTGGAGATCCAAAAGTCAATACCCACACTTACTCTTGTGAGGATGCATGAGAATTAAATGATGATGAAGTGTCAACCTTCCTCACAAATGCAAGCAAATACATTCAACTCTATGGAAAACCAAACAATGAAAAATTCTAAACTCATACCTCATTTGAAGAGCAGTTGGTGACGAAGGTCTTTGTGTGAGAAACTCACAACCTTGATTTTCAGCATAGGCTTGATGGTTGATGTCAAATGAAAAGTTGAGATTGGATTTGGCAATGGATTTCGTTCTGGCTCCTCCATTGGGTCATCATCTTGAACATTTCTCTTCCTCAAATTCAAAATGAGTTTGAAGGAGAGAAGTGTTCTCGGATCCTCCCAGTGGTGACTTGACCTTGATGAAACCTTCCACTTTTTGCCATACCACCTCTTCACAATTTTGACCTAGCTGCACTTTAATCAAGAACACACAAAACAACTCGAAAAAGGGTTACATTAGCCAAAAGCAAATTAAACCCAATTTTCAAATTGTCTTGCCCAGCTTTAAATAACTTGTAAATGCAATGAGGGTCAAAGCAAATCTTTTTGGTTTGAGCTAGGAAGATAAATTCAAGTGGTCATGCACATAGTTCATATCCAATTAAATTTCTCCTCTAATTCAAATTTATAGTTTTATGATGATTGGAAATTTTACTTTCCAACATGCAAGTGTGGAATTTCAAACATGCAAATGCAAGGGTTGATGCAATTTGGAAAACAAATATGAGATAACTACCAATTAACCTATTGGCGAGGACTCACCGAATTTTTTAAGTCCGGTGAGTGATGACTATCAATTAACCTATTGGCAAGGACTCACCAAATTTTTGATGTCCGATGAGTAGGACTTAACTCTGTTCTGTTCAGCGTGATGATTTGTTGTCCAATCCCGGAGTGAAAGATGTGGACAATTTCTTCTGTTTTGACAGGCCAAACTCATTTGGCTGTCATTTGGACATGTGGGCAACCTGGTGGCCCTAGCCTCTCCCCGTTGTTTTGATATAGACATGTTGTTGTAGCGACGGGTTCTCCCTCTTGAATCTATTCCTTCATAAGCATGGTGAGGCTTTGTCCTTCTTAGGGGTGCCACTCTGACCATATTGATATTCCATTGAATCAACCCATACCCTGATCATGGGTCAAAGGCTTCCTTGGGCACGATGACACGAGGACTCCACAATCAAACAAGAAATGCTTCACTTCAACACATCTTTTACTTTTCCTGGATCAATAGATACTCCTCCTTCGGAGATAATGGGGCCTAAAATCGATTTCTCTCTCAACCAGAATTGGCACTTGTTAAACTTGGCATACAACTGGTGCTTTTGCAATTTCTGTAATGTCAGCCTTAAATGCTCTTCTACGCTTCTCGAGTATACCATGATATCATAGATGAACACTACGACGAACTGATCCAAATACTCCATGAAGACATTATTCATGAGGTTCATGAAGTAAGCAGGTGCATTCGTCAATCCGAATGACATAACGGTGTACTCATGCGACCTATACCGTGTTCGAAAGGCTGTTTTGGGTATGTTTGCAGGTCTGATTTTTAGTTGAAAGTACTCTGATCGAAGATCAATCTTAGAGAATATTCGTGCTCACGTCATCTGGTCAAACAGTTCTTCTATAAGGGGCAACAAATACTTATTCTTTATTGTCACTTCATAGAGAGATCAGTAATCCACACACATCCTTTGAGATCCATCCTTCTTATCTACGAAGAGCAATGGGGCTCCCCATGATGATGAACTCGACCATATAAACCCTTTTCTAGGTGCTCTTGAATCTGCATCTTGAGCTCCACTAATTCATTAGTAGGCATCCTATATGGCCTTTTAGCTATAGGTGCAGTTCGAGGTATTTATTAAATGACAAACTCGATGTCATGATCAGATGGCATACCAAGCAATTCTTTTTGAAATGCCTCTGGATACTCACAAACAATCAAAATTTTTGCCAATGTCACACGTTGCACATGGTTTAGCATTGCCTTTCCAGTTGTTAGATGAATTGCCTTGAATTATGTACTAGCTCTCTCGTTGGTTGTCAACTGCACTATTCGTGTGGCACACTGGATCACTCCATTATGCTTCTGTAGCCAATCCATTCCAAGTATTATGTCCAATCCTTGTGAATATCTCAGAGTTCTGGATTCACGAGGAAATCTACGCCCTTATTTTAAGACTTACTCTTGGACGTACTATATTTGTTCTCATCTTCCATGTAGCTTCGTCCAAAATAGTGAACCTTCTAAATGAGGGGCCTGTTGTCGATGTCTGCACGAAGATGGTGGACGACGCTGGAGCATCCAGCTTCGGCACCTCCCAAGGGGCCTGCCGTCGACGTGCCGAAATGTCAACGACAGCACCAAGCACGGATAAATGAGTAAACTCTACTGTCCCACTCTTGTTGCTAATAAGGTTCCCTTGTGATAGCCTGTAAACCAAGGGCCTACCGTCGACGTCTACACGAAGATGGTGGACGACGCCGGAGCTTCCAGCTCCAGCACCTCCCAATGGGCCTGCCGTTGACATCTACGCAGAGATGGTGGACAATGCCGGAGCATCCAGCTCCGACACCTCCCAAGGGGCCTGCCGTCGACGTCTACCCAAAGATGGTGGACTACGCTGGAACATCCAGCTCTGGCATCTCCCAAGGGGCCTGCCATCAATGTCTACACGGAGATGGTCGATGATGCCAGAGCATCTAGATCTGGCACCTCCCAAGGGGCCTGCCATCGACGTGCCGGAACGTCAACGATAGCACCAAGTGTGGATAAAGAAGCGACGTGGGAATTGGAGGATGATATCAAGAAGGACTTTCCCTATCTCTTCTCTTCCGCGTCGAATATCGAGGGCGAGATTCATTTTAAGGGGGGTAGGTTTGTAACACCCTCATTTTCACCCTACATACATTCATATACATGTTTAACATTAACCTACAACAAGAGGGACGAGTTTAAGATTGATTTGGAGCATTTAAAATTTATTTGGAACAAAACCGCACTTAAAATGCAGGAAAGAGCGGACTAGTCCGATTTTACTGAGGACTAGTCCAATTTCTCTCTGACTAAAAACGGACTTGTCCGTTTTTGCTGTGGACTAGTCCGATTTTGCCTCTGGAAACCTTCGGACTTGGCCGATTTTGTGCGGACTAGTCCGATATTCCAAGAATCCTTGAAAAATTGCTAAGTCCTTGAACTTTTCCGGACTAGTCCGGTGTTCCAGCGGACTTGTCCGATTTCCTCTTGACTAAAGTTGGACTTGTCCGATTTCTGGCCAGACTTGTCCAATTTTCTCTCTGGACGACTTCGGACTAGTCCGGTCCTTTCCGGACTTGTCTGATATTTCTCGACTCCAAGTTGATCTCTTGTTTTACGACTTGTTTCTTGGGTTTCACGTTAAGTGGGCCTAGGGACGTTGTGCCTAACTCTTTTAGAGCCCATGAGGGACTCTGAACCGGCCTCTACTCATCCCAAACTCGAAATCCATCTAACCCTAGCCTCCACCTCTAGATAAACAACCCCACCCTTTGGCTTGACATCTATTTGCCACTTTTCCACCCCACCCAAACCCTAGTTCGTGAAGAGCCACCATCAAGGAGGGAGGAGAAGATCCCAAGCAAGAAGAAGAAGAGGGGGAAACAAAAGAGGATTAAGATCTCCACCAAGTTTCGTCCTTCACCACCAATTCATCTCCAAGTTCATCACCAACCCTAGATCACCAAGATCCAAGTGCTACCTCCAAGTTTCATGATTCATTGGAGTCCTAAACACCTGGTATACCTTCTATTATATTTTCCTTACGTGAATTCGACACCTAATCTCAAAATTTACATCGATCTAAAAAACCCTAATCTGCTGACCTCGTAAAGTGCGGACTTGTCCGGTCCCTAGTGGACTAGTCCGATTTCCCTGGATAAATTGTGTTGAATTAATTCTAAAGTTTGATCTAATCACATCCAAACATGTATAAACTTGTTAAAAGCTATTAGAATTAGTTAGTGATCATTAAAAGCAATCAATTAACAAGTTCTACCTTGCATTTGCATTAATCATGCATGTCATGTCACATTGAGTAATATTTGTGCACTCTTCGATTGTGTTTCTTGTCTTGTATGTTTATTGTGCGGATTAAACAGATTTGTGCTAGAGTGTGCCGCGGAGGATCTACAGCACCAAAGTTTGAAGCCTTTGATCCTAATCAACAGCAAGAGCAAGGCAAGTGTCCTTGAATCATATTGATCCTGTTTTTAAAATAAATGTTTTTTTTTGGAAAATTGCATGCTTGTGTCTATTTGATGGGAATCCTATGGTAGGAAGTTTACTAGCGTTCTTTCACCACCCTTGTCGCCTGGAATTTATTGTTGAGAGTCGGGAAGGGCTTTTTACCTTTTGCTTCGCTTAATCAACTCGGATGGGAAACAACTATACCACTCAATTTAATTATGCATGGATGAGATTTATGGTTAACATGAATTGGTTAAATATGATATCGTAATGGGTGATCTAAGCATGCATGGTATGTGGATGGGTTGGATGTTATGGTGGTTTGCTTGCCTTAGATCTATGTACCGGTTCATGCGAGAATAAGCCAAGATTACAGTGCCGCCACGAGGCCAAGTATGAGTGCGGCGTAGCTGATTAATTAGGGCTTGTCCAGTGCTATTTGGACCATTAAGGATGCTCACGGAAGGGGTAGTCAGATTGGGTTTGTTGATGATTGGACTACCCTGGGATCCGAATGGCTCAAGACGGGGCCCTTGGTTGAAGATGTGCTCTGTAGGAGACATCGCCACCGGTGAAACCTCAGTGGGGTCTAAATAGGCTAGTAATCCCTTTGTAAAGGATATTTTGTGATCTCTTGGCCACACACCGACGGAAGTGTGAGACGACATAATAGAGGTTCTAGTCATCGAAAGGTGATGAAATCATAAACACGTGGGTAAAGTGGTACAACCTCTGCAGAGTGTGTCTAAAACTATCATGATAGCCGTGCTCCCGGTTATGAGCACCTGGACAACTTCCATGATTAGAAGGAACTCGGTATTGGGATGGTATTTGGGATAGTTATGGTTGGTATTATGGTTATAGATTAATTTCTGGTATTGAATATGGTTATTGGCAAATGGTTAAATCTGGAATTATTGATGAGGATGGTGAATTGTGGACTGGTATTTTGATATTACTTATGATTATGATGGGTTTGATTCATATACATATAATATATTGCTTTTCAAATGTTTTAATGTACTTTTCAGCATTTTGCCATTATTATTGTCATCATTTGAATAAGCCACATGTCGTACTTTCCACACTTGTTGAGTACGACATGTACTCACTCATGCAATCCCCCCAACAGTTGCAGGTCAGGATTGGGAGTTTAATGGTGATAATGCGGAGTTCTAGGCCGTGTCTCCCGTCAGCTTGCCTATGGTGTTATTAGAGCTGCGCTATCCCTTATGCTTAGTTTGCTTAGTTGCTTAATTAGTTTATTTCTGCTGCATTAGTAGAACTTGTCATTAATATTCATTAGAGCTTGTAATCAAGGATAATATGGTTTGTGTAATAAAACTTGGATAATAAATCTTGTCTTGTGGTAATTTTGTGTATACTCTTTTGTGAATGCACTCGTGTATGTGTGTTGAACATCCTGGGCACACATATGCGTTAGCTTGGTTCATTTTTCGGAACCGGGCGTCACAAACCAGCTCCGCACCTACCAAGGGGCCTGCCATCGACATCAACACAGAGATAGTGGACTACGCCGGAGCACCCAGCTCCAGCACCTCCCAAGAGACCTGTCATTGACGTCTACACTGAGATAGTGGACGACGCTGGAGCATCCAATTTCGGCACCTCCCAAGGGGCCTGCCGTGACGTGCCGAAACATCAATGATAGCACCAAGCGCGGATAAATGAGTAAACTCTACTGCCACACTCTTGTTGCTAATAAGGTTCCCTTGCGATAGCCTGTAAACTAGAGGCCTCTCGTCGACGTCTACACGGAGATGGTGAACGACGCTGGAGCACCCATCTGCGGCACCTCCCAAGGGGCCTACCGTCAACGTCTACACGGAGATGGTGGATTATGCCGGAGCATCTAGCTCCTGCACCTCCCAAGGGGTCTGCCCTCAACGTCTAGACCGGGAGGGTGGATGATGTCGGAGCACCCAGCTCCGGCACCTCCCATGGGGCTTTTCGTTGACGCCTACACAGAGATGGTGGACGACGGCAGAGCATCCAGCACCGGCACCTCCCAAGGTTCCTGCCATCGACGTCTACACGGAGATGGTGGACGATGCCGGAGCAACCAGCTCCGGCACCTCCCAAGGGGCCTGCTGTCGACGTCTACACGGAGATGGTGGACGACGCCGGAGCACCCATCTCTGGCACCTCCCAAGGGTCCTGTCGTCGACGTCTAGATAGAGATGGTGGACGATGCTAGAGCATCTAGCTCTGGCACCTCCCAAGGGGTCTGCCGTCGACGTGCCGAAACATCAACGATAGCACCAAGCGTGGATAAATGAGTAATCTATATTGATCCGCTCTTGTTGCTAATAAGGTTCCCTTGCGATAGCCTGCAAACCAAGGGCCTACCATCGACATCTATATGGAAATGGTGGACGAAGCCGGAGCACCTAGCTCCGGCACCTCCCAAGGTGCCTAACGTCGACGCCTACACAGAGATGGTGGACGACGCCGGAGCATCCAGCTCCGACACCTCCGAAGGGGCCTGCCGTCGATGTCTACCCGGAGATGGTGGACAACACTGGAGCAAAAAGCTCTGGCACCTCCCAAGGGGCCTGCCGTCGACGTCTACACAGAGATGGTGGACGACGTTGGAGCTCCCAGCTCCGGCACCTCCCAAGGGACCTGCCGTCAATGACGACGGAGCATCCATCTCCGGCACCTCCCAAGACGCCTGCCGTCGACGTGCCGAAACGTCAACGACCGCACCAAGCGCAAATAAATGAGTAAACTCTACTGCCCCACTCTTCTTGCCAAAAAGGTTCCCTTGCGATAGCCTATAAACCAGGGGCCCGTCGTCAACGTCTACACGAAGATGGTGGACGATGCTGGAGCAATGAGCTCTGGCACCTCCCAAGGGGCCTGCCGTCGACGTCTACACAGAGATGGTGGACGACACCGGAGCACCCAGCTCCGGCACCTCCCAAGGGGCCTGCCGTCAACGTCTACACAGAGATGGTAGACGATGCCGGGGCATCCAGCTCTGGCACCTCCCAAGGGGCCTAACGTCGACGTGCCGAAACGTCAACGACAGCACCAAGCGCAGATAAATGAGTAAACTATACTGCTTCGCTCTTGTTGCTAATAAGGTTCCCTTGCGATAGCCTGTAAACCAGGGGCCTACCGTCGACTTCTACACGGAGATCGTGGACGACGCCAGAGCACCTAGCTCCGGCACCTCCCAAGGGGCCTACCGTCGACGCCTACACGGAGATGGTGGATGACGCCGGAGCATCCAACTCCGACACCTCCCAAGGGGCCTGCCGTCGATGTCTACACGGAGACGATGCACGACGCCGGAGCAACCAGCTTCGGCAACTCCCAAGGGGTCTGCCATCGACGTCTACACAATGATGGTGGACGATGCCGGAGCACCCAGCTCTGGCACCTCCCAAGGGGCCTTCCTTTGACATCTACACAGAGATGGTGGACGACACCGGAGCATCCAGCTCCGGCACCTCACAAGCCTACTGTCAATGTGCTGAAACGTCAACGACAACACCAAGCGCGGATAAATGAGTAAACTCTACTGCCCCGCTCTTGTTGCTAATAATGTTCCCTTGCGATAGCCTATAAACTAGGGGCCTATCGTCGACATCTATACGGAGATGGTGGATGACGCCAGAGCACCCAACTCTGGCATCTCCCAAGGGGCCTGCCATCAATGTCTACACAGGGATGGTGGACGATGCCGGAGCAACTAGCTCTGGCACTTCCCCAGGGGCCTACCATTGACGTCTACACGAAGATGGTGGATGACGCCGGAGCACGCAGCTCCGGCACCTCCCGAGGGTCCTACCGTCGACGTCTACACAGAGATGTTGGACGATGCTGGAGCATCCAGCTCCAGCACCTCCCAAGGGGCCTGCCGTCGACGTGCCGAAACGTCAATGACAACACCATGTGCAGATAAATGAGTAAGCTCTACTGCCCCACTCTTCTTGCTAATAAGGTTCCCTTGCGATAGACTTTAACCAGAGGCCCGCCATTGACGTCTACAAGGAGATGGTGGACGACGCCGGAGCATCTAGCTCCGACACCTCCCAAGGGACCTGCTGTCGATGTCTACACGGAGATGGTGGGCGACGCCAGAGCAACCAGCTCTGGCACCTCCCAAGGGGCCTGCCGTCGACGTCTACACGGAGATGGTGGACGACGCCGAAGCATCCAGCTCCGGCACCTCCCAAGGGGCCTGTCGTCGACGTCTACACAAAGATGGTGGATGATGCCAGAAAATCCAACTCCGGCACCTCCCAAGGGGCCTGCCGTCGACGTGCCGAAATGTCAATGAAAGCACCAAGCGCGGATAAGTGAGTAAACTCTACTGCCCCACTTTTGTTGCTAATAAAATTCCCTTGCGATAGCGTGTAAACCAGAAGCCTGTCGTCGACGTCTACACAGGGATGGTGGACGACGCTGGAGCATCCAGCTCCGGCACCTCCCAAGGGGCCTGCCGTCGACATCTACACGGAGATGGTGGACGACGCCGGAGCAACCAGCTCCGACACCTCCCAAGGGGCCTGCCATCGACGTGTACATGGAGATGGTAGATGACGCCGGAGCATCTAGCTTTGGCAAATCCCAAGGGGCACGCCGTCGACGTCTACACACAGATGGCAGACGACGCCAGAGCATCCAGCTCCGGCACCTCCCAAGAGTCTTGCCGTCAACGTCTACATGGAGATATTGGACGTCGCCAGAGCATCCAGCTCTAGCACCTCCCAAGAGGCCTGTCATCGACGTCTACACAGAGATGTTGCATGACGTCGGAGCATCCAGCTCCGGCAGATGGTGGTGCTATGACGCCCCAAACTCCCCCACTCCTTTGGGGGCCAGTCCAAGACATTCTGTGGTCAAGTGGTAGATGTGGGTAGCCAACTAACCACACCTACCAAGGGGCCTCTAACGGGGTTCACATGCATAAAATCAACAGACGACACTGCGGTCATGTTAGTTGTGCAAATTGTTGGTCCGGAGAAGCCAACGAGCTCAACAAAGGTTCTGCAGATCCTTACGATTTGGAACAACAGTTGAGAGTCACAGTGACAATGCAAGAAGGCAACACACAAATTCAAATCCATTAAGGAATTTTTTACAAAAGAGGGTGAACCCCGGATACTAAAACAAGCCACCAGCCTCAGCCCCGACTGAACTGTGCTACGACGTGTTTGGCAGCCTCCTCAACCTCAGCCGATGCTGTCGTCTCACGTTCCGCAACAGGGCCTTCAAAAACAGGCTCCAGTGGCAGATCAGGGTATCAGCTCCGGTAGCACACCATGATATGGGATGCCACTGTCTCCTCCGCTGCCCTACCCTCGGCTTCCAGACGCTGAGTCAGCTGACGCTCCCGCAGGTCGAGCTCCCAGGCGCGGCGCTCTGCCGTGTGCTCCCGAGCTTGGACATCAAGATCGTGCAGAAGGAGTTCCTAACGCTCAGCTTCGTGCTTTGCCCGATCCTGCGCCAGATTGCTCTCATGGAGCTCAAGGTCTTCGAGGCAGGACTGCAGCCTGCCCTGATCGGCTTCAGCTCGAGCCATCATCGCGTGCGCCACTGCCTCTTGTTCGGCAATTGCAGCCTCCCTCTTGGAAACGGTGACTTCTTGACAACTCAGGGCCTCTCGATCAGCAGCAAGAGCGCGCAGGCGGGCGTCAGCAGCATCATTGGCTGCCTTGGCATCAGCCAGGATCTTCTGGGTCAATGCGTCTGAGGCCCTTACCAAGCAATGCCTCACCTACAGTTCATTGTTCTCCTTCTTGTACTTCGCCTTTGCCTCGGCGATCGTAGAGCTCAGGAGACTCTCCCAGCCTCGGAGGTACTTGCCCTCGGTACGCAGCTTCTCCCACTCTACGGCAAGAGCCTCTTTCGCCCGATGGAGGTTGGATTGAAGGATGCTGGATTGCGTCAAGTCCATGACGTCAGAAAGTCGCTCTGGTTGCGTTGAAGTCAGGGAAGATTGTCCGGTGATCATCTTGGGGATCCCTTCCTCCTGTGGCGGTGAAGGCGAGGCCACCAACACAGAGGATCTTGCCCCCGGAGCCAGAGCAGGAGTTGCGGTGACACCTAACACAACAGGGTCACCACCGCTCAAAGGGTCGATCGCCAAATCAGCAGCACTACAGGCCAGACCCCCAGACCCCGAAGTTGGCTCCGACATGGCCTCTGTCACGACAGCCAGAGGTGCCTCTGGCACGACAACTAGAGATGCAACCAAAGATGCTTCAATACCCACACTGGGTACAGACGCCGGAGCAACACTCCCCTAAACAAGTTTGGTAGGCTGCCCCGCCGGCCCAGCCGTAGCATCCTTGATAGCCTTCAAAGCACTCCCGGACAGTACCCCCCACGGTAGGGGCCTCACAACAGCTGATGTAACCCTGCAAATCAAGACCAAGCCCTGACCAATCAACATAGGCAGGTGAGATAATAGAGCAAGCGTAGGCAAGAATGCCTTACCAACGTCCCCAGAAGCTCCAGCGAGCCTCCACCTTCGGCGACCTTGAAGCCTCGAGCCCTGGCGATGGCGTAACAGGTGATGCCATCCTGGCAGGGTCTTCGCAAAGGCAACCAGCAGTGCCGCCACACTGTGCCGGTGTACTCCCTCCAACCTTGACAGAGCCACCTCCCGAGTTGTCGACGACATCGGCCTGAGTCCTTTTTGCCTGAGGCTCCGAAGGTGTGATGCTGCCGGAGTCCCCTACGGCACCTTGGACCGTGCAGGTAGCGAGGACGCTGGATGACGTGCCGACCGCCAACAATGGAGGAGCCGCTGCCTGGCGGACCAAACTTCCCCCCGAAGAACCACTGACGCTAGGCACTAGAGAGGGGCGCACCGGTGGATGCTGACTTGGAGCAAAGGCCACCTGTGGCGGCACCCTCGGTGGCGATCGAGGGCGTTTCTCCTTCACAACATCGACCACCAGGGCCTTCCCTTTGCCTACATCGGGGACTTGTTCCTTCCCCTTACCTATGTTACGGACCAACGCCTTGCCTTTCCCCCAGCAGCAGGCGCCTCCTCCGCCCCGGAGACCTCAGAGCCTAAAGAAGGTGCGGACTCCTCCGAGGAGTCGACGATGGCCTGGCCCCAGCTCTGATCGTGGATCTGGCACGGCGCAGAACCAATCACGTCAAAGTTGGGCATCTCCTTCAGAACCTTCGACCGAAGTTCTCGATCCGTGCAAATGGTGGGCAAGCCTGCGGCAGGTTAAAGACGTCGCCCGACAGCAGGTCATCGCACGCCTTGGACATTGATTCGAACACCTTCTGCAGGGTCGTCTCCGTGTCGCGACCCCTCAGCAACCAGATACCATCTTGGAGCCTGAAGTAGAGCCATGCTGGGTGAAAATGGTGCTGTAGAGGGGCCAGATGGCGGTGAATGAAGTCAGCCATCACCAACAACTCCGACAGACCATGGTCCGCCAGGAATGAGATCCTCTCCATCGCCGGCTTGTACGCCTCCTCGAGCATTGGGTGTTCCTCTCAAGCCGCCTTCCTAATCGCCGGCCACCCAGAGGGCAAGACCATGCGATCATGGGCATCGGCATGTACGATCACCCAGTCGCTCCTCCAGCCGGGCCACTTCGCCGGGGAGAGCGGAGTAATGTACTTAAAGGGGTTGTTGGCCCGATGCAGGAAGCAGAAGCCGCCGAGGAAGTTGGCTTTGCTCTTCTTCCCGGTCCGCCTCAGCACGAAGAACTACTGGAACATCGACACACATGGGCACACCCCAACAAACATCTCGCAGAAATGCAAGAACACCTCTACCACCACCAGAGAGTTCGGCGACAGATGGTGGAGCTGGATCCCAAGGACTTCCAAAAGTGCCACTTGGCGCTAGAAGTGTCACCTGGAAGGAGGAGACAGGAGGAATGAACCTGGAGTATGCATGCACAGTGAAGAAGACGATCTCCTTCTCCCCCAACTCCAGTGGCAAGGAGTCAGGACAGATCAGATCCCGTGGTTCCTTGTCCCCCCAGCCAAAAAAGCTGCCTCACGGGTGAGACATCCTCTATCCGGGAAGGAGGCAGAGCTGAGTCCACTGGGGCAGGGGGTTGAGAATCTCAAGAATGAGCAGACACACAAGGAGGGAGTCGAAGGCTCAAATGCTTGGGATGTGCGAAAGAAAGGAAATTCCATTACCCACAAAGGTACCCCTTTTAAAGCACCATAGTGTCATTTGGACAAACAGTGCAGATTTAAGCAGGCTCCAAATCAACGGCTCGTAACACGGCGACCATGACGAGCAGGTCCAGATCCCCCATTTGAAAAGCCGGCCCAGGCAGTTCCTCACTAGAGAAGGCAACCCGGCGGTTCCCATAAAAACGGAAGTGAAAGCAGCAGAAGTGCAGCAGGCGCCTCTGGAACCGTCACGATAATACCGCAGCAAGCAAAGATCCCGTCGCCACAACCCCTCAACCAGAGGGAGACGCATGGTTGTAGCAACAGAAGAGCGCACCTCTTTGACTGATCAAGAAAAAATTAAAAGACCGCGTGGGATGGGAAAGCAGGATAAGGCCCCACCCTCGGGCTCATCGCCTCACCCCAAGGTGGACCTAGGGGCCACTGTCGATACCCAGCACACCGAGTACCCTCGCGCACAGGCTAGAGCCGCCTAGGTACCTCACCTCCTAGCAGGGGCAGGGTCCGAGGGCGCAACATGTACAATAGACCCAAACCCGCTAGCCTCAGATGGGAGGTCCGGGGTGCCCACAAGACATCCCGAAGGTGGCACTCAGCTCCACCTTGACGACAAGCTCCCAGACAGCCACGTATCCAGCGGGAAGGTACCCGACCTCCTCTGCGGAGGTGAGCTCCCAAGATACCTTGTGGCACCCGAAGTCAAGACCCGACCTCCCCCACGGAGGTTGAGTACCCAAGCTGGGGGGAGATCTGGCTTCACTTGCAGAGGTGAGCTCCCGAGCTACCATGTGGCCCGCGAGATGGGCGTGGCCTCCACCGTGGCGGAGAGCTCCCCAGCGGCCGCATGGCCAGTCCACTTGCCCTGAGCGGATATTGAGGAAGTTAAGAAGGCGATACACCTTGTATCTGTCAAGCCTTGAAGATACGCGACTTCCCCGAATGCATGGTGCGGCGCACGCCTAATGTCAGGTAGCGCTGTGACTAATCACATCACAGTGAAGGCGCCGCAGGCCTATCCAACCCCGCCAAGTTGGGAGCTTACGGTGCCAGAGATAGTTGGATGGGACATTCCTTGCCAATGTCAGCAACGGTGCATGGGCTACAGATGACCCGGGTGGCAAGACGGCAAGTCCTCAAGTCCGTGGTCCAAGTAAGCTTACGGAAGAAGCCTTAGATCTTTAGGATAAAATCGCACCGGGACCACTTATCGAGCCCCAGGACCCCACTTCTAAGGCATCCAACCTTGACTATAAAAGGCCTGGACGACCTCCGATACAGAGGACTGGACTCAGAATCCTCAATACACACACGTACGCATACACACTCACCAAGCAATACAATACACCGTGGAGTAGGGTCTTACGCTCCTTGCAGCCTGAACCACGTAAAAACAATTGTCTCATACTCTTCCGCTAGAACACTAGTTTAAGGCCTAAGCCCCGCCAAACAAGAACCTCCGCGGGCTGCTCCTTAGCAGATCTGTGGGAAGTGTCGCATTGACCCTTCGACAGTGTCCATCTTCCTTTGAAGTAGAGGTCGATCGAGATAGAAAAGAGATAGATAACGAATCCCCAATGTTGGTGGCTGTTACATCTCTATTTCATCCTTCAATATAAATTAATTATGTGGAGAAAAAATCATTTCTTGCAAACATCACCTTTCTACTTAATCAATTACCACTTGTCTTTGGAAGAATAGTGATGCAGGCATTTTATGCAGGAAATGAGGTAAAAGAGGGGAGCAATCCTGTAAATTATCATCCCAACCAATCAAGTGCAGAAACATGGCATCACATGGATCAAATGGCCCATAAACAGTAGTATCCGAGGCCATTCAACGGTGTATCACTCATATCAATCAATGGGACCCACCTAGAAGTCACCCTAAGAAAACACACTGGAATTGGTCATAATCCCATTGTGGGCGAACAGGATGTTCAGCCGAAGTGATTCTGGTGCCAAACTTTGTCAACTTCCACGTGTCGACTCCATGTGGTGCCCTGATCACGATGAAGACTGATTCACCCGCTTTTGGTGGCAGAAACTACCCTTCTCCAGATGTAAATAGGACCCCCGACCCTCATGTCTCACACACACCACTTGTGCTTCATTCTATTTTATCTGTCGATACCTGGCATACCAGGTATCCCTTCATACCAGAAGAAGACACGTCGAGTTCCACCATCCAATGTTGTGGACATCCGGAGGCAACGTGTGTCTTACAGTCCCGGACATGCGTCCCTCCTTAGGGTGGCTCTGGCGCTGCCACGTGTCTTGCAGCCTGCCTCCATAGGGTGGCTCTGGCGCTGCCACGTGTCCGTAGTGTTGGACCTACCTCCCTGCTAAGCGAAGCTCCAGTGCTACTACGTGTCCTATAACACCGGACCTGCCTCCCTGCTGAAGGAAGCTCCGGTGCTATCACGTGTCCTTTAACGCCGGACCTACCTCCCAGCTGAGGGAAGCTAAGGTGTTGACACGTGTCAGGTGCTCAGATCTACGTCTACAATGGGAGGACTTTGGGATCTTCAATGGTGCTAACATTTAAGGCAATAAAACTATCATTGCAAGACCTGATTAACGTGCCTTTACTCTGTGTTAATGTTGCATGATCAGGAGGCAATCAAGGCTGGTAACGCCGTCATAAAGGCACGTTAACACGATATTAACCGCCATTACGCCTGTACACCATGTATAGGGTAATTAAAGCGGGCAGGGCCACCTGTTGGGCCCTGGTGCGAAACATCCAATCTTTGGCTTTTAAAATGATTGAGATGCACGATAGAAGGGGGGACGCACACAGACACAACTGAGCTCAGGCTTACGCATTCTCATACAAATAACACATATCTCATGGAGTAGGGCATTACGCTCAGGCGGCCCAGACCATGTAAAGTTCTTGTTTCACCTTGCTCTTGGATCTTGTTTAGCGCCCTGCCCAAATACGAACCTTCGCAGACTACTTCTAAGTAGTACCGGGGAAGTGTCGTTGCAACACTTCGACATTTGGCGCACCAGATATGGGTCTTCGAGATCTCCAAGATGGTGAACTCTGTTGCTGCTTCGATCGGACCGGTTGGACAAGCAGATGGTGGAAATCCTGCTAATGCTCAGAAGCTGGCGAACGTCGTTCCACCACCACCACCTGTTGCAGCAGTGAATGCTGCACAATAGGATGGTGTCTATGTGTCGGTCAAGAAATCGACCAACCATCCTAAGAACATGCTGAACACAGCGCGGACTCTCCTCCAGCGTCCTCCAGCGTCGAGAGCTCCTCCGGCTATGCTGGAACAATGGCCCGCTAACATTGAGCATCTGGTTGCAGCCACAGCCACAACGCTCGACAACCAAGGTCTGCTCGATGCGGGGCAGGCACATACCTATAACAGGATATTGTTTGGAAGACTTGGTCCTTTGGCGTCGCAGCATAGGAGACGTGCACCCTCCTAGCAAGCGTCGTCACGTACTCCTACAGTGCCTTATCACACTCACATGGCGTCGAGGCTCTTGACTCAAGATCTCCGATCGGAGCTCGACCACCTGTACATGAGGCAGGATGGACGTGTCAACATCGAGCATAGTCGCGAGAGTTGACTATGTCGTGAAAACCTTCTCCTCTAGCAGTTGGTTGTTTGGACCTCGCCTCACATCTCTGCATGGTGGAGCTCTGTCGCCAGTTTACCGCCAACTTTGGGAGCTCCTATACCCGGCCTGGCACTGAACTAGACCTCTTTGTCATACAATAGAAGTCGGGAGAGTCACTACAATCCTTCATCCAGTGATTCTCTCAGGTACGGAACACCATCCCTTCTATCTCCCAAGCTATTGTCGTTGTTGCAATCCGACAGGGAGTTCGAGACAATAAGATGTTGGAGAAGCTGGCGACCAAAAAACGCCAGTAGCATCACGGAACTCATCAGCTTGGCTGATAAATGTGTCAGGATTGCTGTGGGTGAGGAGATGCACTCCAAACAAGCTCCGAAGGCAAAGCAATCCACCTCCAAAGCCCAAGCTACTATCGTCCAAGGTAGTGGCCAAAAGAAAAACAAGAAGTCAAGTGGCAAGAACAAGTCTCTTGTTGGAGCACCTACTGCTGCAACAGCGGTAGCACCTAGTGGTCAGGGGCCATGCCCCAATAAGCGACCTCGACCATCATCCGAAGACAGTGATAAGATGTGGTGCCGAGTCCATAAATCCATGGGCCATAATGTTGAAGACTGCCGCAGGATCAAAAAGCTTGTTGAATGCTAGAGCAAGCGTCAAGATAATGCACCTTTCCACCAGCGGGAAGGCAAACAGAAGGTTGTTGTAGCTTCGTCTAATCAGCAGCTAGGCCTCCAAGACACCAAGAAGGCATTAAAGGCGGTCTACCACATTGTCGATGACTCCCGACACCAGCTTCGACAACAAACATCAGAAGACTCTCAATATTATGTATGGAGGGTCATGGGACATTACATCTCAGTGCGTAGTTAAGACTTTGCATCGGGACATGACGGAGGCTGCTTCTCCTACCTCCAAGGCGGAGCCCCATCGGAAGTGGATGGACACTCGCATCACTTTTGATGCTTCCGACTGTCCGAAGAACAAGGTCGGAGCTGGGCAACTGCCTTTGATGGTTTCTCTGACTATCAACAATGGTCGGTTCTTCCACGTCTTAGTTGATGGTGGTGCAGCACTCAACCTCATCAGCTTCGCTGCCTTCATGAAGCTTCAGCTCAACCTCTCAGACCTTAGGCCCTCGCGTCGATTCTCCGGAGTGGGTCCGAAAGCTATCATGCCACTGGGATCGGTCTTTCTGCGAGTTACCTTGGGAACTCCAGAGAACTACCGGTTAGAGAAGCTGATTTTTGATGTAGAACACATCAACCTTCCCTTAACTGCCATCCTTGACAGGCCAGCCCTGTATAGGTTCATGGAAGTGGCCCACTACGGCTGCCTGGTGTTGAACGTCAGGCATCCACCGGATCCGAGGGGATCGCAGTGATAGAGTTATAGCGTTGGAGAAGCTTCGTGCGCTCACAATAGCACAAGAAGCTAAAACCAGCAAGGAGCAGACTGCTCAACAACCTTCGAGCTCATGCCAATGCAGCTCAAAATCTGCACCTCGTGTGCAACCAAGCGGCGACACCAACGTTCCCGTCAAAGTCGTCCAAATCGGTCCTGATGCCACTGTTGACGGCTGTTATATACACATTTCACCCATCAATATAACTCTATTATGTGAAGGAATTGTCATTTCTTGCACATATCACCTTTCTATTTGACCTATTTTCACTTGTCCTTGGAGAAATAGTGCATGCAGGGAATTATTGTAGGAAATGAGGTAAAAGAGAGGGAGCAATATAATAAAATACCATCCCAGCCAATCAAGCGACGACATGTGGCACCACATGGATCAAGTGACCCACAAATAGAAGTATTCGAGGCCATCCAATGATGTATCACCCATATCAATCAATGACACCCACCTGGAAGTCACCCTGAGGAAGCACACTGGAATTGGTCCAAGTTTCCGTTAGGTCGACTAGGGGGTTCAGCTGACCCCTTCCTGGCGCCAAACTCAGTAAGCTTCTACTTGTCGACTCTCTGTGGTGCCTTGATCACGATGAAGACTGGTTCGCACACTTTTGGTAGCGGGAACCAACCCTTCTTCAGCTATAAATAGGACCCCCTACCCTCATTTCACACACTCACCACTTGAGTATTCATCCATTATAAACTTCATTCTCCATAGGTTTAGAGGAGTATAGGTTGTAGAGAGGAGAGCCTCTAGTCCCTAGTCAAAGTAGGAGAGGAGTAGAAGGAGTAGAATCGTATGGCTCTCATATTCTTATTTGTATTTGTGACTTTGCTCTTAATAAAGATTTTATTTTTAGTCTTCTATTTTATGTATACATGGATGAAGCGTTTCTTGTTTGATTGTGGATTCCGTATAAGTGGTAGGAGCAGTATTTATGATTATGCTATGCCATTATCATTATATCATTACAAACCCCCACTATAGTCTAATTAGCTATGACATGATTATGTTAATATGAATCACTTATGCTATGTATTAAAATTTGTTCAATGATGATTTAGTTCATTGCCTTAGGATGACTTGTGCCTAGGCTCTTAAGATAATTACTTAATATGCTAGCATGGTGCTAGGATAGATGAGTAGCGTTGAATGTCTCGTAGACCCAATGATTGAAGAGTAGACAGTAGGTGGTGACATCCCTGTCTTTCCTTTGTAGTACTCCACGTTCGGCTATGCCACAAGCTCTTGGCGGGAGTTGTCCTAGTGTTGCTAGGGGTAAACCCGTGCTCGATGTGTTAATCCACTTAGCATGAGAATTCATAATTGATATAATCATTAGTAACTACTTAGGCTATGTATATGTATATTAGAAGCACAGTAGGAGTATCTACCTACCTCTTAGCCTAGTCCCTCTTTACCTAATTTACCCCGTAAGGTTAGAATGCTCTTGTGTGTGTCACACTACCTCCAAACTATCATTTACCCATCCTTGCTAGAACCCTACCTAGATCAACCTAGCCTCTCCATTTGATGATTGCTTGCTTCCACCTAGCCTTCCTTTGGGAGAATATAAATGACACCCTTTGGGAATACTGTAAAAGGGGAAATGCTACATCAATAGACACCGTGCTCTTGAGGATTTACATCTGTGATTTAAGAACTATCAACAAGCATTTCTGGCACCATTGCTAGGAATGAATTATTAGTAGTGCGCTGGAAATATCATCAGCCACTCAGGCCACTCGTATATCTTGGGGTCTAGGTGACAAATAGGAACTCGCGCTCATCACTTTCCTCCGGGGAAATGTCAACGTGTTTGCTTGGCAACCATGACAAATGCCTGGGGTCCTCAAGGAGGTGATCGAGCATCCTCTAAAGATCTACCCTGATGCATGGCCTACACAATAAAAGCCCTAGAAGCAATCCATTGAGCAGCAGAACTTCATCCGAGAAGAAATCGTGAAGCTGCGTGACGCTAGATTCATTCGGCAGGTGCATCAGCCACGCTGGCTGGCAAACCAAGCTGTTGTACCCAAGGCCGGCGGGAAGCTTCGGATGTGCATCGACTACACCATATTAAATAAGGCATGCCCAAAAGACCCCCTTTCCGCTACCAAGAATAGATCAGATAGTGGATTCTACCTCAGACTGTGAGCTACTTTGTTTCCTAGACGCATATTTTGGTTTCCATCAAATTTAAGTGTCTAAGAAAGATTAAGAGCACACTACTTTCATCACAGTAGATGGTCTATACTGTTACACGACAATGCCTTATGGTCTCAAAAATGCTCTTTCCACCTTTTTGTGAGCCATGCACAAAACCTTTGGGGAGCTTATTCAGGACCTAGTGGAAGTCTACATTGATGACATCATTCTCAAAGTGAAGAACAAATACTCACTACTAGACAACCTTCAATCCGTCTTTGACAAGCTACGCTCGATGCACACGAAGCTCAACCATAACAAGTGTGTCTTTGGGATTTGCTCTGGAAAGCTTCTTGGATACTTGGTGAACCACCGAGGAATTGAACAAAATTCGGCCAAGATAAAGGCCATCAAAGCGATGTGGCCTCCTGCCCGTGCCAAGGACCTCCAGAAGCTTACTGGTTGTCTAGCCTCCCTCAGCCGTTTATCTGAAGGATGGCTGAGTGAGCACTTCCCTTCTTCAAGCTATTGAGGAAGTTTAGACCTTTCCATTGGTCCGGAGAAGCAGAGAAGGCCTTTGAGGAGTTGAAACAGTCTCTTACTACACTACCGATCATGGTAGCTCTGGAGCCTGGTGAGTCTCTTCTACTTAACATTGCTGCAACGATAGATGTTGTTAGCATGGTTCTGGTCGCGAAAATGCCAAACACATCTCCAAGCTCCTCTATAGAGAGGATCAGACCACTGCAGGAGGGTCCGAAGCTATCTAGAGGAGAAGATCATCAATGTGAGCCTGGGTCCCAGCTCCTATGCACAGATCCTAAAGGCAAGTTGCCTATGGATCAACATGTCCCCTCCGGGAGAGTTCTAACTTCACAAGAAGAAGGTTCGAACCCCTCTGAGAGGGTTCGAATGGTCCAAAAACTAGTCTACTTCGTCAGTGAAATACTCCATGATGCTAATACACAGTACATTGAGGTGCATAAGATATTGTACACAGTTCTTATTGCCTCAAGGAACCTATGCCACTACTTCCAAGCCCACAATATTTCTGTCGTAACTTATTATCACTATGTGCTATTTTTCATAATCCCAATTCAATGGTAAACATCACCAAGTGGGCTGTGGAACTGGCAGAGTTCGAGCTTGACTTCCAACATCGACACGCCATCAAGAGTCAGGCGCTAGCTGACTTTGTTGTGGTATGGACCCTATCTTTGTCTGGTCCAGGAGCTCTTGACCCTGAGGTGCCAGAACATAAGATCCTGGTCTTCACCAAGCCCCATTGGACTCTCTTCTTCAATGGCTCCATGCATAAATAGGGGGCCGGAGCTAGAATTCTTCTCGCACTAACTGAGGAAAAGGTCAAGATACATGGTTCTCCTTGACTTCAAGGCAACAAACAACGTGGCGCAGTACAAAGCTCTCATCTTCGGACTAAAGATGGCATTATCATTCGGCGTCCAGGAGCTGTTGGTGAAGAGAGATTCACAGCTCATCATAAAACAAGACAAAGGTGAATGTAGTTGCAATAACCCTCAGCTAGCAGCGTATCTTCTTGAAGTCCAGAAGTTGCAGAAAGACTTTGATGTCCTAGACCTCTGCCATGTCCCGCATCTCAACAACGCTGAAGCTGACGACCTCTCGATGATGGCTTCTACCAAGGCTCTAGCACAAGAAGGAGTTTTAGTCAGGAGATTACCAGCACCTACCGCTCAGCCTGCCGAGCTGGGTGATGGGGGCAAGTTTAGCACCCCGAAGCTAGCAGTCCCTGTGGCCATGTTACCATGGCATCCACCAAGGATCGTAGGCGCTATAGGAAGCTCCAAGCAACCTAACACACAGGATCCAGAAGCTCAAGTCAGTCCCGATGCATGGATCTCGAAGGTCCGGGGTTACTTGAAGGACAACATCCTTCCTAAAGATGGTGTTTCTGCTAAACGGATTGTCAGATTGGCTAAAACATACATGTTGGTAGAAGGCAATCTCTATCGATGCGGCGCCAACGACATCATATTGCGGTGCATTTCCGAGAAGAAGGTTGTGAGCTCCTCCCAGAAATCCATGGAGGCGAGTGTGGGAATCATGCATCAACCTGCACTGTGGTCGGTAAAGCCTTTCGACATGGTTCTTACTAGCCTAGAACACTCCAGGATGCAGTCGATCTGGTCAAGAGGTGCGAGGCGTGTCAGTTTAATGCCAAACAAATCCACAAACTGGCGCTGTCACTGCAAATGATTCCTCCCTCATGGTTATTCATTGCGTGGGGGATGGATATTTTGGGACCTTTCCCTAAAGGCGTTAGAGGGTACTAGTATCTCTATGTCACCATAGACAAGTTCAAAAAGTGGCCAGAAGCAACTCCAGTTGTGACAATCACCAAGTAGATAGCTGTCAAGATTTTGAAGTCCTCAGTCTGCAGATTTGGAGTTCCAAACAAAAATATCACTAATAATGGGACCCAATTCACCAGTGCAGCATTTCAAGAGTGTAGTGAATACCTCAGCATCAATCTCAACTATGCATTAGTAGCACATCCGGCAAGTAATGGCCATGCCGACAGAGCAAACGCATAAATTCTTAAAGGACTCAAGACCTGCACCTACGAACTCTTGAAAAATCATGGTACCAACTGGATTGAAGAGCTTCGGTCCGCATTGTGGGCTAGCTGGAAAACACCCATCGGGCTATAGGAGAAACTCCATTCTTCTTAGTGTACGGAACTGAAGCAATCCTTACTTCAGAGATCATCATGGGTTCTCTCCGTGTCTGGACCTATGATGACGCCACATAGGATCACTTCTGATGTGATTACCTAGCCCCCGTCGACAACTTAAGATGTTGAGCAGCTGTCTGAAATGCGCGATACTGCCAGGCGCTTTGGTGCTATCACCAAAGGCATGTCCGCAATCAGCAGTTGGAAGAAGTCGATCTAGTGCTGCTATGAATACTATCTCGTGAAGGGATGAACAAACTCTCATACAACATTGACGTTTCTTACATCACAGATCATCTCTCAAAAGACATGAGGTCCACAAGCGCACGTAAAATGTCGTGTAGCATTTCACCCAAGAGTATTCCCATGGGTATTGTATTTATCCCAAAGGAAGGCAATGGAGTAAAGTAAACACTACTCTTATGATCAAGCTATGTGATACTAATCAATTATCAAGACAGGAGTAAGTTGATAATATATGGGTAGTGTGACACACACCTAAACAATCTATTATAAATGCTAGATGGGTCTGAATGAAGGTTAGACTAAGAGTTAGGGAGTTGCTCCTACAATGCTTCTAATATACATATACATAGCTTAGGTTAGATACTAATGAGCATGTCAATGGTGAATACTTATGATAAGTTGTTTAACACATCGGGCACGGGTTTACCCCTAGAAATACTAGGATGACTCTCGCCAAGAGCCTGTGGCATAGCCGAACGTGGAGGATTACAATGGACAGATAGGGTTGTCACCACCTACTACCTACCTCTTCAATCTGTGGGTCTAAGAGACATTCAATGATACTTAACTATCCTAGCACCATGCTAACATATTAAGTAAATACCTTCGGAGCCCGGGCACAAGCCATCCTAAGACAATGAACTAACTTATCATTGAACCAATGTTGATACATAGCACAAGTGATTCATATTAACATGATCATATCATAACTAATTACACTACAGTGGGGTTTGTAGTGTTTATGATGATAGATTAAGAGTGATATGGCATAATCATAAAGACTACTCCTACCACATACATGGAAGCCACAGTCAAACAGAAACGCTTCATCCAAGTCTATGAATAGAAGAAGACTAAAGATAATATCTTTATTATGCATAATGTCACAAATATAAGAAAAGATACATCGGCCATACCTTTCCTAACCTGGACTTGGGACAAGAGGCTCTCCTCTCTATAGCCTAACTCCACTAAGAGAACTAGTGTATACAAAAGAATGATGCTCAAGTGTTGCGTGTTGAAGTGAGGGGTGAGGAGTCCTATTTATAGCTTGGAGAAGGGTCGATTCCCACCACCAAAAGTGCGTGAATCAGTCACCACTGACTTCTTCAAGCGGGGAGGAGCCAACACGTGTCGTTTGACCGCGTTTGGTGCCAGTGAAAGGCAAAAGTAATTCTAGCCAATGAAAGCAATATTTTAGAGAGTAGTAAGTTGTAAACTAGGGACTTAGGAAAATTAAAACAGGGCAACTATTCATCATTTTATCAATGTGACTTTCAGACCGTTCTCACATCACATCTTTTATTTTATTTTGAAAGCAAATCTACTCTACTTATTTTTTTTAATGTTTTTTTATATGCAAGGTGGATGATGGGTGAACGGAAAATAAATATGCAAGGGGTGTGATACAAGTTACCTCAAGTGGGGGTTCTCCCCCAAGCTTGCTCTTGTTCAAGGTCCGCGATAGGGGCCGAAACCCTAATGACAAATGTAAGCCATGAGGTTGGCCTAACCTTGTTGAAGTATGGCTTTGATGTTGGAGGGGTTGAGTGTCAATGTTGGGTTGCCTTCCATGTATTCCACGAGTGTGGTCAAGGAGAGTGTTGTCGATGTCGCTCATCCACACCTCGAGGTTTCCATAGGTTGGATGTACCTTGTTATTCCTTAGCTAAGGTAGTGATAACCCTTAGCTACAAAGGAATGACATCCACTCAACATGTGTTGAGTGTGTTCTCTCATTCTTTGGCTAGGATGTATCATACCTTCTAGACATAAAGGAATAACTTGTACCCCTCATACATTGGGTGTGATCCGTCATTCCTTGGCTAAGGTAATGATCACCTTTAGCCACAAAGGAGTGACATGTACCCAACATGTGTTGAGTACGATGTGTTATTCCTTAGCTAATGTACAACATACCTATAACCACAAAGGTATGACGTGCACTCTACATGGGTTGAGTGTGATCCGTTGTTCCTTGGCTAAGGTATAAAATACCTTCTGGCAACATAGGAACAACTTGCACCCAATATACATTGGATGTGATCTTGTCAGTCTTTGGTTAAGGTACATCATACCTTTTAGCCACAAAGGAATAGTTTACACCCAATGATGGTGGCAATTCCCTTGAGATTGAATGCATGCTTAGAATAGTTGAGAGCATAATGCTCTCACATATTTGTAGCAGCCCATTGTTTCGGACCCATGTGTGCTGAATACATTGGCTATGATGATAAAAGTTTTTAATACTGCCAAAGCAACCTTTTAACAAGGTCCAAGCTCCAGCAAGGTCCACGATAGGTCTGACTTGTTTTGGGTAGCTCCGACAAGGTCCGATGTAAGGTCTGACTTACTTTGTCTAGGTTTGACTTGTTTTGGTTAGGTCCAACTTGCTTTGGCTAGGTCCGATATGTTTTGGCTAGGTCCGACATGCTGTGGCTAGGTCTAGCGTAAGGTTTGACTAGCTTTGGTAACCTCCAGTGCTAGGTCCTGCTAGCTTTGGCAAGCTCTGGTTCAAGGTTCGGTTAGTTTTGACAAGTTCTGGAGCTAGATTGCAATGGCTCTGATTTTACTTTAAATTGATTCGAACATGCTTTACATCTATGGAAAGTTTGCTTAGTATTCTTTTACTAAGTTTTTGGTGTGTTTTGGTGGTTAAGGTTGATATCTTTTTGCTAACGATTGCAACATGCTTATGTGAGGTGCTCACGTAAGGTGTTGTGGTTTCGGAACTAACGAGAGTCAAGTCGAGGACTTGTGCTCGGAAGTATCGGTTGTTTATTCATGTGCAGGTCTTGCTTGAGTTCAAGACATGGCTGGTGACGGGATCCATTGAACTTGTCTTAGGGAGAAGATGAGTTTCAACAACCAAGTTCGGGAGGAATTGTGGTTGAGTTGATTGGGAGGTCGCGCAGCATGTCTGAATCAAGAACAATGCATATGAAGATATCATGGACGTCGTTGGAAGGTGTGTGCACGTGTGCAAGGAGTGCATGGACATGGATACATGGTTCCGAGGCGTGATGAAGAGATGTGTACGTAAAAAATTGCTCGGAAAGGTCCAACCGACTAGGTTATGGACTCAGACTGCGGCTGAGTTGTGTTTCACTTAAATATGGAAAGATTTGAGTTGGTTATGAAAGGATTTCGTGTGGGTCACGAAGTTTGGTTGTCTTAGGAATGCAGGATACGTTCCTAAGGTGTTTGGAAGTCTTAAGATTGCTTTTGTCTGCGTATACAAGAGTCTTGAGCGATTATGGAAAGTTTGGGTTGAATCTGAGTTGGATTTGAGTCCTAATTAGGATGGGGTTTGCCTAAGGGCTGCTTATATAAGCAAGGGAGGCCAGAGCTCGTTGTGCACGACTTTGGGGTTGTTTCTCTTGTGTTCTATTGAATAAAATTCGTAGTTGGAAGGAACTTTTGTGCCTTGTTCGTCCAACTTGTTTCAGACAAGTTTTCTCGTCGAGTTTCTGCACAGCACTACCCACTTCCATGGTATTATCATAACTGGAGTTTTACAGATCCAATCGATGTGATTATTTTTGGGTTGCCTTCACAACTTGATTATCTATCATCAGTAAAAATTTCACGCTCATTGGTTTTGTGGTTTCTGATCTACACGAGTTTCTTTGCAGTGTTGCAGATCTGATTTTTGTCGGGTAGAACAGATTGACCTTTGCTCGATCTTTCGATCATAACTTGAGTTTCTATTGACGGTTTTTCGTGATTCTTGTTGTCATGTCTTCGTGACTTGATTCTGCATAATATATACTAGTTTTGTCACAACTGATCATATTTACATTAGTCGCACACACGGTTTCTTTAATAGATTGATTTTCTACTGAGGGGTTTTTATTGCTTCAGCTGAAAAAGTTTTAATCTACCATTCACCCCCTCTGGTAGCTTTTCACGTGCTCTTCGATCCTACAATTGGTATCAGAGCCATGGTTAAAATTGAGTCACTGGAATCTGAAATTAATCATTTGAAATCTTTGATTCCTAGTGATGATTCTTGTTCCTCATATGATTTAATATATGAACAATTGTCCTCTCTAAGAAGTGCACACACCTCCACACTTACTAAACTTGAGTTAGAGATTGAAAAGAACAGTGATCTTGCTGCACTTAATGATAAAAACATGAAAGATACTTGCTGTTCTACAATTGATTTGCATTGTTCTACTTGTGACAATCTTGATAAGAAACTACATGATGATGTGGATGAAATTTCTATTTTGAACAATGCTTTACGTGCTTATGAAGTTAAAAATTGTTCTAATTGCAAATTAAAAGTAAAAACTTCATGTGAAAATTGCCTTTATCTGTCCAATAAACTTGATGACATGCATAGGACATTATATTGGTTTAGTATTGCAAATAGGAACATAAACTTGTTGTTGAATTCTTCCAAGTCTTGCATTGATAAAACTGGCTTTGGGTTTTGATTCTCATGCTCATGCTAAGGCACATCCACCTAAAATTGTGAAGTAATTAGGAGGTGGTTTGATTCAAACAGCTCCTAAACAAAAAAGAAATGATTTTCAAATCTGCAGGAGTGCTGTCTCATTCGGTTGCTAATAAACATGTTGCTTTCTCATCTAGACATGAACACAAAATTAAATTTCACTGTACCTACTGTGGTAGAGATGGTCATGTCATAGATTTTTGTTATAGACTAGCTAAACAATAGAAAAAGGAAAGGATACAAGCTAGATCTCAGAACTCTCATGCAACATTTGCTTCTCATGCTAAACCAAATATCAAGAACATGCAACCTGCTGTTATGAGTCAAAAACATGCAAAGTTTGCTCCCAAACCTACGGTTTTTTGTGCTACATAATTGACACCTCGTAAGTCAGTAGTTGGGTACAAAAATCCTCAAACTTTGGCTCATAAACCAGCTGTTTTGTCTCAGCTTTTGTGTGTTTTTCCTGCTGCACGTCATGTGAGTTGGTACTGGATTCCTAAATGCCTTTTGACTAACCCCAATATTGAGTCATCAACATATTGTGCTTCTATGTAAGCTACACGCTTGAGGAAGGAGAACATTTGGATTGTGGATTCAGGTTGCTCACGCCACATGACCAGTAAAAAAGAATGGTTCCCTTCTCTCTCTTTTGTGTCACGTATAGAGAATGTCACTTTTGCCGATAATTCTTCAACTCTTATAATTCCTAAGGGTTCGGTTAGAGTAAATGATCACTACACTTTGAAGGATGTGGAACTTATAAAAAATTTGAAATACAACTTGTTTTCTGTTTTACAATTGCTAGATGAAAACCTAGAAATTATTTTCAATAAAAATTGCTGCAAAGTTGTAGGTTCAAACAGTGAGCTTATTTTTAATATGTCTCGGTTTGGAAGAGCTTTTAAAGCTGATTTTGATATGTCTTCTTCTAAGTATAGGTTTCTAGTTGCTTATGATTCAAAAGACTTATATTTTTGGCATCGTAGACTTGGTCACATAGGCTTTGATCATCTCACGCGTGTTAGTGCTCTTGATCGCATGCGTGGGCTGCCTAAGCTTAAAAGGGACAAAGAAATTGTGTGCTCTTCTTGTAGACATGCTAAGATGGTTGCAGGTTCATATGCTTCTCTCACAATGACCATGATGACTGAACCGGGTCAACTTTTGCATCTTGACACCGTAGGACCTTCACATGTTCAATCCTTCGGAGGTAAATGGTATGTTCTTGTGATTGTTGATGACTATTCTAGATACTCTTGGGTTTATTTTATGGCATCTAAGAATGAAGATTTTAGTCACTTTAGAACTTTATTTCTTGGATTATCAATTGATCACCCAGGATCTTTAAGAGCAATTAGAAGTGATAGTGGAACTGAATTTAGAAATCAATCCTTTGATCATTATTGTGCTGAGAAAGGAATAGATCATCATTTTTCTTCACCATATGTACCTCAATGAAACGGTGTTGTAGAGAGAAACAGCAGAACCTTAGTTGAGATGGCTAGTACTATGCTTGATGAATATCAAACTCCTAGAAAGTTTTGCGCAGATGCAATTGCAACCGCTTGTTATGTTTCATTTCGTATTTTCTTGCGTGCTAAACTAGGAAAAACATCATATGAGCTTCGTTTTGGACATAGGCCTAGTGTCACACACTTTAGGATCTTTGGTTGCAAATGCTTTGTTTAGAAACATGGTAATCTTGATAAATTTGAAGCCATATTTGTTGATGGCATGTTTCTTGGTTATCCATCTCATACTAAAGGCTACCGTGTGCTTTTACTTGACAATAACAAAATTGAGGAGACTTGTGATGTTTCTTTGGATGAAGCTAGCACAGATACTAGCTCAAATATTGCATTTTCGGATCCATATCCGCAGGGGGGTATTTTCATTGAAGATGAGCAAGAAGTGGTGGTGCTGCCCGAAAAGTCACCAGCTAATGACATTGTTCCAGCTCCTGATTTTGATTCACAACCAGGACCGACGACCACCATTGCTGGTCCAGATTGTCCTCAAGTCACAATCTCATCGGTTTGTGATGAACATGAAGAAGAAGAATCTTGTGAAGTGTCGACTCCCCTCTAGGTTCTCAAAAGTCATTCCCCACAACAAATTTTTGGAAGCTTGCACGAACGAGTCACATGGTCCAGGTGTTGCGATCCAAACTCTCATGCTCATTCTGCTTTTGTTGCTTCTTTTGAACCCAAAGATATATCACACGCACTCACTAATGAATCTTGGATTATGGCCATGCAAGAAGAGTTACGAAATTTTGAAAGAAATAATGCTTGGAAACTTGTACCTCCACCTCAAGGTCACACTTTAATTGGAACTCAATGGGTGTTTAAAAATAAACAAAGTGAGGATGGGGTTGTGGTTAGGAATAAGGCTAGGTTGGTTCCCGAGGTTTCACACAAATTGAAGGTCTAGATTTTGATGAAACTTTTTCTCCTGTTGCTAGTTTAGAAGCCATAAGAATTTTGTTAGCTTTTGCTGCATCAAAAGGTTTCTTATTATATCAAATGGATGTTAAAAGTGCTTTTCTTAATGGCTACATAGATGAGGAGGTTAATGTCAAGCGACCACCGGGTTTTGAAAATCCAGATTTTCCTAATCATGTTTACAATCTGTCCAAAGCCTTGTACGGTCTCAAACAGGCCCCTAGAGCATGGTATGATAGGTTAAAACATTCTTACTTGGAAAGGGGTTTACCATGGGCAAGGTTAATAAAACTCTTTATGTGCTTAAGCATGGCAATGACTCATTATTCATTTAGTGTTGTGGATGATATTATCTTTGGTTGTGCTTCTCATGATCTTGTGTCCAAGTTTTCAGCTATGATGAGTGCATAATTTGAGATGAGTATGATGGGAGAACTCACATACTTTTTGGGGCTGCAAAACAAGCAAACCAAGGAACGTACCTTTGTGCATCAAACAAAGTATACAAGAGACCTTCTTAAGCGCTTCAACATAGACAAAAGCAAGACTCTTCAGACACCAATGGGTACAACAACGACACTTCAACTTAATGAAGATGGTGAACCCATCGATCAAAAAGAATATAGACGCATGATCAGATCACTTTTATACTGCACGACATCAAGACCAGACATACAATTCAGTGGATGTCTTTGTGCATGATTTTAAGCTTCCCCACGTGATTCACATTGTCAAGCCATCAAAAGAATTCTCAAGTACTTACATGGAACTCCAGAATTTGGCATTTTTCTTCCTTCTTCCTCAACCGTTACTTTGAAAGCTTTTTCGGATGCTGATTTTGGGGGTTGTAGGATTAATAGGAAAAGTACTTTGGGTGCTTGTCATTTTAATAGTAATTATCTTGTTGCTTGGTCCTCCAGAAAACAAAATTCAGTTGCACAATCCACAGCCGAATCTGAATATGTAGCTGCTGCTAGCGCTTGCTCACAAATTCTTTAGATTGTTCAAATACTTAAGGACTATGGGGTTGATCTATATAGTGTTGCATTGTTTCGTGATAACACTAGTTCCATTTGCATTGCTAAAAATCCCATGCAACATTCATGAACAAAGCACAATGACATTAGGTATCACTTTCTCCATGATAATGTTGAAAATGGAAACATTGTGCTTCACCCTGTAGATACCGAACAACAATTGGCTCACATTTTAAAAAACCTTTGGATTTCACTCGTTTTTCTTACATTCGTAGTGAAATAGGGGTTATGCATCCTCATGGCTTAAATTGAGGGGGAGTTTTCAATCTTGGGAACTATATGTATGAATCTGAATTTAAAATATTATGAGCATAATATTTCATACATATATGACTTTGTGATTCCTTTAACATGCTAAAAGTTCTTACTACATTACTCGTGTTATACATTCTGTAGTTTTTGCCATGACTAGTAATTGGAATAATTACTTACACTAAATCTGGTCATGATCGAACTTTCTTGCTGTTTTGAACTTGTTGCAAGCTCACAAGTGCTTTTAATCATAAATAATTAATTAAGTAATCAACTAACATGTTGAGTTTCTATGATCAAATGAAAATTTGAGAAAAGATCAAGAGAATATGCATGAATCGCACTTCTTCTTTTGAGATGGTTTATCATTGTACTTAGATATGAACTTGGAAGAAGTTGTGTATGACTAAAACCATGTCCTTAAGCTTCTCATTGTCAAATGACATAGGCTTGGCTTCGTTGGTTAAAATAAGGCAGATGCGGCATATAATCTCTTGCATATGTTATATGATCAAAATTTTAGCTTTAAATGATATTGAAAAATTAAAAATACAGCAACAAGTGTCATTTTTTCATGTTTTGAAATATTTATGTTTGTGAGATCATGACCTGCTTAAATTGAAAATTACACATGATCTCTAGCATGGCTGACACTACTTTATGTATCTCATTGATGTGATAGTGTAAGTTACTTGATAGTATGACTTGGATGGGCTTTGCTTTACATGTATATGTTATAATATGCTCATAACAGTTAAAATTTCTCTTTTGTACCTTGCTGAATACATTGTCAAAGGGGGAGAAATTGATCACACATTGCACACGTTCACTAGTGTTTTGGCACGATTCTTCTCAGGGGGAGAATTTTTGTATTTTTGTTGTTCTTCTCATTTTATTTCTGCTTTACAAAGGGGGAGATATATGTATAGGGGGAGATTTTTGTTTTCAAAACTTTTCTTGTGAATAAGCCAATGTTCGAATTCTAAGCGGTGTTGCCAATGCATTCATCAAGGGGGAGATTGTGAGACCTCTGTGTGAAGAATACATTGGCTATGACGATAAAAGTTTTTAATACTGCCAAAACACCATTTTAACAAGGTCCAAGCTCCAGCAAGGTCCGACAATAGATCCGTCTTCTTTTGGGTAGCTCTGGCAAGGTCCAATGTAACGTCGGACTTACTTTGTCTAGGTCCAACTTGTTTTTGTTAGGTTCGACTTGCTTTGGCTAGGTCCGACATGTTTTGGCTAGGTCCGACTTGCTGTGGCTAGAACCAACATGTTTTTGCTAGGTCCACCACAAGGTCCGACTAGCTTTGGTGAGCTCTGGTGCTAGGTCCTGCTCGCTTTGGTAAGCTCCGGTTCAAGGTTTGAGCTAGATTGCAATGGCATTTATTTTACTTTAAATTGATTCGAACTTGCTTTACATCTATGGAAATTTTGCTTAGTATTCTTTTACTATGTTTTTTGTGTGTTTTGGTGGTTATAGTTGATATCTTTTTGCCAAGGTTTGCAACATGCTTATGTGAGGTGCTCACGTAAGGTGTTGTGGTTTCAGAACTAACGAGAGTCAAGTCGAGGACTTGTGCTCGGAAGTATCGGTTGTTTATACATGTGCAGGTTTTTCTTGAGTTCAAGACATGGCTGATGACGGGATCCATTTAACTAGTCTTAGGGAGAAGATGAGGTTCAACAACCAAGTTCAGGAGGAATTGTGGTTGAGTTGATCGGGAGGTCGCGCAACATGTTTGAATCAAGAACAATGCATATGAAGGTATCATGGACATCTTTGGAAGGTGTTTGCACGTGTGCAAGGATTGCATGGACGTGGCTACATGGTTCCGAGGCGTGATGAAGAGATGTGGACGTAAAAAATTGGTCAGAAAGGTCCAACCGACTAGGTTATGGACTCAGGTTGCGGCTGAGTCGTGTTTGGCTCAAATATGGAATGATTTGAGTTGGTTATGATAGGATTTTGTGTGGGTCATGAAGTTGGGTTGTTTTAGGAATGTGGTATACGTTCCTATTTTGTTTGGAAGTTTTATGATTATTTCTATCTGCTTATAGAAGAATCTTGAGCGGTTATGGAATGTTTCAGTTTAATCTGAGTAGGATTTGAGTCCTAGTTAGGATTGGGTTGGCCTAAGGGATGGTTATATAAGCAAAGGAGGCCACAACTCGTGTTGCACGACTTTGGAGTTGTTCCTCTTATGTTCTATTGAATAATATTCATAGTTTAAAGGAACTTTTGTTCCTTGTTTGTCCAACTTATTTCAGATAAGTTTTCACGTCGAGTTTCTGCACAGCACTACCCTGCTTCGGTATTTTAACATAACTCGAGTTTTACAGATTAAATTGACGTGATTATTTTTGGGTTATATACACAACTTGATTATCTATCATCTATAAAAATTTCACGCTCAATGGTTTTGTGGTTTGTGATCTACACGAGTTTCTTTGCAGTGTTGCAGATCTGACTTTTCTCGGGTAGAACAGATTGACCTTTGCTCGATCTTTCAATCATAACTTGAGTTTTCTCGATGGTTTTTCGTGATTCTTGTTGTCTTGTCTTAGTGACTTGATTGTCCATTATCTATACTAGTTTTTTCATGATTTATCACGTTTATATTAGTCGCACACACAATTTCTTTAACAGATCGATTTTCTGCCGAGGGGTTTTCATTGCTTCTGCTGAAAAAGTTTTAATCTATCATTCACCCCCTCTTGTTTCTTTTCACGTGCTCTTCAATTACACACATTGGATGATCAAGTAAGGTTTCCATGTCAAATCACTGGCATCGTATAGTTATGGTTGACTTTTGGGCTTAATTTCCAATGTGTAGTAACCATGCTAATTTACTCCTTGGCCAAGAGATATTGAAATGGAATCCTCTTAGAGTTTCCAACAATCAAATCTTTGAATGCATGCATAGTTATTTTACTTCTGCAAACTTCATCTCTATGACAGATAGGGATGGTTATCTCTCGATACTTGTACAAATGAATTTTCGGATTAGGTAACCGCATCTTCATTTTTACACATGGAGAAGAACAAGAACAAAGATGCATTGGGTCCAATTTCCAATGTATCCATGAACAATGTATGAATCATTGCTAGGAGTGGGGCTTTATGGATAAATAAAGTTGAACATTTTCTAAAGATCCTACTCATAGCAATGCAAGTAATATAAATACACTATATGCATCCCTTCAAGTTGTAAAATCTCTAACCGTCATAGTTTTTTACAAGAGCAAATATTTATCTTTTGGATCATGGCAAACAAGATTCTCAATTTTATCCTCCTGAACATTTTTAATTTCTTGCCTAAGAATTTGACATTTAGTGATCCATGCATGAATGAGTTTTAAATCAAAATTATGGACATCACTATTCCTAGGTTGCTACATACCAATTCAACCATTAAGTCGTTCCATAAGCATTATCTAGGTTGAATATGTCTAAGTCAATTATAGCAATGCTTACGAAATTTTAGGTACTTGTTTAAATTTGTTCCTAAGTAAGGTGACATTCCTTTTTGAAGAATCAAAAAGAGTAATGCCAGCACTTACTCTCATGAGGATGCATAAGAGTTGAATGATGAGAACGTGTAAACCTTCCTTACCAATGTAAGCAAAAATCATTCAGTCCTAATGCAATTCAAACGACGGAAAATTTTAAACTTGTACATCAATTGAAGAGCAGTTCGGGTTGAAGGTCGTTATGTGAGAAGCTCACGACCATGGATTTTGGTGTAGCCCTTCATGTTCAATGTCTCCTGCCAAGTTGAGGTTGGAGTTGAATGATATTCATCTTAATCCTCCATTGGGTCACCATCTTGAGCATTCCTACACCATCAACTCAATATGAGATCGATGGATGGATATGCGTTTGATGGGGCCTTGCAACCTCTTTACAAATTTTATCCTGGCTGCACTAAAATCAAGGACAAACAAAACAACTTGAAATGGGTTATGTTAGCTCAAAAGCATGTTGTACCCTTTGTCAAATAGTTTTGCCCAACTTGAAACAACTTGCAAATGCCATGAATATTTAAGGGAAATGTTTTTGGGTTTGAATTAGAAGGTTGAACTCTAGTGGTTATGCCCAAGGTTCATATCCAAATAAATTTATTCCCTAATTCAAAATTTTAGTTTTAAGATGGATGGAAATTTTACTTTCCAACATGCTAGTGTGAAAATTCAAACATGCTAAATGCAAAGGAAAAGATTTGATGAAAAATTCAAATATGCAATTAGGAAATCAAATATGAGATAATTACCAATTAACCTATTAGCATGGACTCACCGAATTTTTAAAGTCTGGTGAGTGGGACTTACCTCTGTTTTGTTTAGTGTGATGATTTGTTGTCCAATCCCAAAGTTGAAGATGTGGACAACTTCTTTTGATTGACATGCCAAATCTCCTTTGGAATGTCAGTTGGACATGTGGGCCATGTGGTGGCCTTAGCCTCTCCGTCGTCTTGATGAAGACTTGTTGATGTAGCGACGACTTCTCCCTGTTGAAGATAATCTCTTATGAGCATGGTGAGGCTTGTCCTTCTTTTTTGGGGGTGCCACTTCGACCATCTTGATATTCCTTAGAGTCAACCAATACTTTGATCATGGATCAAAAGCTTCCTTGGGCATGTTGACATGTGGACTCCACAAATCAAACAAGAAACGCTTCATCCACAATGTCACTTGCTCTAGGTTGCATGGGCTTGGTCGAAGGGTAGGAATCCCAACAAGTGATTGTGGGATATCATTGATCTTGAATGCTCTTTAAGTTTCTCGTCCTTGGCCAAGAGCTTCATGTTGTCTTGATTTCTTGATTGGCCATTGACAAGATACTTCAAGGTAGGCTAGTTGAACTTAAATCCCTTGAAATCCACATTGCTTCCTTGATTATAAGGGTGATGTTGATTCCACCCTTGACCTACTTGTAGGTGGTAGCCATGGGAGTTGTGTTGGGAAGGAAGAATCAGCATGGATCTTAGGGAAATGATTCCCCAAGTGGCCCATGTTGACATGGATTATCGCAAATCATGTGGATATCCATGGCTTGGATCATCCAAGTATTTCTCCATTGTCTTGATCTTTATGATACTTCAATGGGAGGTGTAGTTCATTAGCTAACATGTCCACCTTGTTAAGTGGTGTGCATGCCAAGCTAAAGGAACTAGAACACTCTTCAATCCACCCCTTGAGTAGAGACAATATTCTCATCCATGATGAATGAGAATAGGACTCATTCAGCCCTAGCACAAAGGTGGTCACGGATTGGTGGACCAACCCATGGCATGAATGTTGGATGAGGAGCCAACTATCCACCCTATGGTGGAGGCAATCCAAGAAGAACTCTTGGAGCCTCCCCCAAGCTTGGGATGGATGGCTTTGTCTCCTACTGGAAGCTGAACTTCTTCCGCAAAAAGGCAATGGTGTTGCCTTGCAGACATTTGTTGAGGTACGCCATGAGTCATCTTGCAGTTAAGCTTTTGTGTCCTCATTGGCCATCCCATGAAATTGGTTAGCCAACACTACCCTTTTTTCATACAAAAGGAGAAAACAAACAAGGGTAATCCTTTCTAATAACTATTAGTACCTATAGCTTAATCACAAGTGATAGCTATCCTTTACTTTCTTTGCCTTCATCGGCAACGGTGCCAGAAATGCTTGTTGATGTTTCTTACGTCACGAGTCATCTCTCGAAAGAGATGAGGTCCGCAAGTGCACGAAAACTATCGTGTAGCATTTCACCCAAGAGTATTCCCAAGGGCGTCATATTTATCCCATAGGAAGGCAATGGAGTAAAGAAGTAAACACTACTCTTGTGATCAAGCGATGGGATACTATTGAACTATCAAGACAGGGGTAAGTTGATAATATATGGGTAGTGTGACACACACCTAAGCAATCTATTCTAAAGGGTAGATGGGTCCTAATGGAAGTTAGACTAAGAGCTGGGGAGTTGCTCCTACAATGCTTCTAATATACATATACGTAGCCTAGGTTAGATACTAATGAGCATGTCAATGGTGAATACTTATGATAGGTTGTTCAACACATCAAGCACCGGTTTACGCCTAGCAAGACTAGGATGACTCCCGCCAAGAGCCTGTGGCATAGCCAAACGTGGAGGATTACAAAGGACATATAGGGCTATCACCACCTACTGCCTACCTCTTCAATCCGTGGGTCTACGAGACATTCAACACCACTTAACTATCCTAACACCAAGCTAACTTATTAAGTAAATACCTTAGGAACCAGGGCACAACGCAATGAACTAAATCATCGTTGAACCAATGTTGATACATAGCACAAGTGATTCATATTAACATGATCATATCATAACTAATTAGACTATAGTGGGGGTTTATGGTGTTTGTGATGATAGATTAAGTGATATGGAGTAATCATAAAGACTACTCCTACCACATACATGGAATTCACAATGAAGCGGGAAACGCTTCATCCAATTATATGAATAAAAGAAGACTAAAGATAATATCTTTATTATGCACAAAGTCACAAAAATAAGAAAAGATACATGAGCCATACCTTTTCCAACTTGGACTTGGGACTAGAGGCTCTCCTCTCTATAGCCTAACTCCACTAAGAGAACTAGTGTATACAATAGAATGATGCTTAAGTGGTGTGTGTTGAAGTGAGGGGTGAGGGTCCTATTTATAGCTTGGATAAGGGGCGGTTCCCTCCACCAAAAGTGCGTGAATCAGTCACCACTGACATCTTCAAGCCGAGAGGAGCCAACACGTGTCGTTTGACCGCGTTTTGAGCCAGGACCAAGTCGGCCAACTAGGGGGGTCAGCTGACCTGGTTAGTGCATTGTTTTGCGTGTGCTTTCTCCAGGTGACTGTCAGGTGGGTCCCATCCGTTGATATGGGTGCTACACCATTTGATGGCCTCGGATACTTTTGTTTGTGGGCCATTTGATCCATGTGGTGCCACATGTTTGCTCATGATTGACTGGGATGATATTTTATAGGATCCATCCCCTTGTTTCACTTCAAATCTGTATGAAATACTTGCATGCACCAATTTCTCTAAGTACAAGTGGAAATAGGTTAAATAGAAAGGTGATGTGTGCAAGAAATGATATTTCCTTAACATAATTGAGTTATATTGATGGGTGAAATTGTTGTATAACAAACCGTCAACAACCAGTTGGGAGGGTCCCTTCCGAGTCATCAAGGTTTCCCGTCCCAAGTGCGTTCGCTTGGCAACTGAGGATGGGACAACACTTCCTAATCCTTGGAATATAGAGCAACTCTGTCAGTTCTACACTTAGCATGGAGGTGAGTCTATTATTGTATAGAGTATTTCATATAGTCTATGAACAAAGTCGGGTTGGTCCAAGATGTATAGCACAGTTAACTAGGTTATGTACTTTAATTGTGTCCTTGCCTTCCTCTGTTATTCAGACCTATAATGAAACATTTATATGAAAATAGATTCTACGTTCATTTATTTCATGCAAGCTCATAATTTTTCGTTCCTTTTATCTTCTTGCCAAAAGTGTAATTGTGCAATCCTTTTGGAATTATGTCTCTATGAATTCATGTGATATTATCTTGGTGTTACCGATAGACTTTTTTGGATCTAGTATTAGTTGAATGGTCTACTCGCCTGAAAGACAATGCCAATGACAGGTCCGGAGTCGGTTAAAGACTCAGCTGGTCCAGTACCCTAAGTACGCCACTCTACCTATTCTGGTGTTGTGTCACAGTAAAAAAACACAGGTTGATCGACTGTTAACTATAAAGACTATAAAGTAGAATCACAAGGCATGATAAAACAATTAGTAAAGCCTAGGAAAGAATGCAAATGACCATGATACACCCTTCATCAATACATTTAAAGGACAGAATGTAGTTTCTCAAAGTGTTCAGAATTTAATGCCAAAGGAGTAAAAAACTAACACGCTCTACCAGAACAAATGGCATGGTAGAGAGGCAGGTAGTAATGTGATGTGATATGGGTTGTTGGAAGCTACCGATAGAGTAGGAGTGGGACATTTTTAAGCTCCAGAAGTAAAGTTACGCTTGGGCCGAAGAAGTATTTCTGGTTTGTATATATATACATGTTGTTGGTTCATGCATCGTAGTACCAGGGAGTGAAGAATCTCGGTGTTCCTGAACATCATGTGCTGCAATATTCTCTGCATACCATGCAAAGGAATTAATGTTTTCTAAAAAAATTTAATTTTGATAGTAAGCACATTTATAGTTATACTAGGTGCTTGTTAGCCACCACAAATGCTTGTAGATGACATCATGGTTTGATGTCTTGTTCCTAATGTAAAGAGCATTGTAAATAGTCATTCGAAAAAATAGTGATAACATCATATTACATGACCGATGTGAATTTTGGATCGGACGGTGTGGTTTCTATAAACTGCAGTGTATGTTTGGAACGGAGGAATTAGAAATGAAGGAATTGAAAAAACGTACAATCTTAGAAAGCCACAAAAAAGAAAAAAGTGTAAAAACCGTGGGAACTGAAAATCATATGAATACAAATTTTTAAAACAAGAATGAGAGTACAACATTTTGAGTGGTTGATTAGATAACTCGTGCGTCATTTACTTCTAAATCCAGAAATTACATACTACCTCCGGTTGTTAATATTTGTCGAATTGAGCTAGAAATACACTACCATAATAAGCTGTCGGAGGGATATTTATATTATATATATATAAATAAATTCGTGAAACAGAAGACCACATTTCTTTTTTTTTCATTTTTTTAATCTTCGTATATCAGCATGGATCGTGTAGAACTTAACTAGCCCAAAACTGCATGGATCGTGTAGAACCAAGCCAATATAGCTCTATAAAAAGACGGCATGGATCGTGTAGAACTTACTTAGCACAAAACTTGAGTCCGGGATGCGATGTCACAGGGAGGTGTCGGCGACAAAGAGGTTCGGTAGAGCCCGTCAAACTTGGTTGCCCGACGTTGTACCCAAGAGTCCCCACCACCAAGAGCTTCTATGCGTCACTACAAGATCCATGGGGAAAAAATTGTAAAAACCGTGGGAAATGAAAACACGGTAATTTCTTAGGAATAAAAGTTTGGAACACAGGACAGAGAGACAACACATTAGGAGTACTGAGATCACCGGAAGGGCGGAGTAGCGGTGTGTCGGGAATGGAGGCCAGTGTTTCCATTTATACTCAACATGGCGGAAATAGGGCTACAATAGGCGGGACTGAAACTGGAGGCACAGGGAGTGAAAATTGAATTGTCAAAATCTCAATTGTGGCCCGCCAAGAAGAACAAAAAAAATTTCGCGAGCATGGAGAATTTGACGCTAGTCGTGCCCTTGTGCACGCATGCAATTGTGATTAATTACATGTCATGTCGTGTCGATTCCTGCACATGGTGCGTGTAGCTAGAGGGGTAGACTTCTTCGGACAACTTGCTCGTTTCTTAATTAGAGTATGGCCTAGCCGCTTGCTCGCCGTGCAACCGCTAGCTCCCCTTCATCTTTGTTGCCATGCATGGAGATCAAAATCTAAAAGGAGTCATCTTCTAGCTAGTGGGACATTCCAAAAAAATATGAACAAAAATATGGATCGCCAAATGTATATGTGCGAATGGAAAAATATGCAACTACAGAACACCCAAGTCCACGAAAGGAGGATGGCAAACAATCAGCATTCTATAACATTAATCACAATGAAATGATAACATGTAGTATATACTAATATTAAAAATACATTTTCACATGTGCCGACTACAAATGAAAAAATTGAGTGAAAGAACACAAAAGAGGAGAAACGCAGCCTCAACCACGATCTCAATGGAGTTTCAACCAAGAGTCGTCGATTGTTGCAACACAACAAAAGCTTGGCTAGACATTGAACAACAGTTATCTCGCCCCTTTTCCAAAAAGGAGTTGTTTTTCGATACTGCGTAGGATGCATTGTTCATGAACAGAAAAGACATTTTTTATTAACATAAAACAACACATGTATTAGAAACAAGAACTACGAAATCACATAGAAAACAAGAAAAAGAAAAACTACAAATACTACTCTACTCGGAATCGGAGGAGATCTCCTCCACCTCCTTCTCCACCGCCGCCGCCTCCTCCTCCTCCGCCGCCGCTGTCGCCTCCTCCACTGCCGGCGCTGCTGCCACCTCCTCCGGCAATTGAGTCCAAAGCTTCTGAGCGACGGTTTGTCCGCCTCCTCGAACACCGCTTTGATGAACTCGATCGGCACCTGAAGGAGGCCACCGAGCACCTTTCCACCACCGTCGGGATGAGGATATGCGGGCGCTACAGTCGAAGAAGGGGACGCAGGAGGTGCTGGCGCCGCCTCCAGTTCCACCGGCCTTTGTTGCGATGGAAACAGAGAAGAATGAGGTTTGGAGGATGTCGACGGCCTGGAGCGCTTCAATGTGGGGCTATCCATTTGTGCAGCGACGGAGGTGCGTAGAAAGAGCGAGAGGTGGTCGGTGATGGTGCGACGGAGAAGCAAGAGGAGAAGTTTGGAGGCTACGATCGATGGAGTGGTGCGGCGGAGACGCAAGAGGAGGGTGTGCTTTTATAGCGAGTCTTCATCTAAGCGTGCAAGTGGAGATGATCAAACGCTTCGAAAAGTGTGCTTTTGAACCGGTGGGTGGGTCGGAGTTAATTCAAACTGAGGTTTGTCTCCTCTAGGTTATCGCAATGGCTCGATGCGTCCCATCTCGGCTTCACACGCAGTTTTTTAATTTGACACACAAAGGGTCCAGGGTATGCAATGGCCCACCTGGCATACTATGTAGGTTTGTCCCGCGGTGTTTCAATTTTTCAGTTCTAGTTTTTTAGTTTGACACGCAAAGGGCCCACCGGACCCAAGGTATGCAATGTTCCAGTTTTTTTCAGTTTGTCACGCAAAAGACATCGATCATATTTCATGACGTTACGTGTTTTCGCTTTTTGTTGAAAGATCGTCATATATAGTTGAGAGATCATCACAAAACACAAGAAAAAAGTACGAGACACAAAAATAGAAAACATAAATCCTCCTCCTCCTCCTTATGAATTGTCCAAAAAATAATCAAATCCTTCCTTATGAATTGTCATTCCTGAGGCACACGATGAACACATCGCATCACAAATTCATTCTTTAACACACACACAGACACACACACACACACACACACACACACACACACACACACACACACATATATATATATATATATATATATATATATATATATATATATATATCACAAACCCTCATTCATGTTTTTCATTTTGACACGCAAAAGACCTCGATCATGCATGTTTGATGACATTAGGTTTTTTCTAATTTTGTTAAAAGATCGTCATATTAGAGGCTCGTTGATCATGTTTGGGGTGTACCAAGCATGGACAAGTAACATCGATATAACGTAAAGACCTCGATTGAAAACCTAAAGACCTCGATAATGTTTCATGACAACATTATAACGTGTTTTCTCTGCTTTTTGTTGAAAGATCGTCATATATATATATATATATATATATATATATATATATATATATATATATATATATATATATATATATATATATATATGTTGAGGCTCTTTGATCATATGTTCGGGGCTTAGCATATATATATATATATATATATGCATGGACAACTATAACATGCATGTGAGAGAGACATCGAAGATCATGTATGATGTGACATTACACGTGTTTTCAATCTTTTTGTTGAAATATCATCAAGGTTGTGGCTCGTTGATCATGTTTGGGGTGTAGCAAGCACGGACAAGTAACATCATGCACTTGAAAACATCGCGATCATGTTTCATGTCAACATTACGTGTTTTCCTTTTTGTTAATTAAATGTGGCCTAGAGGGGGGGGTGAATAGGCCTTTTTGAAAATTGTCAGATCCTGCAACACTTAACAACAAGTTCAAAAACAGAGAACTCAGACTAGTCCAGCAATGTGCGGACTAGTCCGGTGTATACGGACTAGATTGATTAGGTTTGATTAATTAACTTTGTTCTTCAATATATGAAGCGGAAATATGCGATTAAACAAGGTGTCACAAGTTTATGAATCAGGTTATATCACAAATCAAACTTATACTTGATATTTCAATGTAAGGTAATCAAGATCAGTTTGTAACCCTAGATTGATATGAAGTAAGAACAATGAACACAACAGAGAACACGAGAGATTTATCCCGTGGTTCGGTTCCCACAAAGGCAACCTACATCCACGTTGAGGAGCCCACAAAAGGACCGGGTCTTCTCCAACCCTACCCTCGTCGGATCGCCACGAAGGACAATCCTCTTCCACTTATCTCAAAGGGGTGAATAACCAAATTCAAGGGGATTTCTCACACGTTGAGAGCTTCCTTGGATTACAACACAAAATATCACCAAGAACACACTCAAAAAGTACAAATGAATCACAGGTGTGTGTTAGAGAATCAAACAAAGAGCTCAATGTGATGTTGAATGTGTCTCTCCAATGAACTAGAGTGAATCCTCAAAGGATTGATCTTTGTTGCACTTAATTTAGTGGAGAGATGTGGTTTTTGAGTCTCTTGGGAGGTGTGACGGCGCTAGGGTTCGAGAGTCTGTGAAATATGGCCGTACAATTCTATTTATATGGGTTTCTAAAAGTGACCGTTAGGGTTCAGAAAGATCGGACTAGTCTGTGGTGGTCACCGGACTAGTCCGGTGTGTTGTGTGTAGCAAGCCCTAAATGTCCCGAAATATCGGACCAGTCCGGCTGGAGCGGACTTGTCCGATTTTGCTACTGGAAATCTTCGGACTAGTCCAATAGTCATCGGACTTGTCCGGACATGTGAACCCTAAGTGTATAGGATGACAAGTCTGCACTTGGGGGACTTGCCCGATTCAGATTAGAGGGTATTTCGGACTAGTCCATGCAAACATCGGACTTGTCTGATTTGGATCAGAAAGAATATCGGACTAGTCCGGTTGTGATCGGAATTGTCCAATTTTGTGTGACTTGTGAAGTGTTTTGAGGACTAGTCTATACTGGGGAGGACTAGTCCGATTCCAGTCAGAAAGGATATCGGACTAGTCCGATGGATATCGGACTTGTCCGATTTCGTGCAGAAAGGATATCGGACTAGTCCGGTCCTGTGTAACTTTGTGCAATGTGTGTGTTTAATTTGTGATTGAGATCTTGGGATGTGTTTTCTTAACACACTCCATACACAATGATTTACTATTTTTCTTCCTTGAGCTAATTTCCACTTTGCTCCTCATTCTTCCTTCTTTTTGGTACTTTGCTCATTTTCCTGTTAAAATCCTGCACTCATCTCAACAAAGAGGTTAGGATCCCAATTGCTTGTCATAAATCATCCAAAACCCACAAGGGAGTCTTAGATGCACTTTCATTAATATATATATATGTATATATATGTATATATATATATGTATATATATATGTATATATATATGTATATATATATATGTGTATATATATATATATATATATATATATATATATATATATATATATATATATATACAAGGAACCAGATTTGAACTGGTGACATGAGGATTTTCAGTCCTCTGCTCTACCAACTGAGCTTAAAACTTTTCAGCGGAAGCAACAAAACACCCCTCGGCTGAAAACTGATCTGTTAAATAAAACGTGTGTGTGACTAATCTAAACGTGTTCAACTGTGACAATTCTAGTATAGATTGTAGAAAATCAAGTCACAAAGGCATCACAACAATAATTACGAAAATCCGTCGAGAAAACTCAAGTTACAATCGAAAGATTGAACAAACATCAATCTGTCCTACCCGAGAAAAACAGTTCTGGAACACTACAAAGAAACTCGTGTAGATCAGAAACCACAAATCCAATGACCGTGAAATTTTCACAAATGATAGAAATCAAGTTGTGAAGATAATCCAAAAAGAATCACATCAATTGGATCTGAAAAGCTTGAGTTATGATAAAACCACCGAAGCTAGGTAGTGCTGTGCAGAAACTCGACGAGAAAAACTTGCCTGAAACATGTCGGACGAACAATGCACAAAAGTTCCTTTCAACTATGAATTTTATTCAATAGAGCACAAGAGGAACAGCCCAAAAGTAGTCTACCAAGAGCTCTGGTCTCCCTTGCTTATATAACCAGCCTGAAAACCAACTCAACTCAAACTAGGACTCTAATCCTACTCAATTCACGAATCGAAACTTTCCATAACTGCTAAAGACTCTTCTATACGCAGATAGAAGCAATCTTAAGACTTCCAAACACCTTAGGAACATATCCACGCATTCCGAAAACAACTAAAATTGTGTCCCACACGAAATCCTACCATAACTATCGAAGGGTCAATGCGACACTTCCCCTGGATCTGCTAAGGAGCAGCCCGCGGAGGTTCTTGTTCGGCGGGCTTAGGCCTCAAACTAGTGTTCTAGCGGAAGAGTATGAGACAGTCGAGTTTTTATGTGGATCGGGCCGCAGGGAGCGTAACACCCTACTCCAAGGTGGATTGTATTGCTTGGTGAGCGTGTATGCGAGTGTGTGTGTATCGGGGATTCTTAGTCTTGTCCTTGTTGCGATGGCGGTCCTGGCCTTTTATAGTCAAGGTCAGACGCCTTACAAGTGGGGTCCCGGGGCCTGACAAGTGGTCCCGGGTCGATCTTATCCTAAGAGACCTAAGGCTTCCCGCATAGGCTTCTCTGAGCGTGGCAGTGAAGACTCGTCGTCTTGCTGCCTCCCTTGTCAGTAGCCCATGCACCGTTGCTGACGGTAGCAGAAGATGTCCCATCAGCCAGTCTTGTTGCCGCAAACTACCCACTTGGCCAAGTGGATAGGCCTGCAGCGCCTTCACTATGGTGTGATTGGTCATAGCGGTCTCTAGTCGTTGGCTTCCTCCGCGTCGTGCGCCGGAGGTGGGTGCGGACCTTTAATGCCTGACCTGAGCGGAGCGTACCAGCTTTTAGCTCCCGCACCTTACCGTCAGGGGCAAGCTGCGAGACACGTGATAGCATCGGAGCAGGTCCTCGCTGGGGAGGCTAGCCCCGTTCCTTCGTGATGTGTGGCAGCTCTGGCGCTCCCTAGGGCACGTGGTAGCTCCGCTCTTGCTCCTGAGGAATGGTGTTTGCTTTGGTGCTCCAGGTAGCTATGGAGCTCCCCCCCCCCCCAGGTTGGGCGAGGTCCCATCCTAACACGTGGTGTCTTGGGAGGTCATCCCTTCTGAAGGTCTTTATCTCATTCTTCGTGCCCCACGTGGCAACATCGGGCTAGACCTTGCGGAAGGTTGAGCCTTCGGAAACTTCTGTACACGTGGAGCCATTGGACATGCCCTGGTGTCTTTATCCTTTGTGCGAGGGTACCCGGTCTGCAGGGTACCGACAGTGGCCCCTGGGTCCACCTTGGGACAAGATGGGGAGCCCAAAGGTGGAGCCATTTCCCTGTTTTCCCACACTGGGCTTTGAATTCTGTCTTGGATAGTTGAAGCGGTGGGCACTTCTACCAATCGTCACCATGCGTCCTCTTCCGGTTTGAGTGGCTACGGCGAAGGGATCTTTGCTTGTTGTAATATATTTGTCCCCTGTGGTGCCTTTAATTGTGGTGGTCCCTGACGCAGCTTATAGAACTTTTGCTCGTGCCGCTATTATGGGAGATGCCTTAGTGGCTTCCCCAAGCGGCTGACCGATTGGGTCAGTGCGTTTGAGTGGTGACATAGGACCCATTGTCATTGGTGCGGTGTGCTTAGTGGTGCAGTTTGATCCTTCGCTCGGAGTACTCAGGCGTCGTGGGGATGGTAAAGAAAGGAATACCTCCGTTTAGAGGGAACAGTTCCTTCCTTACCCAAACCCCGCAAACAGAGTTTTCGCCTTCTTCCTCGAGTGCCTGAACCTCCTTCACCCCTTTTGCCAAGGCTCTCACCATAGCCCGCTCCAATGGCTTCCCTAAAGCCTCCTTCGCGCTTCCGATTGGCCAAAGATCTAGTGCCGAGGAGGTGGCTTCTTGGCTGGGCAGCTCCAGGGTGCGGATGGATGATACGTTGCGGATCTCCTGATCATCGGGGACTGCGTGAAGATGAGACTGTTCTCTTTGTTGCCTACGCCATTGCTGGGCTCGCACACCCATTGTCAAGGATCTTTCTTGTAGTGCTGGGGGAGTATGGACTACAACTTCACCATCTGTCACCAAACTCCATCGCCTTGGTGGCTGTGTTCATCCACCTTTGTGAGGCGTTTGTGGGATGTCTACCCACGGTGGAGTTGTTCCGACATTTCTTCGTGATGAAGACGAATGGAAGGAGTGCGACGACTCAATTGGGGGCCTACTACTTCGGCCACCGGGACAATACCTCCCGGGGTTGCATTGCCTAATTCAAAGGGGGCAAAGAGCAACTGGAGGGAAGACTGGGCGATTTTGAGGATAGACCCTCATCCTTCACTGAAGATGCCCTCCGGCGGTCCACGCTCCGACCCTATCACTTGGGAGGCATCCCCTAGATTGCCAGAGGAATACAGGCCCGCCCTGAGGAGGATCCATTTCTTGGCTAGCAAGGGCTTGACCTCGATGATGGTTCTGGCAGACTTCTTGCTCTATTGTACCGCCCATCTCCAGCGGTGTCTGTATTTTGCCTGGGTCTATCGTGGCGAGTATGAAGAATGTTGGCTGGGTCCAGACACCCCAACTCTCAAGATGTTGGAGGAGATGCTGAAAATAGTGACCTCCGACGTTGTTTATGATGAGCATGTCTCCATTCCGAATGACTGTCAGCCGCTCCACATGACCACCAATGTGAGGACTAAACTACGGAGCTCAATGTCGATGGTCAACGTGTTCGGCCTCGCTTGCCTATATTCTGAAGACATGGTTGGTGCCTCTGCAGTCCTAAAGTGGTGTCGTGAAGCTGCGCATCCAGGGTCGGGGTCTTCCTCGCGTCCTTCCACAAGGGAGGAGACAGAGTCCTCAACAACTTTCAATATGGCAGAAGTCAGCGAGCTGGCACCAGCTCCGGAGCCGAGAAAGCGCTCCCACACGGTAATCGCGGGCTCTGCTACTTCTATGCCGAAGAAGCGGAAGTTATTTTTGGGGGACGGTACTCCCATCTCCCGTAATTAGGGAACCGGCAGGGCTGAAGCTTCTGTCATAGATTTAGTCTCCAAATCCAGCAGTGGCCCTGGTTCCGGAGAAGGTGCTGAGGGGCCTGAGCTGACGCTAGCACGGGTTGATCGGGAGTCGGTACCAGCAACGGCGGCACCTAAGTACTTTTCCTATCAATACTACAGCCCCCAAAATCAGCATCCGATAAAGCTTTCAATGTAATGGTTGAGGAAGAAGGAAGAAAAATACCAAATTCTTGAGTTCTTTGTAAGTACCTAAGAATTCTTTTGATGGCTTGACGATGTGAAGCAAGTGGGAAAGCTTGAAACCGTGCACAAAGACATACGCTAAATCGTATGCCTGGTCTTCATGTCGTGAGGTACAAAAGTGATCTGATCATGCTTCTATATTCTTTTTGATCCACGGGTTAACCACCTTCATCAAGTTCAAGTGTCGTTGTTGTTCCCATTGGTGTCTGAAGAGGCTTGTTTTTGTCCATGTTGAAGTACTTAAGAAGGTCTCTTGTATACTTCGTTTGATGTACAAAGGTTCCCTCCTTAGTTTGCTTGATTTGCAGCCCCAAAAAGTTTGTGAGTTCTCCCATCATACTCATCTCAAATTCTGAATTCATCATAGCTGAAAACTTGGACACAAGATCATGAGAAGCACAACCAAAGATAATATCATCCACATACACTTGAACAAATAATGAGTCATTGCCATGCTTAAGCACGAAAAGAGTTATATCAACCATTCCCATGGTAAACCCCTTTTCAAGTAAGAATGTTTTTAACCTATCATACCATGCTCTAGGGGCTTGTTTGAGACTGTACATGGCTTTAGTCAGTTTGAAAACATGATCAGGAAAATCTGGATTTTCAAAACCTGGTGGTTGTTTAACATAAACCTCCTCATCTATGTAGCCATTAAGAAAAGCACTTTTTATATTCATTTGATATAACTTGAAAACATTAGATGTAGCAAAAGCTAACAAAATTCTTATGGCTTCTAATCTAGTAAGAGGAGCAAAAGTTTCATCAAAATTTAGACCTTCAATTTGTGTGAAACCTTGAGCAACCAATCTAGCCTTATTCCTAACCACAATACCATCCTCACTTTGTTTATTTTTGAACACTCATTTAGTTCCAGTTAAAGTGTGACCTTGAGGTGGAGGTACAAGTTTCAAAACATTATTTCTTTCAAAATTTTCTAACTCTTCTTGCATAGCAAAAATCCAAGAATCATTAGTGAGTGCGTGTGATATATCCTTGGGTTCAAAAGCAGCAACAAAAGCAGAATGAGCGTGAGATTTTGGATCGCAAAACCTGGACCGTGTGACTCGTTCATGCAAGCTTCCAATCATTTGTTGTGGAGGATGACTTTTGAGAATCCAGAGCCGAGTAGACACTTCACAAGCTTCTTCATCTTCATGTTGATCACAAATCGATGAGCTTGTGACTCGAGGACGATCTGGATCAGCAATGATGGTTGTTGGTGCTGGTTGAGAATCAACATCCGGAGCCGAACCAAAGTCATGAGCTGCTGAATTTTCGGGTAGCAGCTCCACTTCTTCCTCATCTTCAACGAAAATGCTCCCCCCTGCGGATATGGATCTGGACCTGCAATGTTTGAGCTAGTACCTGTGCTAGGTTCATCAAAAGACACCTCACAAGTCTCTACAATTTTGTTAGTGTCAAGTAAAAGCACACAATAGCCTCTTGTATGAGATGGATAACCAAGAAACATGCCATCAATGGATCTAGGTTCAAATTTATCAAGATTACCATGTTTCTTAACAAAGCATTTGCATCCAAAGACCCAAAAATGTGTAACACTAGGCCTATGTCCAAACCGGAGCTCATATGGTGTTTTACCAAGCTTAGCGCGCAAGAAAACACGATTTGAGACATAACAAGCGGTCGCAATCGCATCAACCCAAAATTTCTTAGGAGTTTGATATTCATCAAGCATAGTCCTATCCATTTCAACTAAGGTTTTGTTATTTCTTTCTACAACACCTTTTTGTTGAGGTACATATGGTGAAGAAAATTGATCATCTATTCCATTTTCAGCACAAAAGTGATCAAAAGATTGATTTTTAAATTCGGTTCCGTTATCACTTCTAATTGCTTTTAAAGATCCTGGGTGATCAATTGATAATCTAATAAATAAAGTTCTAAAGTGACTAAAAGCTTCATTCTTAGGTGCCGTAAAGTAAACCCTAGAGTATCTAGAATAATCATCAACAATAACAAGAACATATCATTTACCTCAGAAGGATTGAACACATGAAGGTCCTACGGTGTCATGGTGCAAAAGTTGACCTGATTCAGTTGTCATGATCATTGTGAGAGGAGTATGTGAACCTGCAACCATCTTAGCATGTCTACAAGAACAGCACACAATTTCTTTGTCCCTTTTTAGCTTAGGCAGCCCACGTATGCGATCAAGATTACTAACACGCGTGAGATGATCAAAGCCTACATGACCAAGTCTATAATGCCAAAAATATAAGTCTTTGTAATCATTAGATACTAGACACCTGTGTTTATAAGAAGACATCAAAATTAGCTTTAAAAACTCTTCTAAACCGAGACATGTTAAAAATAAGCTCACTATTTGAGTTTACAACTTTGCAGCAATTTTTAGTGAAAATAATTTCCAGATTTTCATCCAGTAGTTGTGACACAGAAAGCAAGTTGTATTTCAAATTTTTAACAAGTGCCACATCCTTCAAAGTGTAGTGATTATTTACTCTAACTGAACTCTTATCAATTATAGGAGTTGAAGAATTATCGTTAAAAGTAGCATTCTCTACATGTGACACAAAAGAGAGGGAGGAGAACCATTCTTTGTTACCGGTCATGTGGCGTGAGCAACCTGAATCAACAATCCAAATGTTCTGCTGCCTCAAGCGTGTAACCTACATAGAAGAACAATACATCGATGACTCAATACTGAGGTTAGTCAAAAGGCATTTAGGAATCCAGTACTGAGTCACATGATGTGTAGTAGGAAAAACACGCGAAAGTTGAGATAAAACAACAGGTTTATGAGTCAAAGGTTGAGATTTTTTGTTCTTAACTACTGACCTATAAGGTGTTACTTGTGTAGCACAAACATTTGTAGCTCCGAAGGCAAAAACAAAAGGTCTGGAGGTAAACTTTGAATGTTTTTGACTCATAACAGCAGGTTGCATGTTCCTGACATTCGGTTTTGTATGTGAAGCAAATTTAGCATGAGAGTTATAAGATCTAGCTTGCATTCTTTCCTTTTTTATGTTGTTCAGCTAGTCTATAACAAGAATCTATGACACGACCATCTCTACCACAATAGGTACAATGAAATTTAACTTTGTGTTCATGTTTAGATGAGCATGCAGTATGTTTATTTGAATTCGAACGTGACAACACTCCTGCAGATTTGAAAACCACCTCTTTTGGTTTAGGAAATGTTTTAATAAAACCACTTCCTTACAATTTTAGGTGGATGAGCTTTAGCATGAGCATGAGAATCAAAACCTAAACCAGTTTTATCATTGCAAGATTTGGATGAATTCAATAGCAGGTTTAGATATTTGTTCCCAATACCAAACTGCTCTAGTGTCCTATATATGTCATCAAGTTTCTTAGACAATTCTAGGCAGTTTTCACATGAAGTTTTTCCTTTTAATTTGCAATTAGAATAATATTTAACTTCATGAGCACATAAAGCATTGTTCAGTATTGAAATTTCATTCATAGCATCTTTTAGTTTTTTTTCACGATCATTACAGGTAGAACAATGCAAATCAATTGTAGAACAAGAAGCATCTTTTAAGTTTTTGTCATTAAGTGCAGTAATCTTTTTGTTCTTTTCAATCTCTAACTCAAGTTTATCAAGAGTGGAGGAGTGTGCACTTCTTAAGGAGGACAATTGTTCATATATTAAATCGCATGAGGAATAAGAATCATCACTAGGAATCAAGGTTTTCAAATGATTAATTTTAGATTCTAGTGACTCAATTTTAACAGCATTGTCCGTAAGTTTTTTGACCTTTTTCTTAACAATAACAGTTGCACGGGAAAGCGCATCACACATTTCACACAAGTAGGACATACCTCTTCGTTGTCACTGTCGTGTTGTACATCCTCCATACTTGATCTTGATTTGCCCGCCATGAAACACAAGTTTGTCAGATCATCTTCATCTTTATCACTTCCAATATCTACATAACTCGAGCCAAGTTCTTGAAGTGTCGTGATGAAACTGTTTATCAGTTTGTGTCCTGTAAACACGTCTTTTTCTTGTTGATGTTGCCAGAAGAGGACTTGACTTTATTTTACTTTTCATCATGGGTAGAAGGACCTAAAATGATAGGGCAATCTGTACGAAAGTGTCCTCTCTTACCACATTCAAAGCATCGTTGAGGTTCGGAGCTTCCTCTCCTTCTAGTTCTCACATTTTGCAATGCTTTTGAGAACCGAGTAGAGATGAATGCTAGCTTGTCTTCTAGAAATTATTCAATCTGTTCTAGGGTTAGTGAAGACAGCAAAGCAAGTGTATTGCTAGATGAAGATTGGTCGGAGCTAGGCACATCACATTGAGAAACAAATGCAAGAGACTTGTTGGGGTTCTTACGTGAGATTATGTCAATTTCATGAGTTTTCAATTTAGAATATCGCACATCAAATGTAAGTGTACTCATGGCAGTAGATTCACGAATAGATGTGACTTTCATCTCCCAAATTGACATATCTAATGCACTTGGTAATTGCCTAGCATTTTCAGCATCTGAAAAATTAACATTGATGCTACGCAAGTTATTGAGAATTTTATTAAAGCGAGCAAAAAGGTCATCAATAGACTCACTGAGTTGCATCTCGAAGCGCATGTATTCTTTCTTGAACATATCCTGATTTACCTTCTTGATCGTGTTGGATCCTTCGTGGTAGTCACAAAGTGCTCTCCACACATCGTACGCCGATCGGAGGTGTGCAACACGGTCGAAGTCGCTCTGAGTTAGTCCTTGCATTATCATGTTTTGGGCTTTGTTGTTGTTGTCGACATCTCTTAAGTATGTAGCCATTACTTGATCATTCGGCGGCACGTCGTAAGGCTTGTACACCTTTTCCCATATTGCGAAGCTATGTGACTGGATGAAAGCTTCCATACGTGCTTTCCAAACCTGAAAATCAATACCACAAAAAACACAAGGTTTTGCAGAGTATTTCTCCGTGATGATTTGTCAAAAACACATGCAAATCACAAAGATTAGAGCACCGTGGTTCTAATACCAATTTTAGGATCGAAGAGCACGTGTAAGTCTACCAGAGGGGGTTGAATGGTAGATTAAAACTTTTCAGCGGAAGACACGAAACACCCCTCGGTAGAAAACCGATCTGTTAAAGAAACCTTGTGTGCGACTAATCTAAACGTGTTAAACTGTGACAAAACTAGTGTCGATTGTATAGAATCATGTCAGGAAGACAGCACAACAAGAATTACAAAAATCCGTCAAGAGAAACTCAAGTGACGATCAAAAGATCGAACAAAGGTCAATCTGTCCTACCCGAGAAAAACAGTTCTGGAACACTGCAAAGAAACTCGTGTAGATCAGAAACCACAACTCCGATGACCGTGAAATTTTCACAAATGGTAGAAATTCAAGTTCTGAAGATAACCCAAAAAGAATCACATCAATTGGATCTGTAAAATTGAGTTATGATAAAACCACCGAAGCTACACTACAGGAATCGCGACAATAGACGATGGCCGAGAACCGTCGTCTATAAGGCCTGCGCCATCGTCCATAACTTATAGACGAAGGTAACTGGCCGTCGACGAATATTTGTCATTTATAACCTTATAGACGACGGTTACCGTCGTCAATTAGTTAATTGACGATGGCCATCTTTAGTTGTCATCAATAAGTTAGCTCCACCACGTGTCAGCATAGAAACCTTATTGACGACGGGACCTTGGCTACTGTTGTATATAACAACACTTATTGATGACGGTTTTTTGGATACCGTCATCTATTAGGTACTCTAAAGACGACGGTTCCACCGGGGCCGTCGTCTATAAGAGTTGCTTATAGACGACGGCAACAGACAAACCATCGTCTATTATGTTTGCTTTTTTTTTAAAAAAAAACAGAAATTAGATATTATACAGGTTTCACAGATACAAACACACACTACAGTATCAGTCACAAAAACATTACACAAACAGTATCACAGTTAGAAAAACAGTATCGCAGAGTGCAATGTACTCGTCAGCCAGTTCCTTCTGGATGCTCTCGCTTGACGACTGCTTTCCTCTTCTCCAGCAGACGCCATACTTCATTTGCAGTAACCTGTACAATATCATCAATCAATTTGTCAGAATACCATCAACAAATCTGACTATCATGTAAACTATTGAGAAAATAGCTTTATTCTGATCTTCTAATCTGTATAGAAATTTTCCGCTGACGTGAAACCTGATCTTTTTTGTTTTCATGGTCTATGTCTGCAGGGAGAGTGCCTAGAAACTTTCCATCTACATTCTTATTTGGTCATTTCTGCATCTACGAGTGTAATTGGGTTGCTTTCTTTACACTTTGATGAGTAGATGTTGACCACTATCAGTATTAATCTAAGCTCTTTTTTTTTGCGGTTTGGCAATGTTTGTGTTCATATTGATTTTTGTAGTCTGTACATACACTAATTTTGTGTTCTTAAAACGGAAAACTAGGCAACAAGGAATTCCTTCAATAGTATAGCTTGTTGTAATGATGCACCAGTAGATTGCATTATTTTCTGTAGCTTTTATGGAAATGACACACTTGTGGTATATGTAGGATACTCATGTTGTCACTAGTGAGTAAGCTTCCAGAGTAGTTTTTCTTAAGAATAAACTTCTGTCTATCTTAGCATCAGTTTGTCTCTACCTTACAAGTTACTATTGAAACTTTTTTTCCAACAGGTTAAGTTGAGTCTCATTGATTTTAGATGTCCCAATGCGTAGATGCAACAAACAAAAGAAAATGATAAGAATTAACATGCAAGTAGATTTCAAATCGCCTGACCTGACTCACACGCTACCCCGTCCGCTGCCGCCGGAGTTCAGAAAGTCGTCCTCCGGCAATCGTCCAAGAACCGGAATTTGGGGCGACGGAGTTTGAGACTCCGTCCCTAATCCCTGTGATATGCAAGTGTGGTTAGACAAGTTATAAGTATAAAAATGCATATTTTACTAAATTTGAACAAGTTTAACTAGTTTCAATTATTTTGAATAATTTTGTACCTGTGCTCCTGTCGTCGGCACCAGTGGCAGCTCCGTCGATGGCGGCGCCCACTGCGGAAACACAGCCGGTTGTCCTGCGCTCATAGCCTGCGAATACAAATCAAATCATTATAACTGTCATTTGTATATTACAAATGTTAAGTACAACATTCAGAACTTACCTGGAAGGCAGCTTGCCACTTTAGCATGTACGAGTTTTGATACTCGTCCCTAGCCCTAAGCGCTACTGCCTGCATCTCGTCCCTCGTCTGGAGCGCTGATGCCTGCATCTCTTCCCTAGTCTGGAGCGCTTCTTGTGTCCTCTGGAGCTCCAGATCTCGTCCCGTACGGCTGCTGTTGGACCCGCCCTGCTGCGATGAAGAGGCTCTCGAGGAAGCCCGCGCCTGCCTCGAGTCGACCACTCCATCAAAGATGGCCAACCTGCACAATGAAGTAAGATGATTAAATTTTTGTAACTCAAAGTTCGTGACAGAAAAAATAAAATTAACAAAACTCACCGTCCGTGAGCTTTCCCACCACCGATTGCATACGCGACTTCGGGTACAATTGGCGCGCTCTGCCAATCGAACTCTTCACCTCTAAGCCTTCGCACCTCCTGCCCATACTTTGCCTAGAAACACAGTAAAATAACATTATTAAAACTATTAAAGAAAATTCAATTAAGTTAACGAAATAACTCACCAACGTCTGAGTCGCCGTCTGAGAAGATAACTGCTCAGGCTGCGACGGGTCACTTCCCAAGTGACCCCTCTTCCACACCTCAATAGGTGACGGCTCCTGACCCCTCTCGTGCTCCTATCGATACATGTTAGCACAATGAAAGATTATAAAATTACTTAAATAGAATTCAAATCACACTTACCATCCGTTTAGAGAGACGTATGTAGCCGTCCCCACCCATACGGTGTTTTCCGTCCGTCCCTCTACTCTCTCGACGGGTTTTAGACACGCCCTGGAAGTTTTGGCTCCCCCAATGAGCACACAAGGCACGGTACGCGTCCGGACGGCTGACAAGCCACGCTACACCGACCTGCACACATTTTATTATTAAATAAAAGCATTGATCACAATTATATAATGAAGTAAAGTACAATAAACACTTTACCTCTGCGTACTGCGCCTCCGTCAAGTACTTGTCGGCCCCTTCCCTGTACTTCCCCGGCTGACCCTCCTCCGGATGCAACTTGAAATACGCCTTCGTAGCTTGAATGCTAGCCGTCGATAGTGACTGAGTCACGAGCTTCCTGGCGCAGTTATGCAAGACAAGACGAGCTTGATCCGTCTGCTCAGCCTCGTTCTCCAAACGGTACCGTGCCTGGAAGAACAAATATACAAGTAAATATATTTAATTTATTATAAATATGTATTACACAAATATTTTTTCATACTTACCATAAAGTCGTGCCACACAACCTCCTGGTGGTTGCCGTAAGCAAGGTCCTGGGACGTAGCGTAATGGTCCCAAGACGTGACAGGCTGTCCGTTCACTACACCGAGGTAGTGCAAACGGACTAGACTGCCCAAGACCAAATTCACCTGCTTGTGGTGTCCCTGCCCTGTGAACGAACAATCCTCCCAAGCCCTGATACATGATTCTCAATTAGTATATATATAAGCCTTTAAATATCTGAATTGTTAAAGATTTACTTACTTCTCTCCAATGGGACGAATAACGATCCGATCGTTTGGGTTTGCAGGAGCCGGAGGAGGAGCCACGTAGTGGCTCCTCCTAGTCCGTCGATGTGCAGCTGGCTCTACATCAGGTGACCCAGAAGTGGGGTCACCTGATTGCACTGGCTCTGAACAAGGTGGCACCAAAGAAGAAGGCTCTGAAGTAGGCACCGAAGAAGGAGGCTCCAAATAAGGCACCGAAAGAGGCACCCTAGCCTCTGAGTCCTCGGACATAGAGTCGTCCTGAGAATTTCAAAGATTCATATTAGAGAATAAAGAATTAATTATATAATTTATGTAATTAAATGTTCTTTACCTGGCCACGTGACGACTGCGGTAGATGGCTCAACAACTGAGCTCGTCTACCTCCGCTAAGCTGACTGCCCTGGAATACATCGTCTCCTCTTGTGGCTCTCGGTGACAGAAAGCTCCGTGCCTCTATCCCTCGTCATCTTCTGCTGCTCGACAACATACTGTTTAATAAAAAATTGTTAAAGAATGTAATGCAAAATATAGAAGAAGAAAGAAAAGATGAAGCAAACGTTACTTGTACTCAATTTCAAAATTCATCAGCATCACGCTCATGTACTCTACTCCGTAAACCAGACCATCGATCTTCTATCGTGGAAGTTGCCTGTTTTCGTTTTCATTTTCGCATCATAGGAGTTTCTACATCTTCTGCATCTCCAACTAAGTCATCGAGTCCTAAACTAGGCTCGACGACAAAAGAGTCCGGCAACTCTTGTTCTTGGTAAACAACATTAACCTCATCATCAAGGTATCCATCATTGTCTGGTGTATATAACCGCTCACGAGGATTCACCTTGTGTACAACCCACCAAGCACTAAGCTTTTCGCATGGATAATGTAGATAATACACTTGCTCGACTTGGTGTGCAAGGACGAAGGTGTCACAACCTTCTAGCCGGTCCTTGTGTTTTACTTCTACCATGCAAAATTGGTTTTGTCGAGTTCCATGGTTATGATCAAACCAATCGCAGTCAAATAAGATTACTTTAAGGACCTTATTCCCCGCAAAACTGAATTCAAGGATATTTTTAATGATACCATAATAATTAGTTTCACGTCCTTCGGCGTCAACTACCCTCGTCACAACTCTGGTGTTACATGTTGCCCTGAAAGGACGTTGAGTTTCAAATAGAGTGGAACGAAATCGGAACCCATTTACGTCGTATCGACCATAACTTTTAATTTTAATGGATCCGTAGGACAGTTGTCGCAAATCTTCATGGACACCGGCTCGTTTTTTGCACTGTTCAACATACGAAGTTAGAAGACTATTTTATGCTATACATGTAATTACTAAGACAAACAAAACATGAACACGTTACTTGTGCATGAAACCAGGATATGAAGTTAGGCCCTCCTTGTACTCCATAATATCGCATCGATTGTATTTGTCGAAGCGTAGGTTGCTGCTTCGATTTCCAATTTTGTTGATCGAACTCACTAAATAAGGAAAAAACAGAATAATTAGCATAGATGTATAACACAACACGCTAATTATTATAGATGTTGAACAAACACTTACTGAAAATATTCTTCCATCCCCTCTATATTAGCGTACATGTATACCAAAGCAGCCATCTTGTCATCTGTTTCAATTTACGTCACGGCCTTTCAACTAGGTAAATAGGTCCTAAACCCACCCAAGAGTGACCAACCGGAGCGTGCTCATGACGGGACGCGCGGTCTGGATCCGGACGAAATTTCGGCAGCATAACCTCGCTGTTCTCCACTACACGGCCGAAAATGGTGCAGCAGAGAACAACAGGGTTATGCCGTCGAAATCTCGTCCAGATTCAGACCCGCGTCTCGTCACAAGCCACGCCCCCTCGGCCACTCCCAGGCTGTCCAAAAAGGGACAATTCTGAACCTTTACGTACCACATGCCAATAGCATGTGAGACGTGCCGATCCGAAACGGGTGACGCATTGCTATAGGTTACGTTCCTCATTTTTATTGTTAAGTCATTTACAAGAGGAAAGAACGAGAGAAAGAGGAAGAAAGTTGGTCTTAGATGATAATTCCACGTCCGAATCCACTGTCTGCGCAATCGCGGGTGATTGACTTCCTCACCATCGACGTTCGCTTCCGTGTCGTCTCGACGCATACATTACAACTACAACTGTCTATACCGCACGAACGTATTTATTCCATGTCGTGTTGTGTCGGGTCGGGCCAACCCAAAACCCGTATATTTACAAATTAATAAACAAACCAACTAATAAACATTACACGTTTAGTACAACTGAAAAGAGCAGAACTGTTATGCCTAATGACATCAAAAACGAAACCACAGAATGGTTGTTAAAAGTAAGTGGTGTTTAGTCACTAAAAATAGCAAATTATTTTTAGGATTATAATCCGGATGATTTTTAGTTTACAATATCATGGAGGCTTAGCAATTCCAACATTAACTACTTCCATGATTCACTATGACCATGATTAACATGCAGGCTTAGCAATTCCAAAATTAACTACCAACAGCTTACTAGCACATAATCATGGTGTCTTAGAAGGGCAGTAATGTACGGAGAAGTTCTGCTACAGCAAGCACGCGCTAAACATGTACGGGTGTTGTTCCCTTTTTTTCTCAAAACTGAGAGATCAGGACATCCTATACCAGCATGTAAAAGACCTTATTACTGACCAAAAAATGCTCTACCACTTGTAATTACAGTAATACACTGACTCTGGAAATCAGACATGTCTGAAAACAACCATGCTACAACAGCCAAGCTCACAAATCCACACCCTCTACACAATAAACTAGTCAAGGACAAAAACTAATCAATCACGGTGCTTGTGGGCAAGCTAAAACAGACATGAAAGGAAACATGCAGGTAGGAAGGATGAAAAAACTATACTTTAAGCACAGGCATGGATGGTACTGAAATAGTACGCCAATGAAACTGAGAGATCAGGACATACATTGATCATTGTACGCCAAAGAATCCACATAAAACTAAACCTCATTACCAAACGGAACAACAATACCAATAAATTGCATACATTGGCGTTATATCAGTGAAGTACCACAATACATGATCAACATTTTAGTAGCTATATATATAGTCATGACACTAGAACATTTTGATAATAGATAAAAACTAAGACAACTAACCCTAAACTACCCTAGGCGGCGGGGTGGGGGGGGGGGGGGGGGGGGGGGGGGGGGGGGGGGGGGGGGGGGGGGCGGTGTTCCACGGTGGAGGGCGGCGGGGGGCGGTGTCCCACAGTGGAGGGTGGCAGGGGGCGGTGTTGCACGGTGGAGGGCGGCGGGGGGCGGTGTCCCACGGTGGAGGGCAGCGGGGACGGGGCTGCTGATAGGGGGTGACGGGGAGTGGGCGGCGGGAACGAAGCTGCCTATAGGGCGGACGGGAGGGGGCGACGGCACACGGTGGGAAGGAGGCAACTGCGAGGGGGGCGGTGCGTGGTGGGAAGAGGCAGCCCGCGGTGGGGATAAGGCGGCTAGGAGGGGCGGCGTACCTCAGCGGCGGCGGTCAACCTCGGCGGCGGCGCGGCGAGAGTGAATACCAGAGCGGCGGCGGCCTCGAGCGTGAACGGAGGAAGACAAAATGAAAACTTGGCCGCGGACGGGCTGGAAATAGTCCCTAATAGACGACGGTACAGTTGAACCGTCGTATATAACAACTTATAGACGACGGCCCCTTCTCACCGTCGTCTATAAATACTTAGAGTGGGCCTGGTTCGGCCCGTTATTGACGACGGACACTAAAAGGACAATAGCCCATCGTCGTATTTAAGTTAGTGACAACGGTTCTAGGTCAACCGTCGTCAATTGCTCTCTTATTGACGATGGCTAGATCGCACCGTCGTCTATAAATTTAAAGACGACAGGACCGTCGTCTATAAACATGGCCGTCGTATATTGTCGTGATTCCGGTAGTGCTAGGTAGTGCTGTGCAGAAACTCAACGAGAAAAACATGTCTGAAAAAAGTCGGACGAACAAGGCACAAAAGTTCCTTTCAGCTACGAATTTTATTTAATAGAACACAAGAGGAACAGCCCAAAAGTCGTCTACCAAGAGATCTATCCTCCCTTGCTTATATAACCAGCCCGAAAGCCAACTCAACTCAAACTAGGACTCTAATCCTACTTAATTCACGAATCGAAACTTTCCATAACTTCTCAAGACTCTTGTATACGCAGTTAGAAGCAATCTTAAGGCTTCCAAACACCTTAGGAATGTATCCCACATTCCTAAAACAACTCAAATTCATGAACCACAGAAAATCCTATCATAACCAACTCCAAACATTACATATTTGAGTCAAACCCGACTTAGCCACAGCCTGAGTCCATAACCTAGTCGGTTGGACCATTCTGACCAATTCTTTAAGTCCACATCTCTTCATCACGCCTCGGAACCATGTAGCCACGTCCATGCACTCCTTGCACACGTGCAAACATCTTTCAACGACGTCCACAATACCTTCATATGAATTGTTCTTGATCCAAGCATGTTACGCTACCTCCCGATCAACTCAACAACAATTCCTCCCGAACCTGGTTGTTGAACCTCATCTTCTCACTAAGACTAGTTCAATGGATCCCGTCACCAGTCATGTCTTGAAATCAAGCAGCACCTGCACATGAACAAACAACCAATACCTCCGAGCACAAGTCCTCGAATTGACTCTCGTTAGTTCCGAAAACAAAACACCTTACACGAGCACCTCACATAAGCATGTTGCAAACCAAAGCAAAAACGATATCAGCCATAACCACCAAAACACACCAAAAACATAGTAAAAGATTACTAAGCAAACTTTCTATCAATGTAAAGCAAGTACAAATCATTACAAGTTAAAAGCAGAACCACTGCGATCAAGCTCCGAACCTTGCCAAAGCTAATTGGACCTTGAACCGGAGCTAACCAAAGCTAGCAGGACCTAGCACCGGAGCTTACCAAAGCTAGTCGTACCTAGGGCCGTAGTTAACCAAAGATAGTCGGACCTAGCACCGGAGCTAACCAAAGATAGTCGGACCTAGCGCTGGAGCTTACGAAAGCTAGTCGGACCTAGAGCCGGAGCTAACCAAAGCTAGTCGGTCCTAGACAAAGAAGTCGGACCCAGCCAAAGCAAGTCGGACCTTGCTGGAGCTCGGACCTAGAGTCAGACCTTGATGATAAAGGTGTTTTGGAAGTATATAAAACTTTTATCGTCAAAGCCAATGTATTCAGCACACATAGGTCCCATATATATATATATATATATATATATATATATATATATATATATATATATATACATATATATATATATGTATATATATACATACATACATATATATATATATATATATATATATATATATATATATATATATATAGAGGCTCGTTGATCACGTGCTGATTATTAGTTGCCGCATCAGAAGAGCTTGTTTGGCTCATCGACAAGGAAAATTCTTTGAGGCTCGTTGGTCGGCGTTGTCGTTTGTACGCGAAGGATGCGGCCATGTAGTTGCTCTTTCTAAAAGCCCTAATTTCCATAATTCAAATTTCAATTAGGACAAAAATTTTGAATGACAAAAAGCATTAAAAGGGAATTGAGAAAACAAATTAATTCAAACTCCAAATGATGAAATTCAAAATAATAAACTTAGCTACTGTTTAAATAAATATAACATGAAGATTTGAGTTGACCAATGGATTCCAAATATTCCAAATAGCATCCCTGCAAAGTTTTATAATTTTTGAAGCAAGTTTGCTATCTAATTCAATAGCTTCAATGAATTCAACTCAAATTCAAATTCAAGTTTGAATTTAAATGAAGCTTTGTCAAATAAACTATGGGAATTCAAAATCAAATTCTATATGATTAATCCAGCCATCCCACAAATATCTAGCAAATTTTGGAATGAATTAGGTGGTAGAATTGATATGGAAAGGTTGAAGATAAGGTGGGACCCACTTGTCATCCAAAGCAAAGTGCTGTTTTGGCTCTCCAAGTGACACCACATTGCATGCAAAGTCCAGGCAGCTGCTTGCACTGTTGTGGCTGACTCCAGCTGCCCCCAGCTCGCCCTGGCCTCCTATTTATACCCCCTCCATGCCCCTGGCTTTCTCTTTCTTCACCTTGAAGTCTCCAGCACCATTTTCACTTCTCTCCCGATTCCTTCTCTGTCCAGTCGAGTTGCAGCAAAGGTACTCCATGTTAAGCACTTTTCTTTGCGTCTCCTCACTCCCCAACCTCTTGCACAGCTTTGTGATCAAGTTCTTGCACAGCTAGGCCATCCCCGAGGCTGTTATTTTCGAAACCGAGGCCGCCAGAAATCTCCACTGTTTCGCCGCGCCTCTGCTCATCGTCGACCCGACGATACGACCACCATCTCACCTCGATCCTAGAAGGAAAAAGGTTCGCCTACTCATGTTCTAGCTGCTCGTCAATTTTCAGCCCATGCCATGCTTCCTAGCCCCCGTATTTCCATTTCTCCTGACGAACTTCGGTTATGAGTAGACTTGCTTCGCGTGTGAAATTCCTTCTATACAGTTAGTTATTCCTTGTGCACCTGTGCTATGTTGTTCTATATGGCCAGGCGCATCACCTCGAAGAGGATCCATCAAGTTTCATCGAGTATTCACGCCGGAATACAATTTTTCCCCAACTGCCGGTCCTTCCCTCCTCGGTCCATCGGTGCTACCATTCTCCAAGCCATTTATCTCCTTCCTATGGCCAGATTCTTGTTCCCCATGCTTCCATGAATCTTCCCAAGGTCTTCCCGATCAGTTTCACCCACCGTAGGGCTCGGTCGACATGGCCGAAACCCTAGTCAACGCCGCCACTGTCGCGCAAGCCTTTCCGGCCATCGCCGGCGTGCGCTGACCCCACCGGCGTGCTCAGCACCTCGAAATAGGGTTAGACGGCGAGTTTGGCAAGGAGACGTGTCGTGGATCGACAGGCGGCAAGAGATCCGGCGAGGCGCCGCCGCAGTCGCGCACCTGGCGGGAGGTAGACGACGACCCTGCGGGGCTCCGTCGTCAGTGGAAGCGCAGCGCGCGCACGGATTAGCTGCAGCTCGGGGATCTTTTGTGACCACGCGGTTAACCCAGTAACCCTCCGTGTTGCCGCCCAGTGATTGGTCCATTTTAAAGTGATTGGTCCATTTTAAACCCGTGGACCCCCCCTGGATTATTCAAATATTTCCCATTTAAAATTTATTCCAGATTTTGCCCCAACTTGGAAAATCTATAACTCCTAGGATACTTGTCCATAAATTCCCAAATAAATTTTGTTAGAACCAGAATGAAGAGTACCTTCCAGTGGTGCACTTGTATTTGTATGAAGTCCATAGAAATTTCTCCATAATTCAACTAAGCAAAATGCTTATAGAATTACTTCCTATAGTTCTGCTCTTTGGAAAAATACCAAATTTCTCCAGAGCCTTCATTTGAATATCCTTGAACTCTAGTAAATATTTCAGGGTCATTAGACTTCATTTACATGGTATGATCACCTGTGTATTCTTTATGCACATAAAAATAGTCAAATGCATTTAGAGTTTGGGCAGAAACTTGTGCAAACTTCTAAATTGAATAACTATCAGTATAAAGCTTCAAAATTTGTCAAACCAACTCTGTTGGTTTTGTCTTTATCCAGACTAACCTGAACTACAACCCAATCCTCATGAAAATCCTTAAATTTTCCTGTACAGCCATTTAAGGTAAAATCATGTTTGATTTTTATCTGATAATTCCCTTCATAGAAAACTATGAAACTTTACCCAAATGTTCTCTAGTAAGTTTCTGAATTCTTGAAAAAATTTCAGATTCATTGGACTTTAATAACCTAATTCAATCTTGTAGCACCCTCATTTTCATGCATCATTCCTTGCATACACTCATATACATGTTTAACATTAACCCACAACAAGAGGAACGAGTTTTAAATTGATTTGGTGCATTTAAAATCGATTTGGAACAAAACCGCACTTAAAATGCAGGAAAGTGCGGACTAGTCAGATTTTACTGAGGACTGGTCCAATTTCTCTCTGACTAAAAACGGACTTGTCCGTTTTTGCCGCGGACTAGTCCGATTTTGCCTCTGGAAACTTTTGGACTTGTCCGATTTTGTGCAGACTAGTCTGATATTCCAAGAATCCTTGAAAATTTGCTAAGTCCTTGGACTTTTCCAGACTAGTCCGGTGTTCCAGCGGACTTGTCCGATTTCCTCTCTGACTAAAGTCGGACTTGTCCGATTTTAGGCCAGACTTGTCCGATTTTCTCTCTGGACATTTTCGGACTAGTCCGATCCTTTTCAGACTTGTCCGATATTTCGTGACACCGAGTTGATCTTTTTGTTTTACGACTTGTTTCTTGGGTTTCACATTAAGTGGGCCTAGGGACGTCGTGCCTAACTCTTTTAGAGCCCATGAGGGACTCTAAACCGGCCTCTACTCATCCCAAACTCGAAATCCATCTAACCCTAGCCTCCACCTCTATATAAACAACCCACCACTTGGCTTGACATCTATTTGCCACTTTTCTACCCCACCCAAACCCTAGTTCATGGAGAGCCACCACCAAGGAGGGAGAAGGAGATCCCAAGCAAGAAGAAGAAGAGGAGGAAACGAAAGAGGATCAAGATCTCCACCAAGTTTTCGTCCTTCATCACCAATTCATCTCCAAGTTCATCACCAACCCTAGATCATCAAGATCTGAGTGTTACCTCCAAGTTTCTTGATTCATTGGAGTTCTAAACACCTGGTATACCTTCTATTAAATTTTCCTTACGTGAATTCAACCCCTAATCTCCAAATTTATGTTGATCTAGAAAACTCTAATCTGCTGATCTTGTTAAGTGTGGACTTGTTGGTCCCTAGCGGACTAGTCCGATTTCCCTGGATAAATTCTGTTGAATTGATTCTAAAATCTGACCTAATCAACTCCAAACCTGTATAAACTTGTTAAAAGCTATTAGAACTAGTTATTAATCATTAAAAGCAATCTATTAACAAGTTCTACCTTGCATTTGCATTAATCATGCATGTCATGTAATATTGAGTAATAGTTGTGCACTCTTTGATTGTGTTTCTTGTCTTGTATGTTTATTGTGTGGATTAGACGGATTTGCGCTAGAGAGTGCCGCGGAGGATCTCCAGCACCAAGAGTTTGAAGGCTTTGATCCTAATCAACAGCAAGAGCAAGGCAAGTGTCCTTGAAGCATATTGATTCTGTTTTTAAAATAAATGTTTTCTTTGCAAACTGCATGCTTGTGTCAATTTGATGGGAATCCTATGGTAGGAAGTTTACTAGATTTGTTAAACCACCCTTGTCACCTGGAATTTATGGTAGAGAGTCGGGAAGGTTTTTTTTACCTTTTGCTTCGCTTAATCAACTGGGATGGGAAATAACTATACCACTCAATTTAATTATGCATGGATGAGATTATGGTTAACATGAACTGGTTAAATATGATATGGTAATGGGTGCTCTAAGCAAGCCTGGTATGTGGATGGGTTGGACGTATGGTGGTTTGCTTGCTTTAGATCTAAGGACCAGTTCATGCAAGAATAAGCAAGGACTACAGTGCCACCACGAGGCCAAGTATGGGTGCAGCGTAGCTAATTAATTTGGTCTTTGCCAGTTCTATTTGGACCATTATGGATGCTCGGGGAAGGGGTAGTCGGATTGGGTTTGTTGATGATTGGTGGGACTACCCTGGGATCCGAATGGCTCAAGAGGGGGCCCTTGGTTGAAGATGTGCTCTGTAGGAGACATCGCCATCGGTGAAACCTCAGCGGGATCTAAATAGGCTAGTAATCCCTTTGTAAAGGCTATTTTGTGATCTCTTGGCCATACACCAAAGGAAGTGTAATTGGCATAAGAGAGGTTTCTTTAGTCGCCGACAGGTGATGAAATCACAAACACGTGGGTAAAGTGGTACAAACTCTGCAGAGTTAAATAGACTATTATGATAGCCGTGCTCCCGGTTATAAGCACATGGACAACTTCCATGATTAGAGACAACTTAGTATTGGGATGGTATTTGGGATGGCTATGGTTGGTATTATGGTTATGGATTAATTTCTGGTATTGAATATGGTTATTAGCAAATGGTGGAATCTGGAATTATTGATGAGGATGGTGAATTATGGACTGGTATTATGATTACTATATGGCTTATGATGGGTTTATTTCACATACATGTAATATATTGCTTTTCAAATGTTTTAATGTACTTTTCAGCACCTGGCCATTATTATCATCGTCATTTGAATAAACCACATGTCATACTTTCCACACTTGCTGAGTACGACATGTACTCACTCTTGCAACCCCCCCCCCCCCCCCCACAGTTGCAGGTCAGGATTGGGAGTTTAATGGCGATAATGCGGAGTTCTAGGCCGTGTCTACCGTCAGCTTTGCCTGTGGTGTTGATAGGGGCTGCGCTACCCTATTGCTTATGCTACCTAGCTATTTAGTTTGCTTAGTTAGTTTATTTCCGCTGCATTAGTTGAACTTGTCATTAGTATTCATTAGAGTTTGTATTTGAGGATAATATGGTCTGTGTAATAAAATTTGGTTAATTAATCTTGTTTTGTGGTAATTTTCTGTATACTCTTTTGTGAATGCACTCGCGTATGTGTGTTGAACATCCTGGGCACACACATGCGTTTGCTTGGTTCATTTTTCGAAACCGGGCGTCACAAATCTGGAGATCTTCCTAACAGGTCATAGAATGCCAAAAACATCATAACTATTTCAGAAATTTATCCAAACTTCTAAATTCAATATCTCCCAATAGGAAGCTTAGAAATTTATGAAACAAATTTCCCTAGAACTAGTGAGAACCCCCTGTATGATACAACCATTGGTATCCATGATAGACCTCCAGAATTACAACCAAAATTCAGAGAAGGCTTTTACTTGTTGGAATTTTAGAGACAACAAGCTTCCTTGAACATCTCCAATTTTTGGTCCAGATCTTCCTCATAGCACCTAATGTCTCCTGTAAAATTTCCAGAACCATTAAGCTTAAATTCATATACTTAACTATCTTTCCTTCGAACTATAATATAATACTAGTATTGATTAACTTGCATAATTATTTGCATATCAATTAGTTGCCGAGCTCAAGAGGATCCCGGAGCTACTTGAAGTCATGCCTCTGGAGATTAACTTTGACACCGTCTCGCAACCAGGCAATCCCCGGTTTGCATTTAAGCACTATTACAAAATTTTGATTTGTATCACATATGTCTAGGGTGAGTATTGTGCATTAGGGCTAAGGTGATTGAAAATCCACTTGCATGACCAGATAAACCCATGGAGTATTTGGATAGTTGTCAAGTCATCATGTAGACTATGCTATGCTAAATGTTGTATAGGATTCGGTAGAAGCCGAGTAGTTGGAATCTACTCGCATGGCTAGGACTTTTTCACACGAGATTGGTTCAAGAAGAACGAAGTAGTAATCTGAAAATGAGACCGGGCAGGGGCGTAGGATGCAGCAAGACTTGGTCTTGGGTGCGTAGACCTGCCTGTGTCGGTTAAGGACCGATCCGTGTGCCGCCCTGTTGAGCAAGTTTGAGATGTACCGGAGTCATACTGGATATATGGGATCCAGGAAACCGATGTACCTTGGGAAGCTTTTGTTGAGACTTTTTCGATCGCCTCAGGCTTTTGGTCGCAGCACAGTAGATGGAAACTCGCTCACGACATCTTCACGGCGGAAGGGTGCGCTGTGAGTGGGGATACTATCCTAGACGATTGAATCGATTCAACTTGAGCGGAACTTGAGAAAGGTGGCTGTGTACGATGTCCGTGGAGTGCACAGATGTGACTTCCAGTACGGGCGTACGTGTCATGTTTTCCGGGTATCATTGATTCGAATCACCGTCCCTCGCGGATATGAGTACCGTTGTTCACTGAGTTGTGACGTAGTTAAATACTTGCACTTGAGATGAGAATTATTTGCTGTTGTTATGAACATTATATTATCATGGTATTGCTATGTTGTATGTATTAGTATAGTGCTCACTAAATTTAATTTCCACCTTGGGCATGCAGCATTGTGATGAAGGGTTTCTTGTTTGATTGTGGAGTTACGATGTTGCCCCGCACAAGGTTTAAGTTGCTGCTATAAATCTGAAAATAAGGACCCACATTTAGGCAAGTCTGTTATGCAAATCTTCCATCTTATGTTTATGTATTTACTCTCATGTAGAGTTTCATGTTTAGGTGAGACGGTTAAGTCTTGCTGAGCCTTCGTACTCACAGTTGCTATATAAGTTGTTTTGCAGGTACTAACCTCTATGCTTATGAATATGGTTGTCCGATGAGACTCGGGGCTCTCCGAGTAATATACTCATGTGGGAACCATGCCGCTGCTGTTTGGTTTTCGTGGCTAGTGAGGAGTGTCCGTGGGCTGGACAGCTTCTCTTTTGCTTATTAGACTGGAGTACGAGAGTTGTAATCTTATCTTCCGCTGTAGTTTATTTTTATAAACTATTTGTAAACTGAATACCTTGGTAAATTTCAGCAAATGATTTATGTAATACGCGTTCCTTTACATGTGTGTTGTTGGGTGTCACATCGCACAGCACCACCCAATGCAATTCCTGGAAAGTGTGGACTCCGGTCCCCAGAGATGTGGTATCAGAGCCGCATTGTGAATAGCACGGTTACAAAGGATCGTATTACCAGAAAAACATAGGATACGGTGAGGATACGATACTAGGCCCACATAAGGACTATATTAGCATAAGTTATTAAGGTGGCAAAACTAACTTATGTGTTATTATATTCTGTAACGACGCTCCGACGTCAGGTAAGAGGTAAGGTACGCCACCGCAAGCGGATCAATTGTGGTAAGCTCACCATGCGAGAGGTAGCATGGAAATCTTTCCGTGGCTTTGCACGGAAGAGTTAATATGAGTCTCTGAAACTTTCCATGTTTTTGAGAACATATGACACACGGTACCCCAGCGTGCTTCAAAGTTAGTGGGAGCCCCCGTCGGGTGGGACATAACTCGATGCACCTCCTACTAGTGCAGCACTATGCAAAGACGTGGGACCCTGTCGGGTGGTAGAAAACCCTGTCATGTACCTCGAGACGTGGCTTAACTCGAGGCGGCCCGTATGGAACGATATGGGACGAATGTTTTTACTTTCATATATATTATTGTGAATTGTTCGCTCGTGCGGGTTGTGTCGTACGACACCATATGATTGATCAATAGTTTATGTGTAGTGACAGGTACACTGACCACATGATCGTATTGCGTTTAGAAATCGTATGCGAGTGAACATCATTAAGCCCACCATTGAGACGTATGCCGGAATACCGGCTTGGAATTTTTGCTTTGATAGGCACGTAGTACCGACATATACTCCATTGATGCATTACCACTTTTCTGTAAAATGGAACCAAGAAGATGTAAAACTACTTATATTAGCTATCGAGCTCTGGGTTTGAACTAAGTTTTCAAATTTGGAGTAGGTTTTGAAGTCACCAATTCAGAAACAGAGTGTTCTGTTTTCTGCCGTAAGAAGACCTGACTTTGAGAAACCATATCTCCCAGTAGGGAATTCCAATGAAGGTTTACAATACGTGTATGGAAAGTTTAGGAAGTCCTTTAAAACTGTTATGTTCAACTCCAGAACTGAATTCCCCTCTAACCTGTTCAAAATCTCAAAGTTCCAAAATCTGCCAAACTAGACAGAAACTGGAAACCCTCTCTGGACTCCTGATTGTTTTCACCATATCTCACTCCACAAATTTCGAACCGGGTCGTGCAAGACATTCCTGTAATCCTTGTAATATTTATTTCAAACTTGTAGTTTGTGGTTTTTGTAAATTGTGCTGTTTTATATCTGGAAATTGTGGCCCAAGTTCAGCATAAACAAATTGCTGTCAAAATTTTCCAGAAAAATTGTCAGGTTTACGATACCATATCATCTCCACCAGAAACGATCTGAAGGAAAAACAAAAATTTTTGGAAAGGTATCGAAGTGTACGTCAACTTTGTAGTTCACTTCAAGATCTGATTCTGCCATTTACTGGGTTAAATTTGTGTTTGAGTACAAACTGGTCAGGTTTCAACAGAAACTTTATCGGTTTGACATTTTGGCCTTGTTATGAATCTAGTTCTCGAAATCACTTTGAGAAGTATCCTAACGGACAAGTTGTGGATACTCAACTATTTACCAGTGGAATTGATGGTTTGACTCACTCGAACCTCTTTTCTTTTATGGCCATGTTTGTGTCATATTAAAGATAAAAGTGTGTTTTTTCACGATAACGCACATAACGTCCCGCCGCGACCAACAATAGTCAAAATGAACTTTGATCCATGGAGTTCATTATTTTGGAACTCACTATTGTAACATTGGTCCAGGGATGATGTATTGTGTATAAAGTTTATACTTTATCAATATATGACCGTTATGCAAATTTGGTTATCAATACACACCCTATTGTTTTCATCCTAGTGTGATCTTGCAATATCACGTCTCATGTTGCATAAATCACTGTAACTGCAGAATAGTGTGCACTCGCACAACATACAAGGTCGGTGGTTCAAGTCAGGGAAGGGATGATTTCCGAGAGCCGGAACAGCCGGCGCAACCGCCACCTCCGTCTCCGCTTACATTGGCAGATGATATCGCAGCCATGCTGAGTTTGCGCGACGAGCGGACCGAACTGCTGCGAACCCTCGTGCAGATTACGTCCAATCAAGGGGGACGTCAAGCAGAAGGCAATCATCAACCTTAGCAAGCAACATATCAAGAATTCTTGGTGACTGCACCCCCCGTGTTCAGTGGTGATGGTGAACCTCTAGATGCGGTCCATTGGCTCTGCACCATTGAAGCTAAGTTCGGACTGATGTAGTGAAGTGACCCTATGAAGGTTTTATATGCAGCACAAAAACTGCATGGCATCACCGGTGCTTGGTGGGCTAACCACATCGCCTCCTTGGCCGCTGGACAGCAAGTCACTTGGATAGAGTTCCTGAAGGCATTCCATGCCTATCATGTTCCTCCTGCCATTGTGAGAAGGAAGCTTCAGGAATTTCTTGATTTGAAGCAAGGAGAAAGGAGTGCTCAAGAATACTCCAAAGTCTTTGTTAATCTAGCGCAATATGCGTCTGAGTATGTGAGTACGGAGGATCGGAAGCGAGAGTACTTCTATTGGGGTCTAAGCCCCATGTTGAAAGAAAAGCTTGCATTGTTCAGTCATGGCTCGTTCAACGCTATGCTTAATGCTGCGATTACGCAAGAGGATGCCACACGTGAGCCGATCGCGGAGGAGTCAAAGAAGAGACTTGCTGTGCAGGACAGCACACATAAGGTTCCTCAGAAATACCGTATGGTGTACCGATCACCGTCCGATCAGATATGGCAGCCGGCTGCACAACCGAGTTCGTATCGGAGTCGGCCGTTCGAAGTATCAGATTTTCAGCCAGCATTACATCAGCAGCAAGAAACGTCCGAAATGGTTCCAAGGGCATCTATCTCATAGAGAGATGCAGGACAATTCAGGCCTCAAGTCAGTGGGACGTTGAATCAGTATAGGTGTTCCACATGTGACCATGTTGGGCACTATACCAGGGATTGCCCGAAGAAAGTGTTGAGTAGCGGTCAATTACCAGTACAACGGTGTATTCAGCCCCGTATTCAACCACGGAAGACAACACTGCAAACCGGAAGTGTTCAACATATATCGATCGAGGGTGATCCGGAGGGAGCACCGGTGTTAGCAGGCATGTTTGCTATCAAAGACATACCTATCCTCATACTCTTTGATTCCGGTGCTACCCACAATTTTATCAGTAAATCATGCGTGTATCAGCACCAATTGTCCACCAATACTCCCAAGAAAAGTTATCTTATAAGCTCACCAGGTGGAAGTATCTCGGCTAGTCAGATTGTTCCCCGAGCAGCTTTATGTTTGGGGGGCAAGATATATCCGAAGTTGCCGATTATATTGGATGAACAGAAGATCTACGTAATATTAGGAATGTCATGGTACCCGGACTATCCAAATTGACTCTCCGATGCATGGACAACACGAGCTGTTTTTGGACAGTTTGGAGCAGGACAGTGCAGCTGCATATACCACGGAAGCAACTAATCTTAAAGATATTCCGGTGGTCTATGAGTATCCCGATGTGTTTCCCGATGATTTACCGGGCATGCCGCCCGAGCGTGACGTTGAGTTCAAGATTGAACTTATACCGGGAACCACACCGATTTCTCAAAGACCGTATCGGATGGCGCCTAATGAGCTAGCTGAATTGAAGGAACATTTGAAAGACCTTTTGGACAAGGGTTTTATTCGCCCAGGCTCATCACCTTGGGGCTGCTCGGCGCTGTTTGTCAAGAAGAAGGATGAAACATTGCGGTTATGTGTGGATTATCGACCGCTCAACACCGTGACTATAAAGAACAAGTACCTGCTGCCCTGCATCGACATTTTATTCGATCAACTTGTTGGTGCGAGGGTGTTCTCAAAGATGGATCTTCGGTCCGGATATCATCAAATCAAAATCCGACCGGAGGATATACCGAAGACGGCATTCTCAACGAGATACGGATTATGCGAGTATCTCGTGATGTCTTTTGGTCTCACCAACGCTCTGGCTCACTTCATGTATCTCATGAACTCAGTATTTATGCCAGAGTTGGACAAGTTCGTCGTGGTCTTCATCAATGACATATTGGTTTATTCCAAGTCAGAGGAAGAGCATGCTGAACATTTGCATAATGTGTTGCAACGGTTGAGAGATCACAATATATTTGCAAAATTCAGCAAGTGTGAATTTTGGATCAGCCAAGTGCCATTCTTGGGACACATTATTTCAGCTGAGGGCATCGCTGTGGATCCGTGTAAAATTGTTCAAGTGCTGAAATGGCAATCTCCGAAGTCAGTACATGAAGTTCGAAGATTCCTCGGTTTAGCGGGATATTATCGGAGGTTCATCCCGAGATTTTCAAAAATTGCTAAGCCGATGACGGAGCTGCTTAAAAAGGGAACCCAATATAATTGGAGTTCAGCTTGTGAAGAAGCGTTCAAGACATTAGTACATCACCTTACAACAGCCCCAGTTCTTGCTCAGCCGGACACGACAAAACCATTCGACGTTTATTGTGATGCATTCGGCATCGGACTTGGCTGTTGTCGGAGCGTTTTTCTGGCAATTCTCCCGATACTATTGTTAGTAGTCCGTGGAGTTCGTAGTTCGGTAATGGGTGCACAGAGATTCAAGAGATGATGGCAAGTTGACACAGAGGTTTATGTGGTTTGGTCCGCCTGAGTGTAATACCCTACTCCACGCGGTGTGTTTGTGTTGTATTGAGCGAATGAGTGTTCAATTGTTGGTGCGTCTGAGCCGCCCTTTTGTGTATCGTCGACTAGTCCTTTATAGTACAAGGGCTGGTCGTTACACAGTTAGCGTGGCCCAACATGTGGCACTGGCGGTTACTGATATTTAATACACAATTAATGAGATTAATTACCCTTAATAGTGTGGTAACGGGACTTGACTGTGTCGTTACTAGTATTAAGGGCCTTCCGATCGTGTGTCATTAATATGGTATTAATGACACTTAATAAGGTCTTGAAGTCTTTGATTGCCCCCCGTAGGTCCGAGCCGTTGGGGTTCACTAGTCTGATTGCTGGGGTTGAAGGTCCGGTGGTTTGGACACATGGCAGCTTTGGAGCTTTTCGTCTGGTATGGGTAGGTCCGGAGTAGATGTACACGTGTCGGTACCGGAGCTTCCGTCTGTCGGGGGTTAGGTCCGGGTGTTGCACAAGTGTTTAGTCCAGAGCTATCTCATGTGTGGGATGTAGGTCCAGTTGCAGTATACACGTGGCAGCACCGGGACTAACCATAGAAGGGAGGCAGGTCCGGTCCCGTATGACACGTGGGGCCTTTGCAGGTCTTCAACTCAAACGGGTGAAGTTCTTTAGGAATTTTTGTAGTCCCAAGGGGTATACGGTATGTAGGGTACCAACAGTGGCCCCCTGGGCCCACCTCTGGGAGAGACCTTTTGGATGAAGTTGTTCTGCTAGAGGTGGGTCCATCCTTCGGTTTTTGAGCCGTGTCTTCAAGGGTCTTCGGATGTGCCATTGGCGGTAGTTAGTTGTTAAACCAACGCCGTGTGGCATATCCAGGATACGGCAAGTGAGATCTTAGCATGCAGATCTCACGCAATTGAAGGTCGTCGGTTCCCGATACGAAAATCGTATCGGTTCCGCGTGCCTTATCAGGCCACTGCCTTCGAGTTTCCCGCCTTTCATGATGACAACTGTTCGCCTGGCGTAAGGACCTCGACTTGATTGTCGGGGTGGCCCCGGGCCCCCTTGTCATTGGCAGGGTTAAGTTTTTGAAATGTATCATCAGCTCCTCTGCGGTTTCCATCCAAGCATTGCGGAGGCTTACTTAAGAAGGAAAGCACGCACGTTTGGGGATTCTTTATGCCTTCATTTGATCTTGCGCTCAAATCCTGCAAACTTTCGCTTTCTTTTCATCTCTAGCCTCGCTGTGCTGCGATGGAGTTGGGTCTCCGCGAGAGCCAACTTAAGACCGACGGCAATGTGAAGAAGGTTCGGGCCCTCATGGGATGGTCCAGTGACTTCTTCAACCACGAGGTCCGTGCCAGCAAGCTTCCATTTGAGAAGGAGCACGCCGACGACATGGTGTACTTCTCGGCGTACGCCATGGTGGGACTGATCCCACATTTTTCTTCTTTTCTCTTGATGCTGCTGGACTTCTATGGTCTACAGTTGTACCACCTTGGCCCCCACTCCATTCTTTTGGTGTCGATCTTTGTCCAATACTGCGAGATGTGGGTGGGTATTCCTCCCTGCGTCGAGCTCTTTCGCACCTTCTGCACCATCCACACCACCGGCAAGAGTGACGAGTACCTTGGCTTCTATTATTTTATGAAGCGCAAGAAGTGCCCGCACAAGTACTTGCGGTCGTTCCCTTCTGGCAAGTGGGACGACTGGAAGAAGGATTGGATCGTCATCAGGACAGAGGAGCGTGAGAGGCTGGAATTGCCCGGAGGCCTCCCCAACGTCGACACTAAAGCTTGGAGCAAAGTTCTGGTGTTGTCGGATGCCTTCAACCCTGCTCTGACCAGGATCCACCAATGTGTGGAAGGAGGGGTGACTCCCGAGGCGGTATTTTGTAACTTCCTGGTCAACGGGTGGGCTCTGCTGAAGAAGAGGGAGAAGCTCGCTTGGGCCCTCAATAGTGTGATGGATGACGACCGGATCGAGACCGGTTTAAAGTCCAACCTCGAAGGCGCAGCCTTGGAGTTTCACCTCAAGAAGTTCCAGCACGACATCAACGTCGAGGGTGATGACTTGTCTCCATCGGCGGCTTTCCTCCCTCTTAACATGGTGGCAGAGTTCAGCAAGGAGCTCCGGCGGAAGATGCCGGCGCTTGATGACCTCGGTGTAGTTGAGAGGCGTTCAACCAACAGGTTGGTGATCTCTGGAGTTTCCGAGGGTGGTCCCCCTTCCGTCCCGGAACAGAGAGTCGAGCCGCAAAAGGAAGTTGAAGAACTCTAACGGGAGGTCCGTCAGGCATGCTCCGTCCGCAGCGGCTCCTTCTCCTCGAAGGGGAAGGTCTTCAACGGCGGCAACCACTCCAGCATCAGCATCTCCCTGGGGTGCTAGCTCCGGCCGTGTGGCTACAGTGCCAGGGTCGACTGAAGGCTCTGGGTCCGGAAGTTCTTCCTAGTCGAGGGGGGCCTCGACCAAAGTGACACCAACGGCAGCGGCAAGTTCTGGGGAACCTTCTGGAGCTGACACGCTAGTGGCGACAGGGTCCAGCCCTGAACATCCGGGGAAGAGGTTCCGCGCTAGCTGGAGCGGAAGCCTTCCGAGGTAAATTTTTTTTACCTTAGTGGGTTGTTTTTTGTTGTAACTACATTTTGAGTGTCTTCGTCCTTCATTCACAAGGTACCCAAGAAAGGGGTTGAAGCTCCGATTCCTGCAGTAACAGCTGAAGCTGTGCGGGCGGAGGCTCTGGCTCTAATCCTAGCGCCGCCCCATGAAGTGGCTGAGGCTGCGACATCTCCGGCATCGGATGTCGTGGTCCTGGACCTCGACTCATCTCCAGAAGCTCCCTTGGTAGCTCCGGACCACGGGAATGAAAATGTACCAGCAGCACCTGCCCCGGAGGTTGAAGCTCCAGGTCTGGATGCTGAAATGGTGGACGCTCCGGCCTCAGAACCGGAGATAGCTGCGATTCTGGCCCTAGAGCCGGATGTTGTTGAAGCCTCAGAGGTGAAGCCAGTGGTTGATGAGGCCCCAAAAGTAGAGATAGTGGTCGATGAAGCTCCGGTGCCCGAGTCGGTTCTCGAAGAAGTCCTGGTGGTAGAGCCGGTTGCTGCAGATGTTCCAGCGGTAGAGCCGGTCGTTGGATAAGTTCTAGCACCTGAGCCAGTTGCTGTAGAGGTGCCGCCGGCCGAGTGAAAGTTGCCTAGAGAGGGGGTGAATAGGCTAATCAACCTGAAATGACTTAATAAAACGATATTAATACACAGGGGGCGGACTAGTCCGGTCCAGGGGCGGACTAGTCCCGTCCACCTAGGGAAAAACCTAAAAAAGGGTTTCTAACAGGTTTTAGTCCAATTATTGTGATGCAACGTTTGTTAGAATAACTTAGTGAGCCTTAATAAGTTATATGGCAAGTATGAAGCTAAAGATCACAATGAAGCAAAGGTGATGAGCTAAACTGGTAAAGCTAACCCTAGAAGCAATATGTGATGAATGAAAGCTAAGAACACAAGTGACATGAAGATTTTATCCCGAGGTTCGATCCCACACAAGGAACCTACGTCCCCGTTGAGGAGTCCACAAAGGACCGGGTTCAACAACCCTTCCCTCACCAAGTTTACCGCACGGGCCTAACTTGGTTCTCCACTATCACAAAGAATGAATACAAGATTCGTTGGGGCTTCTCACAATCTGATGCTCCCACCACAAGTACAATCGCAAATCACAAAGATTGACTCAAGCCACAGATCACAAAGATTCACAAAGTGCAAGAGATCAAACCGAGAGCCAAAGAGCGGTGTTCTTCCTCTTCTTCACCTCACTAAACCCTAATCCACACAAGAATTAGTTTTAGAGGGAATGTAGGCAAGAAGGAGGCCTTTGCAGGCTCAAGGTTGTTGTGGCGGCGCTAGGGTTTCAATTTGGTCAAGAGTTTTTTCAAATGAACCTAGGGGTCCTATATTTACAGAGGTTCTCAGCCCATACTGCTGACTTCAGCAGATGGGCGGACTAGTCCGGCCTACAGCCCGGACTAGTCCAGCCTAGGGGACCACTGACGCCCCTGACAACTGTCGCACTGCGCGGCAATCGTCACACTACTCGCCAAACTTCAAATTCAAACGGTCACTTCAACAACGGACTAGTCCGGCCCTTACCGGACTAGTCCGATCTCACACAGAACCTTTTGTTCCGTGTGAAAATAGACTAGTCTGAAGACCACGGACTAGTCCGGCCCCATGGGCGGACTAGTCCGGCCTTCCCAGTCTTAGTCTCGGAAACACCGACTCCTCTCAAACCCGGACTATTCCGGCCCCCAGGGCGAACTAGTCCGATCTCAGTCAGGACCTCTTGGTCTGGACTAAAACGGACAAGTCTGTGGTTTTGGGACTTAGTCCCCAAAACCCACTTCACGACTACCCAGACTAGTCCGTCCCAATATGGACTAGTCCGATCTCAGTCAAACCCTTCTGGTCCGGCAAAAAAACGGACTTGGCTGGCCAGGGGCGGACTAGTCCGGCCACCTGCACGGACTAGTCCGGCCCTACTGCCAGACTTCGTCCCACTCTTTTCTCTCAGGGGGTTTGACCTCTAAACCACTTTGATCTCCCAACTTGATCTCAATGCACTTTACACACACATCCTCACACAAATTTGGCTAGTATAAACTTGACACACTAGAAAATCTAGTTTCTCCTTTTCGAGTTGACATCGCCGTTTCCATCTTTTTCGTTTTTGAGGGATTGTGCTTCCACTTAGTCCACACCTGTGCTTAAGATCACTGAGCTCATTAGCCACTTAATTGTCGTCATCAATCATCCAAAACCCACGGGGATCCTAGATGCACTTTCAATCTCCCCCTTTTTGGTGATTGATGAAAACACGTTAAGTCTTCATATAAGAGAGAATAAATTTGTGGTTTTCATAACGTGCGGGTGTATGAGTGACTCCCCCTCAATGAATGCATCATAAAAGAGAGATTGAGGAAGTCCTTCATACATGCACACGTTATGGTGGGGTGCCTACGTGTTGTGCTCAACAATTTGTGACAAGACATAATAAGCATTAATATGATCAAAAGATAGACATTCAAAGCATCATATCGATATTGAACATTCAAAACATTCAAAACATAGTCTTGCACAAATTTAAACATTCGACATAACATAGATATTACAAAAAGGAGTGCAACATGTCCACGGATCCATAGAACTACATTCAACTCTCCCCCTATTTGACTATCTCTCCCGACTGACTCCCAACTATCTCTCCCCCTTTGGCATCAAGACACCAAAAAGGGAAAAGAAGAAGGGAAACACAACCTCGAAAGTCTAGTCGTCGTCTTCCTCGTCATCGTCGTCGTCGCGGGAGTCGCTCTCCGTGGCCTCCGGGTCCTCATGATCCCCATCGTCATTGTCGGCGACCTGTGCCGAGGGAGCAGCCCGGGAGGAGCTCCCATCCTCTTGGAGTTGGGAAAGCTCGTCGGCGGTGAAGTTGGGGAATGGAGTTATCTCCCCGTCGCTCACCTCCGGAGAAGACATAGGGACCTCCAGCTTGTCGCACACCGCCTTAAGATACTTTGCTTGGCGCTTGTGTGCCTTCTGAGCCCGAATCTCTTGCTTCCAGCAAGAAGTGAAAATCGCCTTGAAGCACTTGAAGAAAGCGCTCATCGATTGAGGTGGAGGCGGAGAAGGAGGCGCCACGGGGCGAGATGGAGGGTCTGCGTTCTTCTAGTGTGGGGGAGCCGGCACATTCGGGGGCTACTGAGGACGAAGCGGGTGATGTGACGTGTCCTTGACAAATGACAAGCCCGACACCTTCTCTATGAGGCACATAATGTAGGGGGCATACCCGCAAGCACGGTTGGGGGTATGCGAGATGTTGAAGATATCGTCGAAGATGTAATCGATGAGGTTGAATTTCTCCTCCCCATCAACAAGAAGTAGAAAGTGCCTCAGGTTTCCTTGAATCACCCCAGCATCACCATCCTTTGGTGCTATTGTCCTTCTGAGGATCCTGTTCATGATGTTATAGAAGGGCTTGATGTTGCGAGCATGTCCGGCACTATATTGAACATGACTGGGGTACACGTATGCCAGCTCATCTCGGTCAACGGCCTTGAGGTTAGAGATAATGATCTCATGGTCCAAATGTGCCTCAAGCCCTAGAATCTTGGCAAACTCTGAAAAAGTGACTGAGTATTGCTCGCCATGTGTCATCCATATGATCCTCCTGTCACCTGAGGTGGTGAAGTAGATAGTGGAGTAAAACTGCAGGATCACTTCGACATTCCAGTCATACTTGAATCCCATGATCTCCTTGAGCTCATGGCGCTCAGCAGCTTCAATGACGGCGTCAAATGCAGAGCGTTGCTTCTTGGCCATGTACTCCCAGTCTACCCACTGTGCTTCAATCACAGGCTTCTTCATGCCTTGGTAGACTAGACGGTAGTAATCACAATGAAAGTTGCACTAAAACCGAGGGTCAACGGTGCTCCTTTCATACTTGTACACCTTGTCCGTCCGGAGCCTTCTTGCTTTCTCAGCTCCCTTTCCATGAAAGATATTTGCAGCTATGTCACGCTGCCTGTTGGGATTCCTCTCAGGAGTGTGCACTTCCAGGGGACCAATCGGTTTGACTTTCCCCTTCTCCTTGATAGCAATGCCTTTGGCCTTCGCAGCCGAGGCCTTCACTGAGGGGTTCTTTTTCTTTGGCTCGGCAGGAGCTGGGGCCTTGCCCTTCATTGGATCTCGTTCGATCCACCATTCATCAATGTCTTCTTGGGCTGGTTCCTTGCCCTTGTTCTTCTCTCCTAGTGTCAAAAGTCTCTTCCTCTTGGAGACTTGTGCAGCAGCAGCCTGAGAGTTATGAGCCTCTCGCTCTTCTCTCTTCTTTTTCCGGAGATCCTTCCGTGACTCCTCAATGGACCGAGCCATTGCTTCATCCTCATCGTAGGCCAATGCGGCGGCCCGAGTAGCTTGTTGCTTCTTGGCTGCTTTTGCTTTCTCATGCTGCTCGAGATATTTCTCGGTAGCCTCAACTTCGGCTCTTGCTCGTTCTTCGGCGAGACGAAGTTGCTCCGCCTCCCACTCGGGGCCAGTGGGGGGAGAAGCGTAACGGCGAGGAGCGGCCATTTTAGCTGAAAGGAATAGAGTCCATAAGATAGAAAGTCAAGGAGTTGGAATAATGCTGAGTTTGACCCGTGCAGACCGGACTTGTCCGCTCCAGGGGCGGACTGGTCCGCCAGGCGGACTAGTCCGGGTTGCACAGGCTAAAACCCTAACTCTAACGGTTTTTCGAGCAAATTTGGAATCAAGTCACAATACTCCTAGGCTATGATCACAAGGTCACTAGAAGCAGCTTTAATGAAGAGGCATCTACCAAAAACTTAATGAATTAAGAATGAGGCTAGTTTTTTAAAAAGGAGAAATACCTCTTCAAATCTTGAAAAAATGACTAGATCGGGGAGGGATCGCGTCGAGGATGTTTGAGAAAGGTCTCCCTTGCCTCCAAGGAGTCCAATGCACGGATTGGAATCGGTTTTTGGTGGAGGAAAGTGAAAATCATCGAAAGGGGGCGGTTTCGCGCGCGTGAGAGAGAGAGAAAGCTAGATGAGTATGTGGAGGGGTCGGCCTCTTCCTGGGGGTTTAAGTCCCCAAGGGCCGGACTAGTCCGGTAGAGGAGCCGGACTAGTCCGGTCAGCGGACCAAACCCGGACCAGTCCGGACCCGGACTTGTCCGGCCATAGGGCGGACTAGTCCGGTCCTAGGAGGCTGAAAACATATATATTTGAGTTTTAGCCACTATAAAAGATCCTTTTGGACATATTGCACAACAAAACCTTGTGAATATGGTCAGCAAGCAATCAACATTCAAACTATGACCATAACTCACAAAGTCACTAGTTTTTCAAATATTTTGGAGAGAATTGAGATAGAGATGAATTTTTCAACCACATGCATTCTTTTGAATAAGGCAAAAGTAAACATTCAGATGTGCATGTTTCAATCCACATTTCGAGAATCTAAGATATTTAGCGCATTCCTAAGCTCACAAAATCGCTTCTCATCTAGGGGCTTGGTGAATATGTCGGCTAGTTGGTTTTCGGTTCTCACATTTGAAATCACTATATCCCCCTTTAAGGAATGATCTCTCAAGAAGTGGTGTCTAATGTCTATATGTTTGGTCCTTGAATGCTCAACTGGATTATGGGCTATTTTGATGGCGCTCTCATTGTCACATAGGAGAGAAATATGGTGCAAGTTTATACCATAATCCCTTAGAGTTTGTCTCATCCAAAGAAGTTGTGCACAACAACTTCAGGCTGCGACGTACTCCGCTTCGGCTGTGGAAAGAGCAATGGAATTTTGTTTCGTAGAGGACCAAGACACTAATGATCTACCCAAGAATTGGCATGTCCCAGATGTGCTCTTTCTATCAACTTTGCACCCCGCATAATCCGTATCGGAATAACCAATGAGGTTGAACTTGGATCCTTTGGGGTACCAAAGTCCTAGGCTAGGTGTGTGAACTAGATATCTAAGAATTCTCTTCACGACTGTCAAATGACACACCTTTGGTGCAGCTTGAAACCGTGCAAACATACACACACTAAGCATGATATCCGGTCTAGATGCACAAAGATATAACAAGGAGCCAATCATGGAACGATATACCTTTTGGTCCACACTTGGACCATCTTTGTTGAGGTCTAGGTGTCCATTTGTTGCCATAGGAGTCCTAATGGGTTTGGCCTTGTCCATGTCAAACTTCTTCAATATGTCTTGAGTGTACTTTGTTTGACTTATGAACGTGCCTTCTTTGAGTTGCTTGACTTGGAAACCTAAAAAGAACTTCAACTCCCCCATCATGGACATCTCAAATCTTTCCGTCATAATCTTAGAAAACTCATCACAAAAGACTTTGTTAGTAGAACCAAATATAATGTCATCGACATATATTTGGCACACAAAAAGATCATCATTGAAGTGCTTTGTAAATAGAGTGTAATCAGCTTTTGCTATCTTAAAACCATTTTCAATTAGAAAGTCTCTAAGACACTCATACCAAGCTCTAGGAGCTTGTTTGAGGCCATAGAGAGCCTTACGCAATTTGAAGACATGGTTTGGGAATTCTTGGTCTTCGAAGCCCGGTGGTTGCTCTACATATACTTCCTCCTTGATTGGGCCATTTAGGAACGCACTCTTGACGTAAATTTGATAGAGCTTAAAATCATGGTGAGTGGCAAAGGCAAGTAATATTCGAATTGACTCTAACCTATCTACGGGAGCAAAGGTTTCATCAAAATCCAAACCTTCGACTCGTGAGTACCCCTTGGCCACAAGTCATGCCTTGTTCCTTGTCACAACACCATGCTCATCTTGCTTGTTGCGGAACACCCACTTGGTGCCCACAACATTTGCTCGTGGACGCTTGACAAGCTCCCAAACTTTGTTCCTCTCGAAGTTGTTAAGCTCCTCTTGCATGGCCACCACCCAATCCGGGTCTCTCAAGGCATCTTCAACCCTATGGGGCTCCAAAGAAGAGAAAAGTAGTAATGTTCACAAAAGTTTGCAACATGAGAACGAGTGATTACCCCTTTAGTAATGTCTCCTAGTATGTTGTCAACGGGGTGATCCTGTTGAACACTTTGATGTACACGAGGATGTTGAGGTTGAGCTCTTGAGTCATCATCGTCTTCTTCTTCTTCTTGATCTCCCCCTTGATGAATGCCTCCCCTTTGACTTTCGTCTTCTTGGTCATTTTGAGGTCCCACTTGTCCGTCGTCAACTTGATCGCGTGGGGGATTACTTGCATCATCTTGTTGTTGGTCACTTGAGCATTGAGGTTGTTCTTGTGGTCGAACATCTCCAAGTGCCATTATCCTAAGTGCTTCTTGTGGAGAGTCTTCTTGATCTAGCACACTTTGATCAACTTGCTCCACTTGGGAGCCATTAGTTTCATCAAACACCACGTCGCGTGCTATTTCAACAATCCCGGAGGTTTTGTTGAAGACACGGTAGGCGTGGGTGTTTGAGTCATAGCCAAGCAAGAAACCCTCATTGGACTTTGAAGCAAACTTCGAAGTCCTAGGCTTCTTGTTGAGAATATAGCACTTGCTCCCAAAAACACGAAAATAAGAGATATTGGGTTTCATACCAACTAGAAGCTCATAGGGAGTCTTCTTGAGGAGGCGGTGGAGGTATAACCGGTTGACGGCGTGGCAAGCTGTGTTAACCGCCTCCGCCCAAAACCGATCCGATGTCTTGTACTCATCAAGCATTGTCCTTGACATCTCGATTAGTGTTCTATTCTTCCGTTCTGCCACCCCATTTTGTTGAGGGGATTATGGAGCTAAAAATTCATGCTTGATGCCCTCCTCATCCAAGAATCCTTCCACTTGAGTGTTCTTGAACTCGGTGCCGTTGTCACTTCTTATAGCTTTGATTCTTGAGGCGAATTCATTTGAGCTCTCCTCAAGAACCTCTTGAGGACACCATGGGTTTCACCCTTATCATGCAAGAAAAACACCCAAGTGAAACGAGAAAAGTCATCAACAATAACAAGACCATATTTGTTACCGCCAGTGCTTATGTAGGTTATTGGCCCAAAAAGGTCCATGTGTAGCAGCTCCAACGGTCTTGTTGTTGTCATGATGTTCTTGGAGGGATGTTGAGCTCCCACTTGCTTCCCCGCTTGGCAAGCACTACATGGCCTGTCTTTTTTGAAGACAACATTCTTCAAGCCATGGATGTGCTCGCCCTTAAGAAGCTTTTGTAAGTTCCTCATGCCAACATGGGCCAGCCGTCTATGCCAAAGCCATCCCATGTTGGTTTTCGCCATTAAGCATGTGTCAAGTTGAGCTTTATCCGAGGCAAAGTCCACAAGATAAAGCTTTCCCTTGAGCACACCCATAAAAGCGATTGAGTTGTCACTTCTTCTAAGGACGCTCACACCCTCATTAGTGAAAACACAATTATAACCCTTGTCACATAGTTGTGATATGGACAAGAGGTTATAGTCTAAAGAATCAATGTGTAGAACGCTAGAAAGAGTGTGTTGAGGGGAGATGACAATTTTACCGGAGCCAAGGATTTTTCCTCGTCTATTGTCTCCAAAGAGGATTCCTTCATTTGGATCATCATGTTCTTCATACTCCTCAAACATCGTCCTCTCTCCCGGTCATGTGGTTTGTGCACCCACTATCGAGCACCCATTTGGATCCACCGGAGGAGTATACCTACAAAACAAGATTATGCCTTCCTTTTAGGTACCCAAGCGGAGTTGGGTCCTTTGATGTTAGTGGTAAGGCATTTGGGCACCCACACGCAAGGCTTGGGGCTCTTGCACATATCTAGCATATACTTTGCCATATTTGTTCCTCATCAAAACATATTATGCATCGAAATCATGAAATAGAGGATGCGGTTCAGCTTTAGGCGTGTAAGTGCTAGTTGAGGTGTTCTTCACAATTTTAGTTGGAGATGAGCTTCCTTTGACAAAGACAATCAAGTCTTTGCCATACTTGAAGGTTTTGGCATTTTGCCTTCCACCTTTAGTATAACCAAGACCATCCTCGACATTGGGAGGTCTTGTGTTGGTGTATGCACTTCGTGCATACGCCACCTTCTCTTTGTCAAGGATGTCACCCTTAGGTGCTTGCTTGTCTTGAGTCAACTTAAGCTCATCCTTTAATTTAAGAATCAAGTTAGAACATTTGCAAGTTGATATTACTTTGGATGCAACTTTTGAGGAGGATGAGCTTGTGGAGGAAGAGGCTACATTAGTCTTAAGGGACTCAACTTGAGTCTCAAGGATCATGTCAACTTTTGTCAAGTTGCCAAGTTCGTCCTTGAGCTCAATGGTTGTCTCCTCAAGACGTGAGTATGTTTTCTTGCTTAGAGCAAGTTCATGCTCTAATGCCTTGCTCTTCTCTCTCTCAAGCTCAAGGAGCTCAATGAGCTCTTTACATCTTTCCTTTTCTTGGATAAGCAAGTCCTCTTGCCTATCTAAGAGCTCCTCCTTCTCAAAAATCTCATCCGAAAGCAATTTCATTCTTTGCAATGTGCTCTTGCTTATATCCTTAAACATGTGTTCAATTTCGCTAGCACTATCAAAATCATCATGGGAGGATATGGAAGAGGATGAGTTAGAATTTACCTTTCTTCTTCCCTGTTTTGCCATGAGGCAAGTTGGCTTATAGCCGTGGAGATTTGGGAAGAGCTTGCTTCCCTTGGAGCTCCTCTCGATGGCTATGGTTGCCATCTTCTCCTCATCTTCGGACGAGGAGGACTCATCGTTAGAGTCCCACTCCTTGCCTAAGTGAGCATGACCGGAGGGCCTCTTCTTCTTGTAGAACTTCTTCTCTTGTGGCTTGCCCTCCTTCTTCTTCTTGCCATCTTCATGTGGACAATCTACCATGAAGTGCCCGTACTCGCCATAATTGTAGCAAGCCCTCTTGGTTTTGGGCCTTGCCTTTTCTTTGCCTTTGCCCTCATGCTTGTATCCTCCTTTTCTTCTCCTCATCATCCTCTTGAAGTTGTTGATGAAGAAGGCCTCTTCCTCATCGGTGTCAAGGCTCTCCTCATCATCTTCTGTTTGCTCTTTTGAGGAGCATGTTGCTTTGAGTGCAACATTCTTCATTTTTGAGGCGGTGAACCTTTGAAGGTCATTGTAGAAGAGCGCCTCCTTTTCCATGATCTCGTGATTGATGATCCTTCCAAGGACCTCCTCCGGGGTCATTTTGGCAAACCTGGACTTTCTCGGATCATGGAGCAAAGAGAGACGTTCCTAGGCATGAATGCCTGAATCATTCTCTTCACCACCTCGTGGTCCGTCCACTTGGTACAGCCGTAAGATCTACTCTTGTTGATGAGTATGTTTAGGCGGTTGTACATCTCTTGGGGAGATTCACCATCCATAATGGCAAACCTCCCAAGCTCTCCTTCAATGAGCTCAATCTTTGCTTCCTTGATGACTCGGTGGCCTTCATGAGCCGTCTTGAGAGAGATGAGATGATCACTCCGGCCACCTCAAGTCCATCCACTCGGTTGAACTCATCTCTTGAGAGAGATGAGATGATCACTCCGGCCGCTTGGGCATTGCGGTGAAGGAGCACGGCTTGCTCCGGAGAGATATCTTCTTCATTCTTAGGGATGTGCACCCCGGTCAACACAATTTGCCATAGTGAGGGATTGAGTGACACAAGGTGGATCTTCATGTTGTGCTTCCACATCCCGTAGTCGGTTCCATCGAATTGGGGAGGCTTCCCCAATGGGATGGAAAGGTAGTGGTTGTTGGAAACAAGGCGCTCATAGTTGTAGCCTTGTTGATTGAAGTTGATTGTACCACTTGATGTGGAGGTTGAGGTGTCAACTTTGGGAATCTTCAACTTCTCCCGAAGTTTCGCCTTGAGCTGGCGAACTTCTTTATCATCCGTTGATTTGTCTTGATAGAAGAGAATCTCTTTTGGAGTTGCTTGGATCTCACTAGTAGAGACTTCTTCGTACCCCACTCTGGCCATCTTCTCTCCGAGTTATTAGACTCTTTTGGGAGAGTCCTGCTCTGATACCAATTGAAAGTTGCCTAGAGGGGGGGTGAATAGGCTAATCAATCTGAAATGACTTAATAAAACGAGATTAATACACAGGGGGTGGACTAGTCCGATCCAGGGGCGGACTAGTCCGGTCCACCTAGGGAAAAACCTAAAAAAGGGTTTCTAATAGGTTTTAGTCCAATTCTTGTGATGCAACGTTTGTTAGAATAACTTAGTGAGCCTTAATAAGTTATATGGCAAGTCTGAAGCTAAAGATCACAATGAAGCAAAGGTGATGAGCAAAATCGGTAAAGCTAACCCTAGAAGCAACATGTGATGAATGAAAGCTAAGAACACAAGTGACACGAGGATTTTATCCCGAGGTTCGATCCCACACAAGGAATCTACGTCCCCGTTGAGGAGTCCACAAAGGACTGGGTTCAACAACCCTTCCCTCACCAAGTTTACCGCACGGGCCTAACTTGGTTCTCCACTATCACAAAGAATGAATAGAAGATTCGTTGGGGCTTCTCACAATCTGAGGCTCCCACCACAAGTACAATCACGAATCACGAAGATTTACTCAAGCCACAGATCACAAAGATTCACAAAGTGCAAGAGATCAAACCGAGAGCCAAAGAGCGGTGTTCTTCCTCTTCTTCACCTCACTAAACCCTAATCCACACAAGAATTAGTTTTAGAGGGAATGTAGGCAAGAAGGAGGCTTTTGGAGGCTCAAGGTTGCTGTGGCGGCGCTAGGGTTTCAATTTGCTCAAGAGTTTTTTCAAATGAATCCAGGGGTCCTCTATTTATAGAGGTTCTCAGCCCATACTGCTGACTTCAGCAGATGGGCGGACTAGTCCGGCCTACAGCCCGGACTAGTCCGGCCTAGGGGACCACTGACGCCCCTAACAACTGTCGCACTGCGCGGCAATCGTCACACTACCCGCCAAGCTTCAAATTCAAATGGTCACTTCAACAACAGACTAGTCCGACCCTTACCAGACTAGTCCGATCTCACACAGAACCTTTTGTTCCGTGTGAAAACAGACTAGTCTGAAGACCACGGACTAGTCCGGCCTTCCCAGACTTAGTCTCGGAAACACCGACTCCTCTCAAACCCGTACTAGTCCGGCCCCCAGGGCGGACTAGTCTGATCTCAGTCAGGACCTCTTGGTCCGGACTAAAACGGTCAAGTTCGTGGTTTTGGGACTTAGTCCCCAAAACACACTTCACGACTACCCGAACTAGTCCGTCCCAATACGGACTAGTCCGATCTCAGTCAGGCCCTTCTGGTCCGGCCAAAAACGGACTTGGCTGGCCAGGGGCGGACTAGTCTGGCCACCTGCACGGACTAGTCCGGCCCTACTGCCAGACTTCTTCCCACTCTTTTCTCTCACGGGGTTTGACCTCTAAACCGCTTTGAGCTCCCAACTTGATCTCAATGCACTTTACACACACATCCTCACACAAATTTGGCTAGTCTAAACTCGACACACTAGAAACTCTAGTTTCTCCTTTTCGAGTTGACATCGCCGTTTCCATCTTTTTCCTTTTTGAGGGATTGTGCTTCCACTTAGTCCACACCTGTGCTTAAGATCACTGAGCTCATTAGCCACTTAATTGTCGTCATCAATCATCCAAAACCCACGGGGATCCTAGATGCACTTTCACCGAGCCAATGATGGTTGAAGCACCAGCATTGGAGCCGGAAGTAGCTTCAGCTCTGATCGAACCTTCAACGCCTGTCCCGGAGGTGCCCGCGCCTGAGCCAGGGTGCCAAGATGAATCTGCTGGCGCCCCGCTTGAGGGACTAGTTGTTGATGACTTGGCGGCGGGACCTTCAGAGCCAACTCCGGAGGTTGAAACTTCTATAGTAGGACCTTCCTCGGCGGCGGCCGAGGCTATCCCAGAGGGCGGCCCTAGTGCCGTGGAAGCTCAGGGAACCACTCTTGTAGAGTGGGACCCGATTTTTGTCACGGAGAACCCGCTAGAACCTGTGGATATGACCCCAGCAGGTCTGGACCCAATCCCTCTGTCGTTGTCTATTGACAACGCCTGCTCCAGTTTTCGCCAGGTCCAGCTGGCTTTTTACCATGACAGCAAGGCTCTCGAGGAGGAGCGCCAAACTCTTAGGAGGTGGTGCAACCGGCTCCCATTCGAGACCAAGCCGACGCAGTCGAGGCTGGCGGACGACAAAGAGTGGGTGAGGAAAGAGAAGATCTGGCTGGAGTACTGGGGTAAGCTACTGGACGAGAGGGAAAGCATGACACGATCCCTTGACAACCAGTCTCGGGCCATCTACGAACAGGCCAAAGCTGCTAATAACACAACGGATGATCGCCAAGAGAGGCTCGACACCATCCACGACAGTCTCGTCAAGCGTCGGGAGGCTCTTGAGAAGCGGGAGAGAAAGCTCGAAGATGAAGAGCAAAAACTCTTGGAGCTGCGGGATGACCTCGTGAAGAGGGAAGAAGAGCTAACTCAGAGGCTAACTTTGGGTGACAAAAGTATCAAGGCACACCAAGAAATTGGACCAGCGCTACGAGAAAGAGGAGAAGAAGGCCTGGCAGCGAGGACAAGACCTCCACAGGAGGGAGAATGACATTGCTGCCAGAGAGAAGAAGGTGCGAGGCCGAGAGAAGGACTTGGTTAACCGCCGAAATGAGATCCACCTCCAGGAGGAAGAGCTCAGCAAACTCGAAAGGCAGGTTGCTGAAAAGATTCAGCAGAACGCCAAAGAGGTAGAGCGTCTTGCCCAGGAGAATTCGGAGCTTGCGGTGGCTAGAAGATCCTTGGAGGAGATGCGAGGTTGCAGGGCTGCGGAGTCCCAACAAGTTTGTGACTTCCTGGGCAAATCCAACGAATCAATGATGCCAATGGGTTTTAGTCCCGTGCGTCCAGATGATCCGGAGCCGGAGCTGGACCAGGCGTTACAGGCGCTGAGTTCGGCAGGCAACAAGCTCACCAAGATGAGCGATGTCATTGCGGACCAGCTGGAAACCGAGGGACAATCCTTGGCAAAGAGCGTCGCGAAATTCGTGCTGACGTGCTACACAAGTCAAGACCCTCAATTCCCCCTGGACCCGGTGCTCAAAGGCCCCATGAACGGAGAGGGAGAAGCTGCCCAAGCCAGCGTTTTGGAAGTTGCCTAGAAGGTTGTCGCGTTCTTCCATAGGGTCTAGGACCATCTCTTTGTAGCTCCCACTTTTATCCTCTCTTCTTTTTCTCCAATTTTGTAATCTCTTGTCTCCAGGTGAATGAAATCATCGTTTTTTGTGAATTTCATTTTTTGTCTTCAACACCTTTGTCTCACTTGGCCCCCTAGTAGATGTACGCAGTTTGATTGTGAACATGTACCAAGAGGATATAACAGTTGTTGAAGACTTGTGTGCTTTGAACTTGTAGAGCGTAGGTCCAAAGTCTTTGATAGTGAAGGCCCCCTAAGGTTGTTGTAGCTTAGTGGCTCCCACATTGACCATCGTCGGAGCTTAGTATCTCCTGTGGCAGTCTTCATCGACGTGTAGAGAATCGACGGTTAGTCCTCTGGGATGTTGGAGCTTGGTAGCTCCGGCAGTGGCCTTTATCAACTTGCAGTGTGTCAACAGCAGACCCCACTGTGGAGTCTTCACACTATCTTTTGTTCACGTTGACGGCTGGCCCCCTGGCTTTACCGGAGCTGAGTAGCTCCAGTGATGCTTGTTATCAATGTTTGAAACATCGACTACAAGCCACCAAGGGGATGTCGGATCTTTGGTAGCTCCATCTTAATTCACCATCATCATGAGATTTTTATTTTTCCTGCACACTGAAGTCAAGAAAAACAGTAAAACCCGTTTCCTATCTATAACTCAGTTGCGACTTACTATTCTCGTAAGAAATTTTTAGGTCGAGCGCAATTCTTCATACGATCAAGTGCACTGAGTTGTTTTCTCCAGGTCCAATCATTTTCAGGACCAGCCTTACTTCAGCCTGCCGGGGTGTAGGTAGAGTGGCGTACTTAGGGTGCAGGACCAGGCTAAGTCGATAGCACACTCCGGACCTAGATTGGCTGGCGGCATTCAGGCGAGTGAGCCATTCAACAACGTGAAAACCCGAAGGAATTAACAATGCGACTCGAGTTGTACATGAATTAGTTGATCTAAAAAATTCTTGAGAATCGCACAACCTTGTTATAGACAAGAAAGAGAAAAATAAAAACTATTGAGCCTGTACAAAGTAAATGCACGTGGAGTCTGTTTTCACACAAAGATGTCTTTCATTATAGGTCCGGGGTACAGGGGAAACAAGTACACCCTTAGGGTACAGAACCAGGCTAAGTGTGTTTTGTTTCTTGTTTGACCCAAGGTAGCTAGCTACACTTTTAGTTCTGAGACTGTGACAAGTGTTGCTTGAAATTTACGGACCTTCCGGAGAAGGTCCGGCTGTTCTCCCGGAGGTAGCGCGACTCTGTACAATGACTCTATAACATACATCACATGTAACTACAGCCTCACCTCCGTGATATTAAGCGTAGAACTTACGGAGGTGCTCAATGTTCCAAGGATTAGGGAGAGTTGTCCCATCCTTGGTTGCCAAGCGAATGCATCCGGGACGGGATACTTTGATCACTCGGAAAGGTCCTTCCCAGCTGGGGGAGAGTTTGTTCAAACCTTCTCTAGATTGTATTCTCCGTAGCACCAGATCGCCTTCCTCGAGCTGTCGGCTATGAACATGCCTTTGGTGATAGCGCTGAAGAGCTTGGCGATATCGGGCATTCCGTACAGCTGCTCGGCACCTTCCCTCTTCAAGGAGGTCAAGGTCTTCACGCCGGAGCTGGTCCTGCACGGTATCGTCGAAGGTCCGGACCCGGAGTGACCCCAGGGTAATTTCCGGAGGAAGGACTGCTTCAGCTCCATACACCAGGAAGAAGGGTGTCTCTCCAGTTGACCGATTTGGAGTTGTCCTGTTGGCCCATAGAGTGGGCGGAAGCTCTTCGATCCAGTTGGCTCCATGTTTTTTCAGACGCTCATATGTGCGCGTCTTGGGTCCTTTTAGGATTTCTGCATTTCCTCTCTCGGCTTGGCCATTGCTTGCCGGGTGAGCTATGGAAGCGTAGCTAACTTGAATGTCGAGGTCTTCGCAATATCCTTGGAATGCAGAGCTTGTGAACTGGGTCCCATTATTAGTTATGATTTTATTTGGGACTCCAAATCTGCATACGATGGACTGCAAGAAGTTGATGGCTCATTGCTTGTTTATTGTCACAACTAGAGTTGCTTCCGGCCATTTGGTGAATTTGTCAATGGCAACGTACAGGAACTTGTAACCTCCGACGGCTCTTGGGAAAGGTCCCAAGATACCCACCCCCCACACAGTGAAAGGCCATGTAGGAGGTATCATTTGTAGAGGCTGAGCCAGTGTGTGAATTTGTTTCGCATGGAACTGACATGCTTCACATTTCTTCACCAACTCAGTTGCATCCTGGAGCGCTGTAGGCCAGTAAAATCCATGCTGGAAGGCTTTACCGACCAGCGTGCGGGAAGACGCGTGGTTTCCACAGTCGCCTCCATGGATTTCTGCGAGGAGCTCGCAGCACCTACAACTCTTGATGGCTGTCAGGGTAATAGGGCCATCGGGACCGCCAGCTTTGGGGTGCTGGTCTCGCCCCCTTCGCTTAGTTTGGCGGGCTGAGCTGTGGGTTTTGGCAACCTCCGGACGAAGATTCCGTCGGAAGCCGGAGCTCCGGTTGACGCTTTTGCTGAGAGTTCGTCAGCTTCAGCGTTGTGGAGATACTGGACATGGTGGAGATCCAGGACTTCAAAGTCCTTCTGAAGCCTCTAGACTTCAAGGAGATAAGCAGCTAGTTGGGGATTGTTGCAGGAGCATTCACCCTTCAACTATTTAATGATGAGCTACAAATCTCCCTTGACCAACAGCTGCTTGACACCATATGATAGTGCCACCTTTAGTCCGTAAATGAGTGCTTCATACTCCGCCATGTTGTTGGTCGCCTTGAAGTCAAGGTGGACCATGTATTTTGCCTTCTCCCCGGTTGGGGCGAGGAGAAGGATTCCAGCTCTGGCCCCCTGCTTCTGCATGGAGCCGTCGAAGTAGAGAATCCAGTGAGGCTCGGTAAAGACTGGAGCCTTGAGTTCCAGCTTCTGCTCACTAGGGGCCCCAGGGTTTGATGGAGAGGGGGTCCATTCTGCCATGAAGTCCGCCAATGCTTGACTTTTGATCACTTGTCTTGGGACGAATTCAAGGTCGAACTCGGCTAATTCTGCTGCCCACTTTGCAATGTTCCCAGTGGAATTGGGATTATGCAAAATCGCTCGCAGTGGATATGAAGTCACCACTGCGATCTTGTGATCTTGGAAGTAGTGTCGGAGCTTCCTGGAAGCAATAAGAACTGCGTATAGCAGTTTATGTACTTCCAGGTACTGAGTTTTGGCGTCGTGGAGTACTTCACTGATGAAGTACATTGGGCGTTGGACTGTCCGGACCCTCTCGGAGGGGCCCGGAGCTTCCTCTTCATCGACCCGGACCCTCCTGGAGGGGTCTGGACCTTCTTCAGGGACCCCCGGGTCCTTGTTGACATGGACCCTCCCAGGGGGGTCTGGCTCTTCTTGCTCAACAAGAGTAACTCCTTGTCGACCCAAGTCTGGGAGCTGGGACCCAGACTCGCCTTCAGGAACCTCCTGACCCTCCCAGAGGGGTCTGGATTCCTAAGCTTGTGATGGTTCTGGTCTCTCCGCAACCAGGACCATGCTAACAACTTCGTTAGTTGTAGAGATGTAAAGCAGAAGCGGCTCACCAGGGTTCAGAGCTACCAAGGTTGGTAGGGTTGTGAGGAGCTGCTTTAGCGCTTGGAACGCCTTTTCTGCTTCTTTGGACCATTGGAATGGTCCGGACTTCCTCAATAACTTGAAGAAGGGTAGCGCCCGTTCCACCAACCTTGAAATAACCGGCTGAGGGCGACTAGACATCCAGTCAGCTTCTGGACATCCTTAATGCGGGTTGGTGGTCGCATATCTTCAATAGCTTTTATCTTCGCCAAATTCGCCTCTATGCCTTGGTAGTTCACCAAGAATCCAAGAAGCTTTCCAGAGCTAACCCCGAAACACACTTGTCTGGGTTCAGTTTTGTGCGGGTGACCCATAGCTTGTCGAAGGTAGCTTGCAAGGTGTCAAGAAGTGACTCCTTGTCCTTGATTTTGACGACAATGTCATCGACATACACTTCCACTACGTCTCTGATGAGCTCTCCAAAAGTTTTGTACATAGCTCGTACAAATGTTGAAGCAGCATTCTTTGGACCAAATGGCATGGTAGTATAACAATACAATCCATCTACTGTGATGAAAGAGGTATGCTCTTCATCTTCCCTAGACATTCTGATTTGATGGTACCTAGAATATGCATCTAGGAAACACAATAATTCACACCCAGGGGTGGAATCCACTATCTGATCTATTCTAGGTAGTGAGAATGGATCTTTTGGACGTGCCTTATTCAGTGTAGTGTAGTCCATACACATCTGAAGCTTCCCACCGGCCTTGGGTACAATGACTGGGTTTGCCAGCCATTTTGGGTGGAAGACTTCTCGGATGAATCGAGCTTCGAGCAACTTCTTCACTTCTTGTCGTATGAAGTTCTGTCACTCTACTGATTGCTTTCGAGGCTTTTGATGTACAGGTCGAGCGTCAGGATAGATCTTCATATTATGCTCGATCACTTCCCTAGGGATCCTAGGCATTTGTGACGGTTTCCAGGCAAACACGTCGACGTTAGCCTGGAGGAAAGTGATGAGCGTGAGTTCCTATTTGTCATTCAGACCTCCCGATATACGGGTGGTATGAGCGGCGTCGGAACCGATTTGGACGAATTTGACGGGAATGTCAGTCTCGCGGCTTGGTTGCATGCGAGGTGCGGAGGTTGAGCCTCGATGACGAATGCTTAGAGGTTTCGGAGCTTGCTACTTTCCGAACTCTTCTTCCTGCGTTGTAGCAAGCGCGTGAAGTTCTTCCAGAGCTGTCACTCCGGCGGCGCGATCTCCACGGATCTGGAGAACACCAGCTGGTGTTGGCATCTTCAACACCAAGTAGCCATAATGAGCAGCAGCCATGAACTTCTATAAGGCTGGCCTGCCCAGAATGGCGTTGAAGGGTAAGTTGATATGTGCTACGTCGAAGACCAACTTCTCAGTGCGGTAATTCTCCCCGGTCCCGAAGGTCACTGGAAGAGTAATTGCACCGAGTGGGGTTACGGCCCCCGGACCTACTCCAGAGAAAGGTCGGGAGGGGCAAAGGTCCGAAGGTCGGAGCTGAAGCTTGACGAAAGCTTCGAAGCTTATGAGGTTCAGCCCCAAAACTTCGTCCACCATTACATGGTGGAGTTGGATGTTGTTGATGGTCGGAGATACCATCAATGGGAGTTGGCCAGCTCTGATCATATTCTGAGGGCAGTCTGATGCATCGAAAGTGATGGCAGTATCCATCCACTTCCGGTGCGGCTCCGCCCTGGCGGTGGGAGCTACTGAGGCCATGTCCCACCGCATGATCTTGAGGATGCGACGGGAGGTGATGTCCCACGAACCACCAAAGATGGTGTTCATGGTTTTCCAACGTTCATTATCGGAGATGTCGGAGTCGACATCGACGGAGGTGTAAACAGCCTTTAGGACCTTTCTAGGGTCCTGAAAGCCTAACTCCTCTTCAGCCGGAGCCTCGTTGACCTTCTGTTTTCCTTCCCTTTGTCGGAAAGGAACTTCTTCCCGGCGCTTGTTGTAACGCTCGGCAAGGTTCTGGACCTCTCGGCAGTCTTCCAGGTTGTGGTCGTTCGACTTATGTATAGGACACCACATCTTGGAGTTGCCACCGTCTTCAGATGTCGGTCGAGGTCGTTTCTCAGGGCGTGGCCCCCGGCCACCCGGGGCTGCAGCAGCTGCAGCAGTAGGTGTGCCGGCCGACGGCTTTTTCTTGCCATTGGATTTTTTCTTCTTTTTGCCACTCCCGGAGGTAGTGTCTTCACTCTTGGAGGATTTTTTTATCCTCCGAAGGTGGTTTGGAGTGCATTTCACGATCCTCCGCAGCTTTGGCACATTTGTCTGCCAAGCTGAAGAGCTCCGTCACGCTGGTGATCTCCTTGATCGCCAGCTTTTCCAGCATCTTCTTGTCTCGTACGCCCTGTCTAAATGCCACAATAAAAGAGGCGCTGGAGATAGAAGGAATAGTGTTTCATACCTGGGAGAACCTCTGGATGAAGGAACGCAGGAATTCTCCCCCCCTTCTGCGTGACAGCAAAAAGGTCCAGTTCGGTGCCTGGTCGGGTGTATGAACTCCCGAAGTTGGCGGTGAACTGTTGGCACAGTTCCGCCCAACTATTGATGGAGTTGGGTGAAAGGCTCATAAACCAGGACCTGGCGGTCCCAGTCAAAGCCACAGGGAAGTAGTTGGCCATTACGGCCTCGTTACCTCCGGCCACAAGGATTGCGGTGGAGTAAATCTGGAGAAACTCAGCGGGATTGACAGTCCCGTCAAATTTCTCCGGCAGGTGAGGCCGGAACTTTTGTGGCCATCTGACCATGCGTAGGTGCATGGCCAGGGCAGAACAACCTCCTCCTACTCCCTCGGGAGCAGGACTATCTTGAGCCTCTCGCTTTTCACGAGCACGCTCAATATGGACACGGTCGTCCTGTTGACGGTAATGGCGATCAAGCTCCGCCCGGAGGTTGTGAGTTGCTAGCCTGGTTACCGTATGGGTGCGTCGCGCCCCGTAAGGCAGCGACATCACTTGTTGAGACGCAGCACGCCACCTATGTTGGGAAGCGTGCAGACCAAGTCTGGTCGACACAGTCCGATGCTGCGATGGGGCCTGCCCCGAGGCTGGAGGACCTTGGTTGCTGATGCGATCGGCTGCTGCTGCAACCAAATGTTCCACATCAGCTCTCCACTGCTCCATTGCACCCTGGGATGCGCCTGGAGGTGGTGGGCGTTGGAGAAGAGCACGCGCTGCATGAAGCGCGTGTTCAGGGTTGTTGTTAGTCGATGCCGTGACCGACGCAGATGCCCCGTCCCGCTGTCCAACTTGATTTGCAGGTGCGGACGGTGGCGGCAGAGGCATGACTCCTGCTGGAGCCGCGGCTTGTGCTAGCTGCTGCACATTGGAGGGATTGCCTCTAGCAGGTTGCGCTGCAGGATTGCCGTTGGACGATTCAGCTGCAGAGTTCACCATCTTCGAATCTCAGGCACTGTCCCACTACCTGGCACGCCAACTGTCGGAGTGTTTTTCCGGCTATTCTCCCGGTACTGTTGTTAGTAGTCCATGGAGTTCGTAGTTCGGTAATGGGTGCGCAGAGATTCAAGAGATGATGGCAAGTTGACACAGAGGTTTACATGGTTCGGGCCGCCTGAGCGTAATACCCTACTCGACGGGGTGTGTTTGTGTTGTATTGAGCGAATGAGTGTTCAATTGTTGGTGCGTGTGAGCCCCCCTTTTGTGTATCGTCGACCAGTCCTTTTATAGTACAAGGGCTGGTCTTTATACAGTTAGCCTGGCCCGACATGTGGCCCTGGCGGTTACTGATATTTAATACACAATTAATGAGATTAATTACCCTTAATAGTGTGGTAACGGGACTTGACTGTGCTGTTACTAGTATTAAGGGCCTTCCGATCGTGTGTCATTAATATGGTATTAATGACACTTAATCAGGTCTTGAAGTCTTTGATTGCCTCCCGTAGGTCAGAGCCGTTGGGGGTTCACCAGTCTGATTGCTAGGGTTGAAGGTCCGGTGGTTTGGACACGTGGAATCTTTGGAGCTTTCCGTCTGGTACGGGTAGGTCTGGAGTAGATGTACACGTGTTGGTACCGGAGCTTCGCTCTGTCGGGGGTTAGATCCGGGGGTGCCGCACAAGTGTTTAGTCCGGAGCTATCACATGTGTGGGATGTAGGTCCGGTTGCAGTATACACATGGCAGCACCGGGACTAACCATAGATGGGAGGCAGGTCCGGTCCCGTATGACACGTGGGGCCTTTGCAGGTCTTCAACTCAGACAGGTGAAGTTCCTTAGGACTTTTTGTAGTCCCAAGGGCTATACGGTACACAGGGTACCGACAGCTGTGTTCTTATGCAAGAAGGACGTGTGGTCGCATATGGATCTCGCCAACGCCAAAACCATGAGCAGCACTACCCGACTCACGACCTTGAGCTCACTGCCGTGGTATTGGCTTTAAAAATGTGGAGGCATTACTTGCATGGAAATATTGTACACCTCTACACCAACCACAAGAGTTTGAAATATATTTTCACGTTGAAGGACCTGAATATGAGACAACGAAGGTGGTTGATCAAAGATTACGAAATTGAAATTCAGTACCACCCCGGTAAAGCAAACGTGGTTGCCGATGCGCTTAGTTGGAAAGCCCATGTCCACAACATCACCATGGCTGAAATGGAAGATGAGGAACCAATTATGTATGTGATTCCATATGGGGATCTCAATAATCTTGCTCTCATTCCCACCATCCGAGAGGAAATTATTAAAGCCCAGAAGAAGGATAAGGGCATGCCACACATACGAGAAAGAGTGGACAGCGGGGAAGTAAAATGTTTCCGGAAAGATGATCACGGTACATTATGGTTCAAGGAACGTATAGTTGTACCCCGAGATGTTAAGCTCCAGAAGAAAATATTGAATGAAGCTCACATGTCAAATTTTCTATTCATTTGGGCAGCAATAAAATGTATCAAGATTTAAAGACCAAGTTTTGGTGGACACGGATGAAGCGGGAAATAGCAAAGTACGTATCCGAGTGTGATGCGTGTCGGCGAGTGAAGGCCGACCATATGAAGAAAGCGGGACAGCTGCAACTGCTGAATATTCCTGCATGGAAATGGGAGGATGTGAGTATGGATTTCATAGCCGGATTGCCACTCACATTTCGGAAGCATGATTCGATTTGGGTGATAGTCGACCGACTAACCAAATCAGCACACTTCATTCCGGTAAATGTCGGATTCAATGCCAAGAAATATGTGGAGTTGTACATATCAAGAATTGTGTGCCTACACGGCATTCCTCGCACGATTATTTCAGATTGAGGCTCGCTGTTCGTTGCTCATTTCTGGGAGCAACTTCACGCCTTGTTGGGTACTAAACTGATTAGAAGCTCCGCATATCACCCCCAGAGCGATGGACAAACCGAGAGGGTGAACCAAGTCCTTGAAGACATGTTGCATGCATGTTCCATCCACCACAGTAAAAATTGGGACGATCATTTGCCGTTGGCGGAATTCTAGTACAACAACGGTTATCAAGCGAGTATCAAGATGGCACCATATGAAGCTCTCTATGGCTGAAAATGTCGCACCCCACTGAATTGGTGCGAGTCCGGCGAAAGAGTGATATTCGGGATTGATCTAGTCAACGAAGCCGAGGAACAAGTTAGGATCATTCAAGCAAATCTAAGAGCAGCTCAATCTCGACAGAAGAATTATGCGGACAAGCGGCATCGCCCGCTGCACTTCGATGTCGGGGATCACGTGTACCTCCGTGTGTCACTGATGAAAGGAATTCACCGGTTCGGAGTAAAAGGAAAGTTAGCTCTCCGATTTATTGGCCCATTTGCTATCATGGAGAAGTGCAGACCTATGGCTTATAAATTGGAATTACCAGCATCTCTCGCTGGTATACACGACATTTTCCACGTATCTCAGCTCCGGAAATGTCTCAAGTTCACAGCTGCAGTCCACACCGACGACATCGGCAAATTGCAACCGGATTTGACGTACTCCGAACATCCGGTTCAGATTCTCAACGACAAGACTCGAACAACGCGGAACCACATGCTGTGGTTCTATAAAGTTTTATGGAGCAACCATACTGTTGAAGAAGCGACTTGGGAATCCAAAAAATATCTCCGCTCCAACTATCCGGATTTCTTATCGTCTCATATCGGGTAATTTCTCTCCTACTTTCGTCTCTTCGTTGTAATCTCGGGACGAGATTCTTTTAAGGGGGGGGATGTAAAATCCCTAATTTCCATAATTCGAAGTTCAGTTAGGACAAAATTTTTGAATGACAAAAAGCATTAAAAAGGAATTGAGAAAACAAATTAATTCAAACTCCAAATGAGGAAATTCCAAATAATAAACTTAGCTACTGTTTAAATAAATATAACGTGAAGATTTGAGTTTACCAATGGATTCCAAATAGCATCCCTGCAAAGTTTCATAATTTTTTAAGCAAGTTTGCTATTTAATTCAATAGCTTCATTGAATTCAACTCAAATTCAAATTCAAGTTTGAATTTAAATGAAACTTTGTCAAATCAACTATGGGAATTCAAAATCAAATTCTATATGATTAATCCAGCCATACCACAAATATCTAGCAAATTTTGGAATGAATTAAGTGGTAGAATTGATGGGGAAAGGATGAAGATAAGGTGGGACCCACTTGTCATCCAAAGCAAAGTGCTGTTTTGGCTCTCCAAGTGACACCACATTGCTTGCAAAGTCCAGGCAGCTGCTTGCACTGTTGTGGCTGACTCCAGCTGCCCCCAGCTCGCCCTGGCCTCCTATTTATACCCCCTCCATGCCCCTGGCTTGCTCTTTCTTCACCTTGAAGTCTCCAACACTATTTTCACTTCTCTCCCGATTCCTTCTCTGTCCAGCCGAGTTGCAGCAAAGGTACTCCGTGTTAAGCACTTTTCTTTGCCTCTCCTCACGCCCCAACCTCTTGCACAGCTTTGTGATCAAGTTCTTGCACAGCTAGGCCATCCCCGAAGCTGTTATTTTCGAAACCGGGGCCGCCGGAAATCTCCCCTGTTTTGCCGCGCCTCTGCTCATCGTCTACCCAACGATACGGCCATCATCTCGCCTCGATCATAGAAGGAAAAAGGTTCGCCTACTCATGTTCTAGCTGCTCGTAAAGTTTCATCCCATGCCATGCTTCCTAGCCCCCGTATTTCCATTTCTCCCGACGAACATCAGTTATGAGTAGACTTGCTTCGCGTGTGAAATTCCTTCTATACAGTTAATTATTCCTTGTGCACCTGTGCTATGTTGTTCTATATGGCCAGGCGCATCACCTCGAAGAGGATCCACCGAGTTTCATCGAGTATTCACGCCGGAATACAATTTTTCCCCAACTGCCGGTCCTTCCCTACTCGGTCCATCGGTGCTACCATTCTCCAAGCCATTTATCTCCTTCCTATGGCCATATTATTGTTCCCCATGCTTCCATGAATCTTCCCAAGGTCTTCCCGATCAGTTTCACCCACCGTAGGGCTCGGCCGACATGGCCGAAACCCTAGTCGCCGTCGCACAAGCCTTTCCGGCCATCGCCGGTGTGCGCTGACCCCACCGGCATGCTCAGCACCTCGAAATAGGGTTAGGCGGCGAGTTTGGTGAGGAGACGTGCCGTGGATCGACAGGTGCTGAGAGCTCCAGCGAGGCGCCGCCACGGTCGCGCGCCTAGCGGGAGGTAGACAACGACCCCGTGGGGCCCTGTCGTCAGTGGAAGCGCAGCGCACGCCCGGATCAGCTGCGGCTCGGGGATCTTTTGTGACCGCACGGTTAACCCAGTAACCCTCCGTGTTGCCGCCCTGTGATTCGTCCATTTTAAACCCGTGGACCCCCCTGGATTATTCAAACATTTCCCATTTGAAATTTATTCCAGATTTTGCCCCAACTTGGAAAATCTATAACTCCTAGAATACTTGTCCAACAATTCCCAAATAAATTTTGTTAGAACCAGCATGAAGAGTACCTTCCAGTGGTGCAATTGTATTTGTATGGAAGTCCATAGAAATTTCTCCATAATTCAACTAAGCAAAATGCTTATAGAATTACTCCATATAGTTCTGCTCTTTGGAAAAATACCAAATTTCTCCAGAGCCTTCATTTGAATATCCTTGAACTCCTGTAAATATTTCAGGGTCATTAGACTTCATTTACATGGTCTGATCACCTGTGTATTCTTTATGCACATAAAAATAGTCAAATTCATTTAGAGTTTGGACAGAAACATGTGCAAACTTCTAAATTGAATAACTCTCAGTATAAAGCTTCAAAATTTGTCAAACCAACTCTGTTGGTTTTGTCTTTCTCCAGACTAACCAGAACTACAACCCAATCCTCATGAAAATCCTTAAATTTTCCTGTAGAGCCCTTAATGTAAAATCATGTTTGATTTTTATCTGATAATTCCCTTCATATAAAACGATGAAATTTTACCCAAATGTTCTTTAGTAAGTTTCTGAATTCCTGAAAAAATGTCAGATTCATTGGACTTTAATAACCTAATTCAATACGGAGATTTTCCTAACAGGTCATAGAATGCCAAAAACATCAGAACTATTTCAGAAATTTATCCAAATTTCTAAATTCAATATCTCCCAATAGGAAGCTTAGAAATTTATGAAACAAATCTCCCTAGAACTAGTGAGAACCCCTCTGTATGATACAACCACTGGTATCCATGATAGACATCCAGAATTATAACCAAAATTCAGAGAAGGCTTTTACTTGTTGGAATTTTAGAGACAACAAGCTTCCTTGAACATCTCCAATTTTTGGTCCAGATCTTCCTCATAGCACCTAATGTCTCCTGTAAAATTTCCAGAACCATTAAGCTTAAATTCATATACTTAACTGTCTTTCCTTCAAACTATAATATAATATCAGTATTGATTAACTTGCATAATTATTTACATATCGATTAGTTGCCGAGCTCAAGAGGATCCCGGAGCTACTTGAAGTCATCCCTCTGGAGAATAACTTTGACACCGTCTCGCAACCAGGCAAGCCACGGTTTGCATTTAAGTGCTATCACGAAATTTTGATTTGTATCACATATGTCTAGGGTGAGTATTGTGCATTAGGGCTAAGGTGATTGAAAATCCACTTGCATGTCCAGATCAACCCATGGAGTATTTGGATAGTTGTCAAGTCCTCGTGTAGACTATGCTATGCTAAATGTTTATAGGATTCGGTAGAAGCCGAGTAGTTGGAATCTACTCGCATGGCTAGGACTTTTTCACACGGGATTGGTTCAAAGAGAATGAAGTAGTAATCTGAAAATGAGACCGGGCAGGGGCGTAGGACGCAGCAAGACTTGGTCTTGGGTGCGTAGCTCTGCCTGTGTCGGTTAAGGACCGATCTGTATGCCGCCCTGTAGAGCAAGTTTGAGCTGTACCGGAGTCATACTGGATATATGGGATCCAGGAAACCGATGTACCTTGGGAAGCTTTTGTTGAGACTTTTTCGATCGCCTCAGGCTTTCGGCCGCAGCACAGTAGACGGAAACTCGCTCACGACATCTTCACAGCGGAAAGGTGCACCGTGAGTGGGGATACTGTCCTAGACGATTGAATCGATTCAACTTGGGCGGAACTTGAGAAAGGTGGCTGCGTACGACGTCCGTGGAGTGCACAGATGTGACTTCTAGTACGGGCGTACGTGTCGTGTTTTCTGGGTATCATTGATTCGAATCACCATCCCTCGCGGATATGAGTACCACTTGTTCACTGAGTTGTGACCTAGTTAAATACTTGCACTTGAGATGAGAATTATTTGCTGCTGTTATGAACATTATATTATCATGGTATTGCTATGTTGTATGTATTAGTATAGTGCTCACTAAATTTAATTTCCACCTTGGGCATGCAGCATCGTGATGAAGCGTTCTTGTTTGATTGTGGACTTACGATGTTGCCCCGCACAAGGTTTAAGCTGCTGCTATAAATCTGAAAATAAGGACCCACATTTAGGCGAGTCCGTTATGTAAATCTGCCATCCTATGTTTATGTCTTTACCCTCATGTAGAGTTTCATGTTTAGGTGAAACGGTTAAGTCTTGCTGAGCCTTCGTGCTCACGGTTGCTATATAAGTTGTTTTGCAGGTACTAACCTCTATGCTTATGAATATGGTTGTCTGATGAGACTCGGGGCTCTCCGAGTAATATACTCATGTGGGAACCATGCCGCTGCTGTTTGATTTTCGTGGCTATTGAGGAGCGTCCGTGGGCTAGACAGCTTCTCTTTTGCTTATTAGACTGGAGTACGAGAGTTGTAATCTTATCTTCCGCTGTAGTTTATTTTTATAAACTATTTGTAAACTGAATACCTTGGTAAATTTCAGCAAATGATTTATGTAATACGCATTCCTTTACATGTGTGCTGTTGGGTGTCGCATCTCACGGCACCACCCAATGCGATTCCTGGAAAGTGTGGACTCTGGTCCCCACACTCTTGCAGGTGTTTTCTAATTACGTGAGTGTTTGGCCGGGTCATGTGGTTAGTCCATGATGCACCCTAAATCCAGTATTTAGGCCGTGTATGTGCGTACACTATAGTGACATGTGACAAAGTGCTCAGTCATCAATTGCTTTTGGTTTCACGTCGAAGTTGGATTGGATATAGGATCATCCATTTCTTTATGTATTGGATCATCCAAATTAACGTTTGCTTGGATGGACTGGACGACCCAATTTTTTGTTTAGTAGGTTGGATGAAACTTGGGTGGATTATTGAATCATCTAAGTTGATAATTTCATAATATTAATTATTTATATACTAATTATCATATTACTAGCAAATATTAATGTTAATATCATAATTGTAATTATTAATCAACAATAAACAATTTAATTATCACTAATTACATTACTAAGAAGCATAATTAGATAAGGTTGATTGACTCACATCCAACCAAATATCAAGGACCATCTCATCCAGTATTCGCGAGGAATATTTTATATTCCTCGAATGTCGATCACCTTGTTCGTCTGACCGCAAAACAAATAACATACGATTGGACCATCCAATTAATCCAAGTCAATCCAATCCAAGACAAGCAACCAAACACAGATCTTTTTGGCTGCATCGTGCTCGTGCGCATGATGAAGGATCGTGCACGCCGAGCATCGAGTTATTTGGATCGCTGAGCAAATTTCGGACGTGGAGTTCATGTGCCCTTGTGTGCTACAAGATTTGGTGCGTTGGCATATGTGGCAATCATCAGGGCAGGATGGCACAGTCGTGGGAACCATGCAGTGCGCCCTTGGCTTTATGGCTATAAGATTCGAAGTGTGAACATATGTGGTAACCATCTGGGCACGGTCGCACAGAGACGGCTGTGCGGCCCTACCGCAGAGAATTCGATTCCCGCACCAAGGGGTTAAGAGATAAGACCATCCGCAGCGGTTTCTTCTAAAACTTACTCTATGTCTCTATCCCTCTATACTTCCAGTATATCCTATATACATCCAGCATTTCACTCGGACACCTCTATACATCTAGTAATCTACTCTATATTTACAGTCTAGAAAGCTTTACCGTGAACCACTGCATATGGTCTTAAAGGCAGGCCCGGCTCTGGGCCTAGGCGGGAGGGGCTACCGCCTAGGGCCAGGCCACGGGGGGGGGGGGGGGGGGCACGATGATAGCTATTAAAGAAAAAAGAAAAAAAATTAATTAGTATTTTGATCATCCGTGTACAATGTACAGTTACACGGTCTAGCTTTTTATTTTTATAATTTTTTGAAATATAATACTACATCCTAGTATGTTTAATATTTATTAGATATAATATTAGTAATATGTTAATTTTCCATATGCGATGTTTTTCAATAAAAGGAGGAGATTTTTGTTAATGCATGTACTGTAGGACACATTGTTCATGAACATAAAAGACATTTTTCATTAACATAAAAACAACACATATATTACAAACAAGAAAAAACACATAGAAAACAAATGAAAAAACTACTACTAATCCTACTCTACTCGGAGGAGGACTTGTCCACCTCCTCCGCCGCCGCATCCGCATCCACCGGTGGCGCCTTCGCCTCCACCACAACTGCCGGCAGCACATCCTCCAACACCAGATCGAACTTCTGGCCGACGGAGTTCACCAGTTGCTCGCGAAACTCCACCCAGCCTCCTCACCGATCATCTCGTAGAGGAAGTTGAGACGAGTGGCGACAAAGACTAACTCGAAGATGTAGTAGTGGGCGGAGTCCATGCTGGTGTGGCAGGGAAGGATCCCAAGTCCCAGACGGTGACATGAGTGAGATGTATTGTCAAATACATCCTGCACCATTTTGTCGAGCACTTTTGCTTGCACGTCGGTAGCGAACAGGTTGCCGGTGACCTCATTAACCTTGTCATCGTGTTTGTCGATGTGTTTCTTGATGAGGCGGACAGTCTCATCATAGTTGGATAGAATAGGTGTGGGCGCCACAAGCGGAGATGGGGGTGGAAGAGGTGCGGGCACCGCCTCCAGTTCCACTGGCATTGGCGGCGACGAAAACGGAGAAGGAGATTCGGAGGACGTCGATGGCCTGGAGCATGTCGGTGCGGGGCTACGCATTTGTGCGGCGATGGAGGTGCGAACAAAGAGAGAGAGAGAGAGGTGGTCGACGGTGGTGCAGAGGAGAAGCAAGAGGAGAAGTTTGGAGGCTAAAATCGATCGAGAGGTACGGTTGGAGGCTAAAATCGATCGAGAGGTACGGCGAAGAAGAAGAGGACGGTGTGCCTTTATAGCGGGTCATCGTCAAAGTGCACGAGTGGAGATGATCGGACACCTCAAGAATTTTGCTTTTGAATCGACGGAGTTACTCCAAATTGCGGTTTGCCTCCTCTCGAAACAGCTCGACACGTCCCATCGGCCATTTTTTTAATTTGACACGCAAAGGGCCCAGGGTATGCAATGGCCACCTGGCATACTTTGTAGGTCCGTCCCGTGGTGTTCGTAAGATTTCATGCGAACGATCTCAACGAGGTGCGGAAGATTGACGTGAACGCGCATGGCAATCGACGGAGAGTCCTTATATTTTTTTTTGAAGGATCCGACCTTTGCCAACCGAGATTCCATATCGAACTGATGAGAATTGTCGTGATCATATATGATGGTGGACATGAATATAATGCATGTGAAAGAGACTCGCGATCAAGCATGTTTGATCACGTGTTGAGCATTTTTGTGCCCCCTTGTTGAGGATCATGTTAATTTGATGATGTTGAGGATCGGATGTCGTGTATGTCTTTCCACAAGTGTGTTTATTTGTTCCTAAAATCAGAACACGTAGCGGCTAGCACCTACGGCTATCATTTCTTCAAAAGGCGAGTACAACGATACATAATGGCAGCACACGATCGATTAATTTGATGAACCACGTACGTAGTGAGAGTTGTGTGCTTATTAGACGATGGTAGTCCACATTCTATTGCCGTACCATCGAGGAAACATCCTTGTGTCAAATTTGTTATATCTATTGATGACAGGATAATATATTTCATTAGTGTGGTAGATAAAATGCCATATAGGTTGAGAGCATACACATGCATGGTAGAAAATATGATAATTGTACAAATATATATACATGGTAGGAAATATTCTATTCTTGGAATACATGTTTGGGGCGTAGCATGCATATGGACGTCTAACATCAATGTGAAAGACCTCGATCATGTTGACGTTACATGTTTTCTCTTTTTGTTGAGAGATCATCATGTTTGAGGCTCGTTGATCATGTATGGGGCGTAGCATGCATGGACAACAAACATGCATGTGAAAGACCTCGATGCATGTGAAATAAAATGCATGTTTTTAAAAGCCCTTGCCTTGGCCCGCGCTGCTGATCTAACTGACGGTGGTGGCACAGTGGTCGAAGGCAGTGCGCCGAGATGGCGGCACGCCGAGGTGACGGCGAGGCGGATGAGGGAAGGGGCACGGCACGCGGTGGCGCGGAGCTCGGGGCAGCAGCGCTCGAAGCTCGCGAGGCGGCGCCGCCGCCAGCCGACCGGCTGTAAGAAGGGTGAAGTAAGTTTCTTACTTATTCAAAATTATTAATATATACTCCCTCCATCTTCCAAATTACTTGTCGCTCTTTAATTATTTAGTTCATTTTTGAACTAAAAAGAGTGACAAGTAATTTAGGATGGAGGGAGCTAGTAGTTGTAATTTCGTAATTGTAAGGACTATGTTAATTTGTAATTGCTTAAACTATAAAATTAATGGTTACTGATTAATTGCAAAATAAGTGACTAATGACAGTAATTATTACCTTCTAATGATCTGTTGCCTAAATTTTTCTCAAATTTCAGAAACATGACAAATACACTCCAGCTAATTCTTCCATCACAAAAACTATTATTTGTTTTGAACAATCATCACTGAAACTACTAAAACATTAATTTATATGCCAAGACAGTGGCGATGAAATCCTCTGCCCTGCAGTTATTACTACAGCTGACATGTGGACCCGACAATGGTAGGGCACACATCTGATATGAAACCAAGATATAGTGTTTCCTGAAGAAAAAATAATTTTATGAGAGATTGGACGCGCAAGTAGAAAAGCTAGAACTTGAGCTCTACACCTGCGAATTGCATGCTGGGATGATTGACGGCAGCCGATCCACAAACTCGATGGTTAGATTAGTAGTCGCCAGAGAGCATCTTGTGGCCGACCTCGAAGGAGACAAAGGTGTTGATGCACACATAGTTGATCTGCTCACCGAAGAGATTGTACGTGTCCCAGTTGCTCGTCCTCACCCGGTAAGGCTTCTCCATGTCGACGCCCATCATGACGCTCGCGATGTCCTTCAGCCCCGTGCGGTGGAGGCTCGGGCGATCCACCTTCTCTGTCACAAGCTTGGCCAGTTCCACCATTTTGGCCACCTTCAGCTGCCAGTCCTTCCAAAGTCTATCTGCGTCACCCTCCATGCCCACGCCGATGAAGCGGTAGTCAGAATCGTCGAGGAAATCTTCCAGCTCACTGGGGAAGTAGCCAGTGTGAATGATCTAGAAGATGAGGCAGCAGCGGCCGATGCAAATCTACAGAACCGTGACAGGGTTCTGGTCGGGGGGGGGGGGGGGGTAGCTGTGGCGCCACTCGACGTCGAGCCCGACGACGAGCTTGTGAAGGCTTCGATGGTACATGGAGAGGACCTCGTTGAGCTAGTCCTCCACTGCCTCACCGGAGGACATCACGGTGGTGGTGATCATGTCTTCCTCGAATGTCACGTTGTACACTTGAGTCCCCGCCATTGGGTCCTCTCTCCTTATCGTCCCTACAGTTGACGCCTTCGGCAGCGGTGCGGTGCAACTTCTCTCTTGTGCAAACCTTCGTCTACACCTTTAGATTGGATTTTGGAAATGGGCGTGGATATATAACTGATGCAGTTACAATATGAGTGGAGGAGTTTCCAAATTAGACGGGCCCGAGCCCCGAGTAAAGAAAGTAATGAAGATTTTTGAATCTTATATACTCTTTATATTTTTTAATTCTTATCATTATGATCACAAGTTGCATTGTCTCAATCAAACACCACGTACAACAACACCAACTTTTCTTAGGTTGACCCACTGGGTATGCTGGGTGGGCCATGACATACCCTGGGTCCAGCCACCAGAGAGTAGCTAGTGTGAATGCATGCTGGAGAGATCAGCATAATCAGGAACTGGTCAATTAAAATGGAAGTCAGCAGTCTCATGATTCATAGATCAAAACGCGTGCCATCATTTTTCTTCTTCTTTTTTTTTCTATCCATGAACCATGAGACTGCTGAGTTCCATCTTCACCAACAAATGTACGGTCCGGGTGTGCCGGTGTACCTTAACCTCTGTCGTGCATCCCGGGTGGTGGTTGGAAGACCCCTGCGGGTATGTTCCGATTCCTATCCTCCAACTCCATCTAGGTTTTCGATGATGCATGCAGTTCACCACCATTCAAACGAGCAAAGCCTTGGTGATGAGCGTCGTGCAAGTTTTTTGATGAAAAACTGACTGCGGGGGCCGGTGATGAGCGGCATGCAAGTTTTTTGATGAAAATTTGACTGCGCGGGTGGCCCTCTCAGTCAGTTTTTCATCAAAAAAATTGCATGCCGCTCATCACCGAGGATTTGCTGGTTTGTCTAGTTGATAACCGCCTGCGTCATCAGAAACCTGGATGGAGTTGGAGGACAGGAATCAGAGCATACCTGCAAGGCTCTTCCCAACCACCACCGTGGACAGACAACGGGGGTTAAGGTACACCGTCACACCCGGACCGTACGTGTAACCGGCCAGCCGTGTAGCTTCCTTCGAACCTCCGACTAGCTGCCTAGATGGTATACTCTCTCCTTCCCATAACATTGTCGGTTTGGACCAGATTTTTAGTCCATTTTTAGTTCAAAATGAACTAAAAATCTTGTCCAAAATGACAATTATTGTGGAATGGAGGGAGTACCTTTTATCCTCAAACCCTCGAGGGAGCATCCTTCCTGTGAAACATGCATGCCAAGGCCCGCCCCCACAGTCAGTTTCTCATCAAGAAAATTGCATGCCGCACATCACCGAGGCTTTGCTGGTTTTGGACTCGATGTCATGGAAGAATAAAGCGAAAGCATGCAGGGAAAGATTACTGGTCTTGTGATACCATATAGAGAATGGTTAATAGAATATTCTGTATGGAGAATGTTTGTTATGTATTCATCAGGGAACACAAATACACTTTATATAGGCTAGCTAGTGTAGTGAGAAACCAAAACTAATCCCTTTCACACTACACAGATTCAAAGGCTAGCGTTAATGACTAAACGTAGGCCAACACAGTCAAACAATGACGGTTACCGTTAGACCAACACAGTCAACAATGATTGTTACATGTGTGCGTGCTTATCCTTTCTACAGTATGGTGGTGAACTGCCTGCGTCATTAGAAGCCTAGATGGAGTTGGAGGACAAGAATCGGAGCATACCTGCCTGGACCAGGATCGCCTAACGTAGCGACATTTTACTGGATGCATGGAGTAAAGACTGCAGCCACCGTTTGTTTTGATCGGACGACTGTACTTTCCAGCTATCCAACTAAGGAGTCCATTCAAATCATTTCTTAAACTCTTGCGTTCTTGCTTCAACATGAGAAGAGTTTACATGCATATAATGATGCATATTCAGACATCTAAATAAAACAAACTTCTATAACAAATTAAAAGGATTAAAAACACATTAACTATCGAGGACATTAGCGAGGGTTCCGATGCTTTCATTTTGTAAACTTGACAGGAACTCAAGAGTTTTTTTTAATTGCCTCTTGTTTGCATCAGCATGAAGTACAATCTTTTTTTCTTTTTTGCCTGGAGCATGAAGTGTCGTATAGACCATAATAATTAATGAGAAAATACCATATTTAAGACTCCTGAAAATAGGATTTCTTTTAGGTGACAATTGATTCTACTTTTGAGATTCGTGCAAATCAACATATCGTCACCTCTTTCCTCCAAACCCCAATATGCTCTGATTGAAACCTAAGTACCACGTGCTCAGCGATGCAGATGATCTATTAATTGCTAAAGATTATGTTTATTGTAAAATAACCAGTCAAAATAATGTTGTATTAATGTATGGACTATAGAAAAAATATTGATTTTGTCATATGTTAAGATTAAGTTTTGATTATAAGGATTACTTATTAATTAGCCATCTCAAATAAATAATGTGAAAATAGATAATACTTTTGGTGTAATATCAACCCTTAATGTGCAAGGATGATATATGAAAAATATTGTCGATCGATGCGTGAAATAATTGATAGCAAAATATTTTTTAAAACCCTCCCTAATGTCCTCAATTATAGAAGTTTGTTTTATTTAGATGCTTGAAGCATGTATCAATAAGAGTAAGCTCTTTCTCACATTGAATCAAGCAGGCAATAGGAGAGGAGAAGATTTAGGTGGACCCCTCTGTTGGGCCCAGTTGAGGATCGTTGGGAAGTACAGCTGTCGGATCAAAACAAACAGTGGATGCAATCTTTACTGCACACATGCAGTAAAATTCACTACGTCAGGTGATCCTGGTCTGCCTGCAAGGGTCTTCCCAACTGTAACACCCTCAATTTTCGCATCATGCATTGCATACATGATCATGCATTAAACATTAGTTGGATAAAAGAAAGATAATAAAAGATAAAACATACATATATGGTGTAGCAAAAAGAAGAAAAAGAAAATAATAGCCTAAAACTTGTAATAGGGAATAAGTATAAAAATAAATAATAATCAATAATATAAAAAAATAAAAAAAGAGAGAGTATGTATATAAAAAAATATATAATATATATTAATATTTAGAAAAAAAGGAAAAAAAGGGGGGCCACTGCCGGTTAGGCCAAACCGGCCTAGCAAGCGAGCGCCCCACCCTGTGCGGCCCCCGACCGGCCCCGCTCGCCCACGCGCCAGCACCCGCGTTGACCCAGCCGCCGACCAGCGCGCTCCCGCGCTCCCGCCGAGCGCGCCCGCACCGCGCTCCCGCTCCCGCGCCTTGGCCCCACCCCGCGCGACCTGCTCGCCTGAGCGCCCGACTGGCCGCGCGCCACGCAGCCGCTCCCGCACGTGGGCCGAGCACCCCGCCTGCTCCCCGGCCCCGCATGCGCCCACGTGCCCCGTGCCTTAGCGCCAGCCCACACGCCGCGCACACCCGCGCGCTAGCGCGCTCGCCAGCCCCGGTACGAGTCGGTACCGACTCCCTGCCGCCGCCTTTATATACCCCTGTAGGGTTCGTAGTTTCCTCGGTACCAGGAAGCCACGCCGCCAGACGAAAAGACCAGAAACCCTAGCGACGTAGAAGAAAACGCACCAGAGGGCTGCGCCGCCAGGGGAAGAAAAGCAAGAAAAAAAGAGGGGAAGAAGAGGAAGAAAAAGAGGAGGGTGCCGTCGTCCGCCGGAGATCGTCGTCGTCGTGCCGCCGGAGGACCTTGCGCATCTACTTCGTCTACGCGTTGTTCCCATCCCGCGATCTTCGAAGCCATCACATCTACGGTAGGATTTGTTTTTCCCGATGCGAATTTTTATGACGTATTAGATCTAATAGACGTATATTGATTTTAGTTGCATCGTTTTTTTATTTTCAGCCACATTAATTCTCGCTAAAACCCCCATAAACTCGGATGAACACGTATGGACTAGTTGCATCTAATTAATAAACAACCATAGTTAATTAATAATCGATCTTTGCATGCATGCATATCATCGCATGTTGATTAATGTGTGTGCATCATGATGATTTGTATACATTTTGTTGTATGTGTGATCACGAGTAGAGGGAAGTGATCAAGAAGTCATGTACGAGGATTTCGAGAATCAAGACTTTGAACCGCTTGAGCAACCCTATCCGCCGGAGCAAGGCAAGTGTCCTTGAAGCATATTGATCCTATTTCTAAATAAATGTTTTGTTTGCAAAACTGCATGCTTGTGTCAATTTTGATGGGAATCCTATGATAGGAAGTTTACTAGACTTGTTAACCACCCTTGTCACCTGGAATATATGGTAGAGAGTCGGGAAGGGCTTTTTACTTTTTGCTTCGCTTAATCAACTGGGATGGGAAAACAACTATACCACTCAATTTATTTATGCATGGATGAGATTATGGATAACATGAACTGGTTAATACGGTATTGTAATGGGTGATCTAAGCAAGCCTGGTATGTGGATGGGTTTGATGTTATGGTGGTTTTCTTGCTTTAGATCTAAGGACCGGTTCATGCGAGAATAGGCCAGGACTACAGTGCCACCACGAGGCCAAGTACGGGTGCGGCGTAGCTGATTAATTAGGGCTTTGCTAGTGCTGTTTGGACCATTGTGGATGCTCGGGGAAGGGGTAGTCGGATTGGGTTTGTTGATGATTGGTGGGACTACCCTGGGATCCGAATGGCTCAAGAGGGGGCCCTTGGTTGAAGATGTGCTCAGTTGGAGGCATCGCCACCGATGAAACCTTAGTGGGGTCTGAATAGACTAGTAATACCTTTGTAAAGGCTATTTTGTGATCTCTTGGCCATACACCAAAGGAAGTGTAATTGGCATAAGGGAGGTTCTTTAGTCACCGACGGGTGATGAAATCACAAATACGTGGGTAAAGTGGTACAAACTCTGCAGAGTGTTAAATAAAACTATCATGATAGCCGTGCTCCCGGTTATGAGTGCCTGGATGACCTACATGATTAGAGGGATTTGGTATTGGGATGGAATTTGGGATGGTTATGGTTTGGTAATGGTTATGGATGGTTATGGATTAATTTCTGGTATTGAATATGGTTATTGGCGAATGGTGAAATCTGGAATTATGGATGAGGATGGTGAATTATGGACTGGTACTATGATATTACTTACGATTATGATGGGTTTACTTCACATACATATGATATATTGCTTTTCAAATTTTTTAATGTACTTTTCAGCACTTTGCCATTACTATTGTCGTCATTTGAATCATCCACATGTCATACTTTCCACACTTGCTGAGTACGACATGTACTCACTCTTGCAATCCCCCCCCCCCCCGCAACAGTTGCAGGTCAGAATTGTGAGTTTAATGGCGATAATGTGGAGATCTAGGCCGTGTCTACCGTCAGCTTTGCCTGTGATGTTGCATGGAGCTGCCCTATCCCTTATGCTTAGTTTGCTTAGTTGCTTATTAGTTTATTTACGCTGAATTAGTTGAACTTGTCATTAATATTCATTAGAGCTTGTATTCGAGGATAATATGGTTTGTGTAATAGAATTTGATAATTAATCTTGTTCTGTGGTAATTTTCTGTATACTCTTTTGTGATTGCACTCTTGTATGTGTGTTGAACATCCTGGGCACACATATGCGTTAGCTTGGTTCAGCTTTCGGAATCGGGCGTCACAAATTGGTATCAGAGCCACGGGTTGACCGTAGGACGCAGCCTAGATAGAATGGACACTTTAGAGCACATAGGAGCACTCAGGTATCGATGTGTTTTTGCTTAGTGTGCTGTTTGCTATATATATATATATATATATATATATATATATATTGTTTGCTTGTGTGCTTAATAGAGGATTTTGGGATGCTTTAGTATTGCCATGTCCACCTAGGCTAGTATAGCTAGTTGGTTAGCTTCATATCCCTTGATGCATATAGTTGGGGACATTTCTTAATTCTTACCTATTGCTCTCCTTGAGATGGTGAGGACTCGCAATCAGAGGGATGCCAATGACGAGGAGGAGAACCGTGGAGTACCTTAGAACAATACTCGACAAGGACCTACTCATGGAGCTATCAATATTGAGCAGCTACTGGCTATGCAAAACCAGCTCATGTAGACCATGATACAAACTATGGGACAGTTGTAGGCTGGCAATAACAACAATCAGCCCCACATGCCTCCACCGCCACCCCCGCCTCCTCATAACCGATTGGGAGAGTTCATGAGGACTAGGCCGCCAACCTTTGCTCAAGCTGCTGACCCTATGGATGCTGATGATTGGCTCAAGTCCGTGGAGAAGAAACTTGCTATTGTCCAATGCAGTGACCGAGAGAAGGTCCTATTTGCTTCTCATCAACTCGTTGGAGCAGCTGCCGATTGGTGGGATTCACTATGCAATGCTCATGAGGATCAAGAGAGGATCACCTGGGCGGAATTCAAGGAGAGTTTCCGTTCTCATTATGTGCCGGAAGGTGTTATGATCTTGAAGAGGCAAGAATATGATAACTTGAGACAAGGAAAATCAAGCGTGAGTGAATATCTCAATAAGTTCACTCAAATCTCAAGATATGCGCCTGAGGATGTTAGTCGGGACAGCCGAAAGCAATATTTGTTCATGAGAGGCTTGAACAATGAAATCCAAGTGCAACTACTCAATTGCGATTATGCCAACTTCCAGAATCTTGTGGATAAAGCAATTGTGGTGGAGAACAAGGTTCGTGAGATGGAGCGAGACAACAAGAGGAAGGTGTCATACCAAGGACAACAACAAGGAAGTAATGTGCATCAATGTCCTTAGTCGGGCCTTGGTCAAGGAAACAATGTGCTGAGGCAAAACCCAAGACCCAATGGAGGACAACCACAAGGGAACCGCGGACAGCAGAATTTTGCTCGTGGCAACGTGAACCATGTCTCTACGGAGGATGCTCAACAAGCGGATGACATGGTCATTGGTATGTTTCTCGCCAACTCCAACCCTGTGACTATGTTATTTGATTCTGGAGCATCGCATTCATTCATTGCATCGAAGTATGTTGCCAAGTATAGTTTGCCTATCTCTCATATGAAGTTTACTCTATTGGTTAAGTCTCCTGGAGGAGAGATGAGGACAAATATAGTATGTCCAAAAGTAAGCCTTAGAATAAGGGGGGGTAGACTTCTCCGCCAACCTCATTGTTTTGGATTCTCAAGGATTGGATATTATACTTGGTATGGACTGGTTGAGGAAGCACAATGGAGTTATTGAGTGTGCCACAAAGACGGTGAAGTTGACCAATGAGGAAGGGATCACCGTAGAATTTGAAGCATCTCAAACCGCACCGAAGCAATTGGATCTGAATCATATGGACGGTGCTGCAATTGAGGAGATTCCGGTAGTGTGTGACTTTTTGGATGTTTTTCCGGATGAGTTGCCAGGTATGCCACCTGATCGAGACATTGAGTTTGTTATCGATTTAATACCTAGAACTGCACCTATAGGTAAGAGGCCGTATAGGATGCCTCCTATGGAATTAGCGGAGCTCAAGAAGCAAATTCAAGAGCAATTAGAGAAGGGTTTTATTCGCCCTAGCTCTTCACCTTGGGGAGCGCCCGTTCTATTTGTGGACAAGAAGGATGGAACGCAAAGGATGTGTGTGGATTACCGAGCTCTCAACGAGGTGACCATCAAGAACAAGTACACCTTGCCCCGTGTAGAGGATTTGTTTGATCAGATGTGTCGGTACCCTGGGTACCATATACTCCTTGGGATTGCAAAGATCTCAAGGGAACGTCATCTACTTGATTTGAAGACCTTCGGAGGCCCACATGTTAGACATAATCGGACCCGCTTCTCCAACATGGTTAGTCCTAGGGTCGCCACGTGTACTATCAAACCGGAGCTACTGCCCACAAGGGGGAAGCTCCGGGCTATGTACCGAAATAGCACCCCCGGACCTAACCCCAGACCGAGGAAAGCTCCGGAACTGACACGTGTCAGATAGCTCCAGACCTATCTGTTTCCCACAGTATGCTCCAGAGCTGCCACGTGTCCAACCGTCAGATCTTCAGCCTCTAACCTCCGGAAGACTCCATAACGGTCCGGATCTTCAAAGGGGAATCAAGGACTTCAAGACCCAATTAAGTGTCATTAATACCATATTAATGACACACGATCGGACGACCTTAATTACTAGTAACGGTGCTGTCAAAGCCCACAACTCGGTCATTAAGGGCAATTAAACATGTTGAATGTGTATCAATATCAGTAACCGTCAGGGCCACATGTCGGGTCAGGCTAACTTGTAACGGCCTGCCCTTGTACTATAAAAGGACAGGCCGACGATACATAGGAGGCGCTCGGAACACATAGACGCGATGTGCTCACTCTACACCCTGAACTCACTTTGAGCTCACACATCCAATACAACACCAACACATCCCGTGGAGTAGGGTATTACGCTCAGGCGGCCCGAACCACGTAAATCTTCGTGTCTACTATGTCATTTACACTTCACCTTCTTGAATCTCCGCGCGCCCACACCGAACCTCAAACTCCTCTAACACTTTAGTAGTGTCGGGAGATCTGCCGGATCAAAACCACCGACAAGATGAAAGGTGCCTGTGTGTTTTCCAAGATTGATTTGAGATCAGGTTACTTTCAAATGAAGATTAGACAGTCGGACATACCCAAGACATCTTTCAGGACACGGTATGGATCTTATGAGTACACTGTGATGTCTTTTGGATTGACAAATGCGCCTGCCTACTTTATGTACCTCATGAATAAGGTCTTCATGGAGTACTTAGATAAGTTCGTCGTGGTGTTTACTGATGATATTATGATCTACTCAAAGGATGAGAAGGAACATGAGGAACACTTGAGGCTTACGTTGCAGAAATTGAGGGAGCATCAATTGTATGCCAAGTTCAACAAGTGTCAGTTTTGGTTGAAAGAGGTGCCATTTTTGGGTCATATCATCTTAGGAGGAGGAGTATCGGTTGACCCTGGTAAAGTGAGGGATGTGTTGAAGTTGGAACCGCCGCAAAATGTCAAGGAAATAAGGAGCTTTCTTGGAATGGCTGGATATTACCATCGATTCATCAAGGACTTCTCCAAGATAGCCAAGCCAATGACGGAATTGCTAATGAAGGGAAAGGCTCTCCGATGGACTCAAGCTTGTCAAAACAGTTTTGAGGGGTTGAAGAAGAGGTTAACAACAGCTCCAGTCTTAATATTGCCGGACGTGAGCAAGAGTTTTGATATTTATTGTGATGCATCAAGACAAGGATTAGGATGTGTGCTCATGCAAGAAGGCCAAGTGGTAGCTTATGCATCGAGGCAACTAAAGAAACATGAGTTGAATTATCCTACACATGACCTTGAACTCGCAGTCGTGGTACACGCCTTGAAGATATGGAGACACTATGTTTTTGGTCACCGATGTGAAATTTATACGGATCACAAGAGTCTTAAGTATATTTTCACACAAATGGATCTGAATTTGAGGCAACGAAGATGGTTGGAGCTCATCAAAGATTATGATTTGGGGATCAACTATCATCCGGGAAAAGCCAATGTAGTGGCTGATGCTTTGAGTAGAAAAGGAGTAAGTCATCAACTCACAGTTCGAGAGTTACCATCCGAGTTATGCAAGGAGTTTGAACGGTTGAACCTTGGATTCATAAATGAAATGGGAACAATGGAAGTCAACCCAACATTAGAGCAGGAAATACGGGAAGGACAGACAAAGGACAAGGAAATAAAGGAAATCAAGGAAAGGACTGAGGAAGTGAGAGAATTCAGATTTGATGAAGACGAACATGGTACCTTATGGCTTGGAAAGAGAATTGTTGTGCCTAATGTAAAGCATATTCGGGAGACAATATTAAAGGAGGCACATGACTCGCCGTACTCAATTCATCCCGGCTGTACAAAGATGTACAAGGACTTAAAGACATGCTATTGGTGGGCTAGCATGAAAAAGGACATAGCCGAATATGTTGCACTTTGTGATGTGTGCCGACGAGTTAAAGCTGAACATCAAAGGCCAGCAGGATTATTGCAGCCATTAAAAATTCTGGAGTGGAAGTGGGAAGAGATTGGTATGGACTTTATAGTTGGATTACCACGTACTCAGTGTGGCTATGATTCAATATGGGTTATTGTGGATCGGTTGACAAAATCAGCTCATTTCATTCCTGTCAAGACCACATATACCACCACAAAGCTAGCAGAATTGTATATGGAGCATATTGTGTGCCGACATGGAGTTCCAAAGAAAATAGTCTCGGATCGAGGTTCCCAGTTCACCTCTAGGTTTTGGCAGAAACTGCATGAAGCTATGAGTACAAGGTTAAATTTCAGCTCAGCATATCACCCTCAAATGGATGGACAAACCGAGAGGACCAATCAAATTTTAGAGGACATGTTAAGAGCTTGTGCTTTAAAGCATGGGAAAAGTTGGGATAAGAGCTTGCCATATGCAGAATTTTCATACGACAATAGTTACCAAGCCAGCTTGAAAATGTCACCCTATGAAGCACTATACGGAAGGAAGTGTAGGACACCTTTGTTCTGGAATGAGACAGGAGAGAATCAAGTATTTGGTCCGGATGTGTTACAAGACGCTGAAAGACAAGTTCAAATAATACGGGAAAACCTAAGGGTTGCCCAGTCCCGACAGAAGGGTTATGCGGATAATAGGCGAACGAGTCTGACTTTCGAAGTTGGAGATTTTGTATACCCCAAAGTGTCACCTATCCGAGGTCTGCGACGGTTTAACGTCAAAGGAAAACTGGCACCTCGCTATATCGGGCCATTTAAGATTCTGGACAAGCGAAGAGAAGTAGCATATCGACTTGAGCTGCCGGCGTATCTCTCCAATGTACACGACGTGTTTCACGTGTCTCAACTCAAGAAGTGTCTCAGGGTACCGGAAGAACAAGTGTCGATGGATGAGTTAGAACTTCAAGAGGATTTGTCCTATGTCGAGCAACCTATCAAGATCTTGGACGTAACGGAAAGAGTCACGAGAAATAAGAGGATCCGTTGGTGCAAAGTGCAAGGGAAACACCATACGGAAACCGAAGCTACGTGGGAACATGAAGAAGACCTGAAAGCAGAATTCCCTCATTTTTCTCCACGCTATCGAATCTCTAGGGCGAGATTCACTTTAAGGGGGGTAGGTTTGTAACACCCTCAATTTTCGCATCATGCATTGCATACATTATCATGCATTAAACATTAGTTCGATAAAAGAAAGATAATAAAAGATAAAACATACATATATGGTGCAGCAAAAAGAAGAAAAAGAAAATAATAGCCTAAAACTTGTAATAGGGAATAAGTATAAAAATAAATAATAATCAGTAATATAAAAAAATAAAATAAAAAAAAAAAGAGAGAGAGTAGGTATATAAAAAATATATAATATATATTAATATTTAGAAAGAAAAAAAAAAGGAAAAAAAAAAGAAAAAAAGAAAAGGGGGCCACTGCCGGCTAGGCCAAACCGGCCCAGCCAGCGAGCGCCCCACCCAGTGCGGCCCCCGACCGGCCCCGCTCGCCCACGCGCCAGCACCCGCGTTGACCCAGCCGCCGACCAGCGCGCTCCCATGCTCCCGCCAAGCGCGCCCGCACCGCGCTCCCGCTCCCGCGCCTTGGCCCCACCCCGCGCGACCCGCTCTCCCGAGCGCCCGACCGGCCGTGCGCCACGCAGCCGCTGCCGCGCATTGGCCCAGCGCCCCGCCTGCTCCCCGGCCCCGCACGCGCCCACATGCCCCGTGCCTTAGCGCCAGCCCACGCGCCGCGCACACCCGCGCGCTAGCGCGCTCGCCAGCCCTGGTATGAGTCGGTACCGACTCCCTGCCGCCGCCTATATATACCCCCGTAGGGTTCGTAGTTTCCTCGGTACCAGGAAGCCATGCCGCCAGACCAAAAGACCAAAAACCCTAGCGACGTAGAAGAAAACACACCAGAGGGCTGTGCCGACAGGGGAAGAAAAGGAAGAAAAAAAGAGGGGAAGAAGAGGAAGAAAAAGAGGAGGGTGCTGTCGTCCGCCGGAGATCGTCGTCGTCGTCGTGCTGCCGGAGGACCTTGCGCATCTACTTCGTCTACGCATTGTTCCCATCTCACGATCTTCGAAGCCATCACATCTACGGTAGGATTCGTTTTTCCCAATGCGAATTTTTGTGACGTATTAGATCTAATAGACGTAAATTGATTTTAGTTGCATTGTCTTTTTATTTTCAGCCGCATTAATTCTCGCTAAAACCCCCGTAAACTCGGATGAACATGTATGAACTAGTTGCATCTAATTAATAAACAACCATAGTTAATTAATAATTGATCTTTGCATGCATGCATATCATCGCATGTTGATTAATGTGTGTGCATCATGTTGATTTGTATACATTTTCTTGTATGTGTGATCGCGAGTAGAGGGAAGTGCTCAAGAAGTCGTGTATGAGGATTTCGAGAACCAAGACTTCGAAGCGCTTGAGCAACCCTATCCAGCGGAGCAAGGCAAGTGTCCTTGAAGCATATTGATCCTATTTATAAATAAATGTTTTGTTTGCAAAACTGCATGCTTGTGTCAATTTTGATGGGAATCTTATGATAGGAAGTTTACTAGACTTGTTAACCACCCTTGTCACCTGGAATATATGGTAGAGAGTCGGGAAGGGCTTTTTACTTTTTGCTTCGCTTAATCAACTGGGATGGGGAAACAACTATACCACTCAATTTATTTATGCATGGATGAGATTATGGATAACCTGAACTGGTTAATACGGTATTGTAATGGGTGATCTAAGCAAGCCTGGTATGTAGATGGGTTGGATGTTATGGTGGTTTGCTTGCTTTAGATCTAAGGACCAGTTCATGCGAGAATAGGCCAGGACTACAGTGCCACCACGAGGCCAAGTATGGGTGCGGCGTAGCTGATTAATTAGGGCTTTGCTAGTGCTGTTTGGACCATTGTGGATGCTCGGGGAAGGGGTAGTCGGATTGGGTTTGTTGATGATTGGTGGGACTACCCTAGGATCCGAATGGCTCAAGAGGGGGCCCTTGGTTGAAGTTGTGCTCAGTTGGAGGCATCACCACCGGTGAAACCTCAGTGGGGTCTGAATAGACTAGTAATCCCTTTGTAAAGGCTATTTTGTGATCTCTTGGCCATACACCAAAGGAAGTGTAATTGGCATAAGGGAGGTTCTTTAGTCGCCGACGGGTGATGAAATCACAAACACGTAGGTAAAGTGGTACAAACTCTGCAGAGTGTTAAATAAAACTATCATGATAGCCGTGCTCCCGGTTATGAGCGCCTGGATGACCTACATGATTAGAGGGGAATTGGTATTGGGATGGAATTTGGGATGGTTATGGTTTGGTAATGGTTATGGATGGTTATGGATTAATTTCTGGTATTGAATATGGTTATTGGCGAATGGTGAAATCTGGAATTATGGATGAGGATGGTGAATTATGGACTGGTACTATGATATTACTTATGATTATGATGGGTTTACTTCACATACATATGATATATTTCTTTTCAAATGTTTTAATGTACTTTTCAGCACTTCGCCATTACTATTGTCGTCATTTGAATCAGCCACATGTCATACTTTCCACACTTGCTGAGTACGACATGTACTCACTCTTGCAATCCCCCCCAACAGTTGCAGGTCGGAATTGTGAGTTTAATGGTGATCATGTGGAGATCTAGGCCGTTTCTACTGTCAACTTTGCATGTGGTGTTGCATGGAGCTGCGCTATCCCTTATGCTTAGTTTGCTTAGTTGCTTATTAGTTTATTTCCGCTGAATTAGTTGAACTTGTCATTAATAATCATTAGAGCTTGTATTCGAGGATAATATGGTTTGTGTAATAAAATTTGATAATTAATCTTGTTTTGTGGTAATTTTCTGTATACTCTTTTGTGATTGCACTCGTGTATGTGTGTTGAACATCCTGGGCACACATATGCGTTAGCTTGGTTCAGCTTTCGGAACCGGGCGTCACACCAACAACCACCAGGGATGGACAACGGGGGTTAAGGTGCACCGGCACACCTGCCCGGACCGTACGTGTACCCAGCCAGCCGTATAGCTTCGTTTTATATTTTATTCCCTAGGCTTAAAGGTTTGCTCTTCCTCTCTGTTTGCTCTGTTTGCTCTTCCATTGGCTTAAAAGTTTTATATTGTACAATATTTTTACATATGTAATATGACATAAGATATATCCCTTGATGGTTTTGCAAAAAAAAAATGGAGGAGAAATATGTATATCCCATGCAACTACGTAAATCCACCCTAATTAATAAGCTAGTTATTTTTTGAGATGTTAAAAAATTATTATCTTTTTCTAAGTGAGGTGGCCGGGGTAGATGACGTACATGGCATAATAGCTTATGTGGCATGCCAATGTGGATGTCCAACTCAGACTAAGGATGAAAGTGCAACGGTTGTGTGAAGTTTATGGACTAAATAATTGACCCATTTGAATGTTCAAGGACCAAACTGAGTTTTGATTGAAAGTTTGAGGACGAAGTTGAGTATGGTGCCAATTCAAAACGATTCAAGCTTGAGCTTGCGATCTTGATGAGCTCAAGCTCGAAAAGCTAGAGTAAGCTAATTTATTGTTTTCATCTATGATATGTACGTATGATTAACTAAACTATATACTTCTATTAAAAATGATTTATTGGACACAATTTTTATATATGATAGAAACAAATAATGTGCAACATCGTCCACCTTCCTACTCCATTAACTAGTTGTGAACCTGAATTTAGAATATTCTATTGTATATACATGAATTCTTGGCTCGACTCGAGATCGACTCGGTGTTTTATCAAACTCAAGCTTAGAAAGACAAGCTCGCTCGAGTTCGACTCGTTGATAGCCCTATATGCAATTAAAGTTTTGGTGCAATCATGTAATTAAAGATTTTCATCCGCTGGATCTACATCTTAAGGTTATTACATCTTTTCATTTAACCCCTTCCACCACCACCACCCCTCCACTTGGTGGAGGGGGTTAAATAAAAAGATTCAATGGTCGTAATGTAGATCGATCCAACGGTTGAAGATGGTTGATTGCACGATTGCACCAAACATTTATTACATTCTAGTTGAACCTAACTTTAAAACAGGAAATCTTTTGACACCGATTAATCCAGTCGTGATGTTTTTCTCTTCTTGTTTTTATGATGTTTTATTTTTTCTTGTTTCGTGATGTTGTTTTACTTGTTTTGTACTTCCTCCTTCCCATATTACTTGTCGTTAATAATTAGGACAAGTTTTCTAGTTCAAATATAAATTAAAAACTTGTTCTAACGACAAGTAATATAGGAAGGAGGGAGTAATATTTTGTGATAATGAACTCAATATTGTTTGTCTGTTCCATCAGTTATTTTGTTTTCTATCTTCTATTTAGTGAACTATTTGTTCTATTTGTATCATCTATTAATAAACGACCCTCCACACCGCCGGTGGCCTCTAATGTGGCATGTACGATACTTTAGCCACTGGAGGTGCCAGGAGATCACCCGCAGCGGGGCCTGCAAAGCGGTCTGTAAAGTAGTATACAGTACTAACAGGAAAACGCAACAGGTAGCGACGACTGGAAAGAAAATTGGAGACAATGAACATAGAGAAAATAAAAGAAAGGACGAGAAAAATGATAGAAAGAAGATAGGTAGAACTCCAACGTACCACTGGCCCTATACCCCTATATGCGGTATAATCATTACCACTACTCCTATACGCAGCCAGAACTTATTACCACTGCTTGAAGGGAAGTGATGTGGACTAGATGTGTTGATTAGTTTATTTTTTTTATTGGGGATTATGTAACAGTTAGTTCTGTCGACTAGCGACGACTGGAATAAAAAGTGGAGACAACGAACAGAGAGAAAAGAAAAGAAAGGACGAGAAAAATGTTAGAAAAAGATAGGTAGTACGTACGTACGAAATAAGGTGAAAGAGCGTGGAGAACCAAACTACAAAATAGGAAATGTTTGGCATAGATTACTTTCAAACATAGTATGTTATCCCTATTGATGACAGGATACTATTCTTGTGCTGATGTTGAAAACAGAGCGGTTCCATTACTTCACGCATCCCATCAGTGCATGCGAGAGGCGTGGGTCCCATAGGTTGTGGGTTCACATGTCGGCCACCCTTAATGCACCTGCAGTACTGCAGAGGATGTGGAATCCGCAACTGCCGAAAGCCAAACCATCACTGCGCGCGACCCTGATCATAATGTGCGGAGAAAACGATGGATTGTATCTTTATATGATGTCTCCATCGTCTTCTCCGCGCGTACTCTATAGACAAACCACCGTCTTCTCCGCACGTACTCTAGCTTCCTCTTTGTCTCCGCCTTGCGCACCATCATTAGTTCCCTTCGCAGCACTGTGACGCCAAAGCCTATGGAGTTTCCGTTCACGCACTATATTGCGGTCGAGATCGCGGTGCACCTCACCGCAAGGTCCCTGCGACCCTCGGACGACCACTCCAGTCTGCATGCCACCTGCAAGGCCATGCATGCAGCGTGTCAGGATGGTGTCATGGGCAGGCGTGTCGCGCTGGAGCGGGTGACCCAGAGGATGTGGCGCAACCCAGGGCGCTACAAAGCCCTCGTGGAGAACCTGGCCATCGTCGGCAACCCTCATGCGTGCTACGTCACCGGGCTCGATCTCATCTTCGTTGACGATCACACGCAGTCGGGCGCCTAGTTTCTCGCCAGGGCGACCGGGGCCGACCACATGGAGGCAGCCTACATCCTTGGCCTCCTCCCCTACGACACATACCATGGGCCCCACAACACCTTTGAGTATATCTGCCAGGTCGAAAGCGAGGTCAACGTTGGTGAGAAAGCAGCCGAATCCATCGCCATCATGAGGGGCAACAATGAGTGCAGGCGGTGTCCGATTCAAGCCCTGGCTCAAATCGATAATCTGATGTGGGCGCATCCGCGCCTGCCTCCGAGACCACCGATGGTGTCATTGCCCAACAAGGAGGTTGAACCGTGCACGACTGCCAGCAGCAGGAAGCATGGGTGGAGCGACTACAGGGTCTTCTGTAGTGAAGACTATAGGATTAGACACGAGCATTTCGCATTCTGCCGTGAGGTTTTATCCGGTATAGGCTATATATAAAAGACTTATAAGGTTGTGTGATGTTATTTTTCTTTTTTCATGATGTCATTTTTCTTGTTTTGTAGTAATGTTTTATGTTGATGAACTCAATGTTGTTCGTCTATTCCAACTGTTATTTTGTTTTCTATCTGTTTGTTTAGTTAATTATCTGTTATATTTGTATTCTCTATTAATGAACGACCCTCCACACCGCTGGTAGCCTCTAAAGTGGCTGGTACGGTACTTTAGCTGCTGGAGATGCTAGAGGAGACCGCCCGTAGCGGGGCCTGCAAAGTGGTCTGTAAAGTACAACCTCCGTCCCATGTGAACTTTATTTCTGGGTTTGGTCAAATTTACCTTTGACCAATGATTTATGTAATATTGGTCAATTTTAACAACATAAAAATTGTACTTTTCGATTCACCATGAAAAATATTTTTATAATATACAATTTATATATCATCGAAGTTAATAAAATCTATAGAAATCATTAGTCAAAAATATGTTTGACTAAAGCTGAAAATAGAGTTGAGTTGGGACGGAGGGAGTAGTATATAGTACTACCAGTATGTAGTAACAGGAAAACAAACAGGTAGCGATGACTAGAAAGAAAAGTAGGGACAATTAACAGAGAGAAAAGAAAAGAAAAGACGAGAAAAATGTTAGAAAAAATAGGTAGTACGTACGAATTAAGGTGAAACAGCGTGGAGAACCAAACTGTAAAACAACAAATTTTTGGCGCAGATTGCTCCGGTCTTAGGGTGTGTTTGGGAACACAGTTTTTAATATCAAAGTTTTTGTAAACCACAGTTTTTAAGATGTCATGACAATATCAAAGTATTTCAATACCACAGTTTTGTAATACCGCAGTTTTAACTGTTTGAGAGCAAAGTAGCAAGCATCAAGAGAAAGCAAGCAGAGAAAAACTTTTGTTTTGAATATCGTAGTATAGACAAAACCATAGTTTTAAATACATAGTTTTTGAGTTGGTTGTCAAACACCATTCTGTAAAAAATACCATGATAATTTCAAATACAAAAGTATTGCTCTAAAACTCCAGAAATAGTGTGTTCCCAAACAAAGCCTTTAATCCTGTCAAACATAGTATGTTATCTCTATTGATGACAGGGTATTATTCTAGTGCTGATGTTGAAAATAGAGCGGTTCCATTACTTCGCGCGTACCATCAGTGCATGCGAGAGGCGTGGGTCCCATCGGTTGTGGTGTTCACATGTCAGCCACCCTTAATGCACCTGCGCAGTACTGCAGAGGATGTGTGGAATCCGCCACGGCCGGAAGCCGAACCATCACTGTGCACGACCCCCATCAGTATGCGGAGAAGACAATGGCGTGTGTCTTTATATAATGTCTCCATCATCTTCTCCGCACGTACTCTATAAAGACACATCACCGTCTTCTCTACACGTACTCTAGCTTTCTCTTTGCCCTCGCCGCGCGCACCCTCATTGGTTCCCTTTGTAGCACAGTGATGTTGAAGCCTATGGAGTTGCCATTCACACATGATATTGCGTTCGAGATCACGGGGCGCCTCGGCGCAAGCTCCCTAAGACCCTTGGACGACCTCTCCAGTCTGCGTGCCACCTGCAAGGCCATGCATGCGGCGTGTTGGAATGGCGTCGTGGGCAGGCGCGTGGCGCTGGAGCGGGTGACCCGGAGGATGTGGCGCGACCCGGGGCGCTACAAAGCCCTCGTGGAGAACCTGGCCATTGTTGGCAACCCTCGTGCGTGCTAAGTCACCGGGCTCGAGCTCGTCTTCGCGAACGATCGCACGCAGCCGGGCGCCCAGTTTCTCGCCCGGGCGGTCAAGGCCAACCACACGGAGGTGGCCTATGTACTTGGCCTCCTCCGCTACGACGCAGACCGTGGGGCCCATGATGCCTTCGAGTATATCCTGCAGGTCGAAGGTGAGGTCGGCATCAGTGAGAAAGCGGTCGGGTCTATTGCCATCATGAGGGGCAACAATGATTGCAAGCGGTGTTGGATTCAAGCTCTGGCTAAAATCGGTAATCTAACATGGGCGCATCGGGGCCCACCTATGAGACCGCCGATGGTGTTGCTGCCCAACAAGGAGGTTGACCCGTGCACAACTGCCGGTTGCGGGAAGCAAGGGTGGAGCGGTTGCAGGGTCTTCTCTAGTGAAGACTGTAGGATTAGACACGAGTATTTTGCATTCTGCCGTGAGGTGTTATCCGGTATGGGCTATATATATAAGACTTATATAAAGCGGTCTGTAAAGTAGTATACAGTACTAGTACGCAGTAACAAGAAAACGCAACAGGTAGCGATGACTGGTAAGAAAAGTGGAGACAATGAACATAGAGAAAAGAAAAGAAAGGACGAGAAAAATGTTAGAAAAAAGATAAGTAGAACTCCAACGTACCACTGGCCCAATGCCCCTATACGCGGTGTCATCATTACCACTACTCCTATACGCGGCCAGAAGTTATTTCCACTGCTTGAAGGGAAGTGCTGCGAACTAGATGTGCCGACTAGTTTATTTTGTGTTTATTGGGAATTATGTAACAGCTAGTTCTGTCGATTAGTTTGTTGCCTAGAATGGTATGTTGAACACTATTGTTTGGTTCCATCGATGTTTATATCTAGTATTTAATCCTTGTTTATATCACTGTGTTGCTGCGGTTCAAGAGATTTTATGCATATGCTTTATTTTGATCGGAATACCACCCCCATTGCTACATTAACTTATTTACATAACAAATTGCCAGAGCCAGACGTGCGCCCATAGATGGGCTCACGTGTCATAGGGACGAAAACCAAGGGTCCCAGCGCAGTTTCAGCCCAAGAATACAAAGTGACTCAGTGCAGTTTTGGCCCACGAATAACAAGCCGCCCAGCGCAGTGTTGTGCCTACTCTGATAGCTTCACGTACGCTTTGTCCTGGCTTCCTGCCCGCGAGACCCTTCGATCCACAATGGCCCCTCTCCCGACTGTACGAAATGCACTTGGAGGAGCATCCGCCAACTGCCATGCTCTTGGAGGAGCATCCGCCGGCCGCCACGCTCTTGGAAGAGCATCCGCCGGCCGCCACGCTCTGCGAAGAGCATCCACCGACCATCGGCATGGAGGAGCATCCGCCGGCCGCCGCACATTGAGGAGAAACAGTGCTAGGTACAATTGTTCACATAATGTTATTGTAGTTCTATCCTCTTACGGATACGGTGATTGAATTGTAGGAAGCGATATTAGAAGATAAGACATGGATGGGAAAAGACAGGCATACGAAGGAGTGGTAGGATGGAATGAAGTCATTTTTAAATTTAGCATTCAACGGCACTCGTGAAGAAGAATCCTTGTCTTTGCACGAAATGTCATAATATTTGCCACGGGACATGCAAGGAAGTTCATCTTCACTTGCTTCATAGTGGGATGTCATTTGATTATACTTGTTGGGTACACCATGTAGAAAAACGAGTTGAGAAAAAATTTGTTGAGCAATCATCAAAACATGAGGAGATAATTTCTGATGATGCTGCTATGGAAGATATGTTATCCAGTATACTTAGAGGCACTAATCATGGTGGTACTTTAGTGGATGTTGATGATCCAGAAAATGCTATAAACCAACAGGAGCCAACTGGGTGTGCAAATGCATTCTATGACTTATTAAATGATGCCAGAAAGGAGTTGTATCCAGGTTGTGAGAAGGTGACCCAATTATCCTTCATTGTCAGGTTGTACCAGATAAAGTGTTTAACTAGTTTGAGCAAAAATGCATGTGAGTAACAAACCGAATATTTCATATTTTCGAGTCTTAGGTTCAAAATGCTACATTTTAAACAAGAAGCCTAGGGCTTCGAAGTTCGCTTTGAAGTCCATTGAAGATTTCTTACTTGGCTATTATTCGAACTAAAACTCTTCTTGGATTCATACAAAAATTTAGATAAATAAAATTGTGTGGTCAATTTGATTGATTTCCATGCCATTTGTTCAAATTCTATCTAAATTTTCCTCATTAAAATAAGGTGGCCCCATCAAAATCACCTAGCCCATGACCCAAATAATGAACACACAGAAGATGGAGACAAACGAAGCCTTCTAGAAGTCAGCCAAAGTCTATGTTTTGCTTCCAGAGGGCCACTGCATTCCTAATACACTTGATAAAGTTCAGAAGGTTGTCCGTGACCTCGGGTTGGGCTACGAAAAGATCGATGCATGTGTCAATGACTGTGTGTTATTCCGGAAGGACTATTCTCTGTTGGATCGATGCCCAAAATGTGGTGAATTAAGATGGAAAAATAGTACAGGTGAGGATGCAAGAGAGGCTTTACCTTGTGGAAAATACAAGAAGATTGTAGCATGCAAGATTCTACTATACTTCCCTCTTATTACCTGTCTTCAAAGGTTTTATATGGCAGAATCAACAGCATGAAACATGTGCTGGCACAAAGAAGAACGTATTGATGATGGAATATTAGGCCATCCTGCAGATTTGAAAGCATGGAAGCATTTTGATAGCATTCACCCAAATTTCTCATCTGATCCTCGCAACATAAGACTTGGGCTAGCATCTGATGGTTTAAATCCTTTTGGAATAATGAATGTTTCTTACAGTACATGGCATGTGATTCTAATCCCTTATAATCTACCACCTTGGTTGTGTATGAAGCAGCCTTATTGGTTGATGTCAATGATAATTCCTGGGCCAAAGTCACATGGAAACAACATTCATGTGTATCTGCATCCTTTGATTGATGAGCTACTAAAATTATGGTCTGATGGTATTGAAACATTTGATAGTTCAACGAAAGAGACATTTCTCATACGAGCACTGATATTGTGGACAATAAATGATTTTCTAGCATATGCAATGCTATGTGGATGGAGCACAAAAGGTAAGCTAGCATGTCCATACTGTGATGTAAACACTAACGCCTTGTGGTTGAAACATGGTTGAAAGTATTGCTACATGGGTCATCGTCATTTCTACCTCAGAATCACAGGTGGCATCGAGACAAAGCTTCTTTCAACAACAATATAGAGAATAGAGAGGCTCTAACATCACTCTCTGGTGACGAAGTACTCCAACAATACGAGAGTTTTGATCAAGTGGGTTTTGGACAGACGAATAATAAGAGAAAGTGCACTGAGGAAGATAGGTGGCGTAGTTGGAAGAAGAAAAGTATATTTTTTCTGCTCCCGTAGTGGAAGACATTGCTAATAAGGCATAACTTGGATGTCATGCATGTTGAGAAAAAAATTTGTGATAGCATATTTGGGACATTGCTTAATATTGATGGTAAAACAAAAGATAGTCCACAAGCTCGTCTTGATATGCAGGATATCGGTATACGGTCATAGCAACATCTGGTGGATATAAATGGGAAGTATGATTCTCCATCAACATCATATACTTTGCATAAAGATGAGAAGACCACCTTGTGCAAGTTTTTGGGGGATGTGAAGATGCCTGATGGTTATGCCTCAAACATCAAGAGGTGTGTAGACATAAAAGCACGTAAGGTATCAGGTCTAAAAACTCATCACTGTCATATTATATTTCAGAAGCTCCTTCCTATTGCAATACGTGACATATTGCCTGAAAAGGTTGTTGAACCTTTCATTGAGTTTAGCATATTCTTTTCTAGAATTTGTTTTGAAGAATTGGCAGAACTAGATTTGGATGAGATGATCAAACAATTTCCTGAAACAATGTGTAAGCTTGAGATGTTTCTTCCTCCTGCTTTCTTTGATATCATGGTACATCTTCCAATCCATCTTGCCGAAGAAGTTCACTTGGGTGGACATGTTTCTTATAGATGGATGTATCCAATTTAGAGGTACCTTGGTACATTGAAGAGGTATGTACGTAACAGAGCTCACCCGGAGGTTTTTATAGCTAAGGGATATATTATGGAAGAGTGTACGACTTTTTATAGTTAGTTTTGTGATAACATCAGCACCAAGCTTAATAGGCCAGAACGTCATGAAGCTGCAGCTAGGAATGAAACTTCTCTCGAGTCTAATATTTTTTCGTAAGTTGATAATTCTAAAAATGGTTTAAATGGGGCCAACTTACTTTGGTGGAACTACATAACATCAGGCATTATATTATTTCTAATGTTGAAGAGGCCGCTCCATGGATCAAGTACCAATAACTCAGATGTTCTATACTATATTGGATCATGCTTATTGTAGATGGCTAATTTAATTTTGTACCCTTTTCAGTGAGCATTTTGAAGAGCTGAAAAAGATTCATTCTCGTGATGTTGAAAACGCCATAGAGATGAGTTTGTTTATTGGTTTCAGAAATGAGTAAGTACATGCGAGTTTTTACTTTGATGAAAGAACAAATATGTGTTTTAAAGTTGGTTTATCGATGACCCCTTTTATATTGTGTACATATTGCAACATTACACAAAGAAGGCAAAGTAATCGGTTATTTGCATGCATTATCTAGAGGACCTAATTGTTGGGCACTTGTTTTAGTCCATCATTCATAAATGGCTTCTTCTTTCGAACTGCAGAGGTGGAAAAAGATTTACGGACATAAAACAGTGGTGTTGTTGTTCAGGATGGTGATCATGAGTGGTTTGGAGTAATCAAGAAAATCATTTCTGTTGATTTTGAAAAAAAAAATCAAGAGGTTCTGTTATTTGAATGTGACAGGTTTGATCGACCTTGTTCCGGTCAGAGCCAAAGCAGAGGCTACAAAATGGATCAGTACGGAATGATAGATGTTGACACTACTCTTTCTCAATTTAAGTATGAGCCTTACGTTCCAGCCACCCAAGCACAACAAGTTTTTTATGTTCGAAGTGTGAAGCAACCTAAATGGGCTACAGTTGTTAAAACGAAGCCACAAAACCTTTTTGCCATGCCCCATGGAGACAGTGAAAATAATGTCACTGAGACGATGGAGCCTGAGACATTTGATGATCGATGACTTACTGATATCAATATGCCACACATAAATGAGGATAGGACCGCATGGGCTAGGAATGACATTAAGGGAGAAACCGGTGATGCTTCCGCTCTTCAAAAGAGAACATGTGATCAGTTTGAGGCACATAGAGTTCCATCAGAAAGTGAAGATGACGACAACGATGATACATGTATCAATGATGGTATTGTACCTCCAATATTGGGGGGGGGGGGGGGGGGACAACAGCGAAGATGTTGATTTTTTTATATAAGTACTGTGTGAGCTAGCTGTACGTGAACTATTTGATTTTTTTGAAAAGATAGAAGCCACTCTTCTATTTAGCAGCAAGCTTAGAAGCAAGCCGATATTGAATAATCCCACCTCTTTAGAAGATACCCAATTTTTTGAAATGACGCTCCTGCAGAAATTCCTAATGCAGCAAACTAGTGATTCCTGGAAACGGATCCTAATGCAACGAGTGTGTTCTGTGGCGATAGATCCTAAGGCTACAAACTAGTACAATCGTGGCAACAGATCCTAATGCAACAATTGTACAAGCAAAATGGAGATGCGCTTAATTAGCAGCGAAGTGTGTTTCTTATATGAAAAGTGAGTCCTCCCCACGATGTCTCCTTTTAGCTTCATGATTTTCTACATTTTGCTTCGGCTCACTGTTGATATCACACATCACTGAACTTAGAGCACATTCACTTGATAACTGAATCATTAACATGTTCAAAAAATAAACAAATCCGTCCTTATGATTCCTAACGCCACGAACTGGTGAATCATGGCAAAAGTTTCTAATGCAATGATTGTGTTCCGTGGCGATAGATCCAAATGCCACGAACTGGTGAATCGTGGCAAAAGTTCCTAATGCAACGATTTTGTTTCATGGCGATAGATCCTAACGCCACGAACTAGTGAATCATGGCAAAAGTTCCTAATGCACGATTGTGTTTCGTGGCGATAGATCATAATGCCACAAACTAGTGAATCGTGGCAAAAGTACCCAACGCAACGATCGTATTCCGTGGCGATATATCCTAACGCCACAAACTGATAATTCATGGCAAAAGTTCCTAATGCAATGATTCTGTTCTATGGTGATAGATCCTAACGCCACGAACTGGTGAATCGTGGCAAAAGTTCCTAATGCAACGACTGTGTTCCATGGTGATATATCCTAACGCCAAGAATTGGTGAATCGTGGCAAAAGTTCCTAATGCAACAATTGTGTTTCATGGCGATAGATCCTAACGCCATGAACTAGTGAATCGTGGCAAAAGTTCCAGTGCAATGATCGTATTCTGTGGTGAGAGATCCTAACAACACGAACTGGTAATTCGTGGCAAAAGTTCCTAATGCAACGATTCTATTTCGTGGCGATTGATCCTAACGCCACGAACTGGTAATTTGTGGCAAAAGTTTTGAATGCAATGATTCTGTTTCGTGGTGATAGATCCTAACGCCATGAACCGGTAATTCTTGGCATTAGATCCTAATGCAACAATTGTGTGTCGTGGCGATAGATCCTAATGCCACGAACAAGTGAATCGTGGCAACAGATCCTAATGCAACGATCGTGTTCTGTGGCAATAGATCCTAACACCACGAATCGGTAATTCGTGGCATCAGATCCTAATGCAATGATTGTGTGTCGTGGTGATAGATCCTAATGCCACGAACTGGTGAATCGTGGCACCAGATCCTAATGCAACGATCATGTTCTGTGGTGATAGATTCTAATGCCACAAACTAGTGAATCGTGGCAACAGATCCTAATGCAACGATCGTGTTCCATGGTGATAGATGCTAATGCCACGAACTAGTGAATCATGGCAACAGATTCATGGTGATAGATTCTAATGCCATGAACTAGTGAATCGTGGCAATAGATCCTAATGCAACGATCGTATTCCATGGCAATAGATGCTAATGCCATGAACTAGTGAATCGTGGCAACAAATTCATGGTGATAGATCCTAATGCCATGAACTAGTGAATCATGGCAATAGATGCTAATGCAACGATCGTATTCCGTGGTGATAGATGCTAATGCCATGAACTAGTGAATCGTGGCAACAGATTTGTGGCGATAGATTCTAATGCCACGAACTAGTGAATTGTGGCAACAGATCATAATGCAACGATCGTATTCCGTGGCAATAAATGCTAATGCCACGAACAAGTGAATCGTGGCAATAGATTCGTGGCGATAGATCCTAATGCCATGAACTAGTGAATTGTGGCAACAGATCCTAATGTAACGATCGTATTTTATGGCGATAGATGCTAATGCCACGAACTACTGAATCGTGGCAAAAGACCAAGCTTACTGCAACTATTTAGTATTTGTTGTAGTGCAATCATTGCAACAGGGCGGAATCCTTGTAGTGTGGTCTTCGCTGTAATCTTTGGGGAGCCCTCAACGTGTGAGAAAGCCCCCTTGAACAAGTTATTTGCCCCTGTGTGGTTAGTGAAAGAGAATCAGCCTCCGTGGCGATTCAACGAGGGAAGGGTTGGTGAAGACCCGGTCCTCTGTGGACTCCTCAACAAGGATTTAGGTTCCTCCGTGGAATCGAACCTCGGGATAAATCTTGTGTCTTGCGTGTTCTTGTTTTATCCTTCATCATAGTCTAGGTTTTGCATAGTATTGTAAAGTTCACCTTGAAACTTTGTGTCATACTTGATCATTGCAATACTTTGGTTCATTAGCTCAATACACTTTACTTGTAATCTGATTTCCGCTTCATAGTGTGCTAGAAGTAGAATTATCAATTTACTTTGGTCTTCTAGTCCGCACACACTAGACTAGTCTGCACCATAACGGACTAGTCCGGCCTACTCGTATTTGATCTATCTGTTAAGTGTTTTTAGGGTCCGATAAAAGTGCAAAAAGCCTATTCAACCCCCCCCCCTCTCTGGGCTACATTCAATTGGTATCAGAGCCAAACTCTTCAAAAGAGACTCACCGCTCGAAGAGACCATGTCGGACATCAAGGATGTACACAAGGGCCTCAACAACGAAAAGGGTGATGAGGAAAGAAACCAAAAGCTATAAAAGTTCATCGATGCCATTCAAGACTTTGAGGATGATGATGAGGAGATGCTTGAACTCAAGGCTCTTATACGAAAGAAGGCACTCTCCCCAAAAGGGAAGAAGAAGATCGACGGTGAAAAGAAAAAGGGGGGTAGTCACACAGACTACTCCCAATATCCTTTTGACTATGAACGTTTAAATTCTAGTAATAGTCATTACTTATCAATTCCTTTAGGCAAAGCACCTTAATTTGATGGAAATGACGATTCAATGTGGAGACAAAATATGAAACTCCACCTTATATCTCTTAACCCAAGTTTGTGGCATATAGTTTGTACAGGGATAGATATTCCAGACAATGATGACGAGTTGACACCAAGTCAAGAACAAGCAATTCATCGGAATGCTCAAGTTGCAGCTGTGATCACTTCTTCATTGAGCTGAGACGAGTTCACCAAGGTGGATGGACTCGAAATTTCCAAAGAGATATGTGACACTCTACAAACCGCACATGAAGGTGATCGTCATGTACGCGAAGCAAAGATAGAGATGATCGAAGCTGAATTGGTAAGATTTGCTATAGAAGATGGTGAATCACCTCAAGACATGTACAATAGGCTCAAGAATCTTATCAACAAATTCCGAGTTTATGGCAGCAAGAAGCGGAATGATCATGAGGTCGTGAAGTTGATTCTTAGAGCATTCATGCCTTGCAGCGTGACTCTTTGCTCTATGATTAGAGAAAGCCTCGGGTATCAGAAAATGACCACGAACAAACTTCTTGGCAAGATTATCAGCTTTAAAATGATGGAGAAGCAAGCCAAGCACATCAAGAAAATTGTTGGCCTTACCTCGGCAAAGAAGAAAGGAGTTGTTTTGTAGTCAACTTGTAAACCCGCATCAAAAGAAGCTCGAGAAGCTATTGAAGAAGATGACAGTGATGTCAATGATGAAGACATGATCTTATTCAAGAAAAGTTCAAGAAGATGATGAGAAGAAGAAAAGGTGATAGCTCAAACGAAGGAAGACAAAGGGACAAAGAAAGACCCAAGATGAGACGGGCATGCTACAATTGCGGAGAATATGACCACTTCATAGTAGACTGTCCATATGAAGAAAATAAGAGGAAGAGTAAAGACAACAAGCCTCAACCAAAGAAAATATTCAAGAAGAAGAAGCAATATGGCCAAGCACATCTAGGGAAGGAGTGGGACTCCAATGATGAGTCCTCATCCGAAGAAGAAGAGGAGATGGCCACCATAGCCATCAAGAAGACTACCAAGAAATGCACCCTCTTTCCAACCATGGGCGCATGGAAGGACACCAACCACACGTGTTTAATGTCCAATGAAGGAAAAAAGAAAGGTCGCAACTAAACCTTCCCCCTCACTTTATTCTAACAGTGATATTGATGATTATAATGATGTAGAAAACATGCTTAGTGGTTTATATAGAAAAAAAATTCTAAAATGAAATTTTTAATGGATAAGATTGTTGATAATGAGGAGCTAGTCAATCGCCAAGAAGATATGATCATTCTCCAAAAGGAGAAATATCTTCAGATTGAAAAGCTCCTTGAACTTGAAAAGAAGCGAAGTGAATCACTAGAACTTGAGTTAGCTTCAAGCAAGGAAGCTTGTTTGAAGTTAAAAGACTCAAATGTGTACATCAAGGAAGAGCTTGCTAACTTAACCAAAGTTAACAAGATCCTTGAAACACAGGTTGAGTCACTCAAGCAAAGTGGGTATTCATCCTTTTCAAGCACACCTTCTCAACACATCAAGTACGAAACTGTTTTTACTTGCACCTGTGCTAAAAATGATATCAACTTAGAAGAAAATTCCAAATTGACAAAAGAAAAGCATCCCTCCCAAAGTGGCATATTTGACAAGGAGAAAGTCAAGTATGCACGTAGTGCATACTTGGTCACAAGACCTCCAAATGTTACATATGGCATTGGGTATTCTTATGGTGAAAAGCAAAATGCTAGAAGCCACAAGAATAACAAGGGTCACATTGATTTTATCAAAGGAACTTCTTCACAAGTTGGAAAACATAGTAACTTTGATAAAATGAACATTGTTAACTCATATGAACAACAAGTTATATTTAGAACCTTTGATGCTTCATATGTACTTATGTAAATTGCTTATGGAAAAGTTTATGCAAAATATGTTGGGCCACGTCATGAGAACGCCAAGTCTCGTGTGTGGGTGCCCAAATCACTTGTGACTAACCTTAAAGGACCCAAGCAAGCTTGGGTACCTAAGACCAAAGCATTAATTGTTTTTTTGCAGGCTTATTCATCCGGTGGTGCAAAATGGGTGCTAGATAGTGGATGCACCAGTCACATGACCGGAGAAAGAAGAATGTTTGTGGAATATGAAGAAAATGAAAACCCAAGTGAAGGCATTTATTTTGGTGATAATAGTCAAGGAAGGGTGCTTAGTACCAGTAAAATTGCAATTTCATCACAACATACTCTTTCTCATGTTTTACATGTTGACTCCTTGGATTATATCCTTTTGTCCATATCTCAATTATGTGACAAAGGTTATAACTGTTTATTCACTAATGAAGGTGTGACCGTCTCTAGAAGGAGTGATAACTCGGTTGCATTCAAAGGTGTGTTAAAGGGAAAAATTTATCTACTTGACTTCAACAAAGATAAAGCCGAACTTGACACATGCTTGATTGCATAGACAAACATGGATTGGATTTGACATAGATGGCTAGCACATGTTGGTATGAGGAATCTTCAAAAACTCCTTTAAAGCGATCACATCCGAGGTTTAAAGTATGTTGTTTTTGAAAAAGACAGCCCTTGTAGAGCATGCCAAGCCAGGAAGCGAGTAGGAGCACCCAATCTCGCGAAGAATGTCATGACTACAACAAGACTGCTTAAGCTCCTCCACATGGATCTATTCAGCTCAATTGCTTACATAAGAATCGGCGGTAACAAATATGGTTCAGTCATTGTCAATGATTTTTCATGCTTCATGTGGGTTTTCTTTTTGCATGATAAGACAGAAACTCAAGGAACCCTCAAGAAGTTCATCAAGCGTGCCCAAAACGTATTCTCACTGAGGATCAAGAACATACAAAGTGACAATGGGACAGAATTCAAGAATACTAAAGTTGAGGAGTATCTAGATGAGGAAGGAATAAAGCATAAATTTTCAGCACCATACTCTCCTCAACAAAATCGAGTAGCCGAAAGGAAGAACCGAACACTCATTGAGATGGCAAGGACAATGCTTGATGAATACAAGACTTCGGACAGGTTTTGAGATAAAGCAGTTAACACCGCTTGTCATGCCATAAACTGACTATATCATCATCGGTTGCTCAAGAAAACATCATATGAACTACTCACGGGTAACAAACCAAATATTTCATATTTTCTAGTCTTTAGTTCAAAATGTTATATTTTAAATAAGAAGCCTAGGGCTTTGAAGTTTGCTTCTAAGTCTGATGATGGTTTCTTACTTGGCTATGATTCAAACTCCTATGCCTCTCGTGTCTTCAACAAGGCCTCCGGACTTGTTGAAGTGGCACGTGATGTAGTGTTCGATGAAATTAACGGCTATCAAGAAGAGCAAGTTGATCAGTGTGTGCTAGATCAAGAAGAAGCTCCAAGTCAAGCATTGAGAAGAATGGCGCTGGGCGATGTTCGACCACATGTGCCACCTTCAAATGCGAATGAAGAAGATGAACCACAAGTGGAGGAAAATGATCAAGGGGGAGCTTCCACACAAGATCAACCTCAAGAAGATCAAGGTGATCAGAACATCAATGAGGGTAACTATCCAAGGGAGAATAAGATGATAATCATGAAAATTCAAGACCACAAGTGCCACATCCAAGAGTACACCAAAGAATCCAAGGAGATCACCCCATCGACAACATAATTGGTGACATCTAAAAGGGAGTAATAACTCGATCTCGCATAGCTAATTTTTGTGAACACTATTATTTCGTATCCTCTTTGGAACCATACAAGGTTGAAGATGCATTAAAAGATCTGGATTGGGTGATGGTGATGCAAGAAGAATTGAACAACTTCAAAAGGAACAAAGTGTGGGAGCTTGTTGAAAGACCCAAGTCCAACGTCGTCGGCACTAAATGGGTCTTCCGTAACAAGCTAGACGAACATGGAGTGGTAACAAGGAACAAGGCATGACTTGTGGCCAAAGGGTATTCACAAGTCGAAGGTTTGGATTTTGACGAGACTTTTGCTCCCGTAGCTAGGCTTGAATCAATTCATATATTACTTGCATATGCTACTCACCATGACTTCAAGCTTTATCAAATGGACGTGAAAATCGACTTCCTCAAAGGACCGATCAAGGAGGAGGTGTACGTGGAGCAACCACCCAGTTTTGAAGATCAAGATTACCCCGACCATGTGTACAAACTGCGTAAGGCTCTCTATGGCCTCAAACAAGCTCCTAGAGCTTGGTATGAGTGCCTTAGAGATTTTTTGGTTCAAAATGCCTTCAAAATTGGTAAAGCTAATTACACTTTGTTTACCAAACACTCTGATGATGATCTCTTCGTTTGCCAAATCTATGTTGATGATATCATATTTGGTTCAACTAACAAATTTTTTTGTCAAGAATTTAGTAAGGTTATGACAGATAGATTTGAGATGTCCATGATGGGAGAGTTGAGATACTTTTTGGGATTCCAAGTGAAGCAACAAAAGGAAGGGACGTTCATAAGCCAAACAAAGTAAACTCAAGACATTCTCAAGAAGTTTGGAATGGACAAAGCAAAGCCCATAAAGACTCCCATAGAGACAAATGGACACTTGGATCTCAATGAAGATGGACCAAATGTGGATCAAAAGGTATATCGTTCCATGATTGGCTCTTTACTATATTTATGTGCATCTGGGCCAGATATTATGTTGAGTGTACATTTGTGTGCAAGGTTTCAAGCCAATCCTAAGGAATGTCATTTGACAACCGTTAAAAGGATCTTGAGATATTTAGTTTATACACCCAACCTAGGTCTTTGGTATCCTAAGGTTTAAAATTCAATCTCATTGGATACTCCGATGCAGATTATGCCGGATGCAAGGTAGATAGAAAAAGTACCTCCATTACTTACCAATTCCTAGGTAGATCCCTAGTTTCTTGGTCCTCCAAGAAACCAAATTCATTTGCCTTATCCACGGCCGAAGCGGAGTATGTTGCAGTCGGGAGTTGCTATGCACAACTCCTTTGGATGCGACAAACTCTAAGAAATTACGGTTGCAATATGACTTGTATTCCACTCCTTTGTGTTAATGAGAGTGCAATTAAAATTGCCCATAACCCTGTTGAGCACTCTAGAACCAAACACATAGACATCTGGCATCACTTTTTGAGAGATCACTCAATGAAAGGAGACATAACCATTTCTCATGTCAACACTGAGAAACAACTAGCTGATATCTTTACCAAGCCACTTGATGACAAACGCTTTTGTGAGCTCCGAAATGAACTAAATATCATTAATGCTTGGAACGTGGCTTGAAAACTTGCATACATGTATTCCATCTTCAAAATCATGTTGATTGTGTTGAAAAATCATATGTCTCTATTTTCTCTAAAAAAACTATGTTAATTACTTGATCTTGATGAATTATGGTCATAGCTTGATTGTTGTATGTTTGCTAATCATATTCATCAAGATTATTTTTGTGTTTTTGCCCCCTATTTTCTTTTTAAGAACCTTCAAATATATATATGAAAGGTCTATGTTAATTTCTATCCTAGTGACCACGGACTAGTTCGCACATTGCAGACCAGTCTGCAAAGTGTCCGCTAGTCCGGACTAGTCCGATACCACCACAGACTAGTTTGATTTTTTTACTCCATAACTCCTAAGGACCGGTGCAGACCTAATCTTCTCCTACCTCACAACTCATCTCACATTCTCTCTCTTCACTCGAGTGCTCCCAAGGCGATTTTGCAAAATGTCCATCAAATCCTCCCAAAACTCGTGGGAATCGACCTCCACTGCTAGGGGATCGACAACCCCGGACTAATCCGCACCAAAAACTTCCTCAATGCCTCGAATCAAAGGATTTGGTAAATCTCTCTCCAAAGCTTAGAACCTTCGATTTTCCTTGTTTTTGCTCAAAAAGCTTAGTACTTCTAGCCAATACATTCTCTATTGATGTATTCCATTTATCCTAGATCACTTTTGCATCGAGTAACCTCAAATTTCGCTAAGTTAGAGTTTGAACAGCCGCATAACAGATTAGTCTGTTCTCAGGGTGGACAAGTCTGGTACTCCGGGCTAGTCCGTCCCTGAACAACAGACAAGTCTGGTATGCCCTGATAAATACCCTAGCTTACATCAATTCAATGCAATTCCTTGTCATCCCTACTTTTCCATATCCTTTATATCTTCCTTGTCAGGATCATGTCGGGCTCGAATGAGAATCTCTCTGACTTTGAAGCAGAGATGGATCAAGCAGTGTTGTCTCGTGTTTCGGAGTCTCGTTCCAACAAAAGGCACGAGTGTTTTGCTGAAACCTCTGCCACTCCACCTCGAGTGCGAAGAAAAGTCCCGGCCAAGAAACCATCCTCCAAGGGCAAGGATGTGGTTGGTTCCATCTCGCCGGCTCCATGCCAAACCAAGGGCAAAGAAAAGGGGCTTGCCTCTTGCCCGATTGGTCCCTTAAGGATGACATCTCCAAAAAAGGGAATAGGAACCCCTCAGAAGAGAAGTTCAATGGAAAGGGAAGTGATGTAGCATGGAAGATAAGGAAGATTGATGCCTATAGCAGTGGGAAAAAGGCAGTTGACCCGAGATTTTGGAGTCATTTCCACTCGGACTACTACAGCACCGTGTACCTTCAAATGAATACTTTAGTGGTTTGCAGCCAATGGATTGACTGGACCTACTTTGAAAGGAAGAGTTGTGATGCTTTTGAGGAGGTGATAGAGGCTGCAGAGAGACACAGTCTCAAGGACTTGTTTTCTTTTAGATATAAATGGAATGATGAAGTCATTAATCAGTTCATTGCAACTTGCTATTTTGCCAGCTCTGAAGAAGACAGAGTGACTTGGATGACACATGGATCCAAGTACACAATTACTTATGCTGAGTTCGTCAGGCTGTTGCACCTTGAGGACACTGGCAGCAATGAGATCGTGATTCACAATCTTGGTATTTTGGAGAAGGACAAGATGGATTTTATTTCTGACACTCACCTCAAATACAATCCTCCCTCAACTAAGAACATGAAGCCTTTCTTCATTGTTCTCAATAGAGTGCTCCGGAAGACAATTGCTCCTAAAGATGGAGATGCCGGGAGTGTCCAAGGTTACTTGAGAACCTTGATGAAAGTGATTAGCAGGATGAGGAAGTTTGATATCTTTGATTACATATGGAATGACATGGTAAATATCTCATGCACACCTAATCGCTCATGTGGCTATGCATCATACATCATGTATATGATAGAGAAGGTCACTGGCATTGAATTTGTGAAGGATGTTGAGCAAACAATTTTGAGGCCTCAGAAGCCGCCTCAAGCTGCTCTTACAACTGCTCCATCCCCTGCATCATGTGAAGAGGCTCCTAGGAGAGCCCAAGGAGAGGCAAGACCTGCCTCTAGCTCAAGGGCCTCTCCTTCTCACAACGGTTCCTCGAGTGGGATTATAAAGTACCTGGCAGCTATCTTTGGTTCTTGCCACAAAACTGAAGTGAAGCTTCACAACATAAACAAGGCAAGAAAGGAGAAAATGAGATACATGAAAGAAAATGTCAAAGAATTATGCCAAAAGCTGGAGATTGAGCCTATTGAATCCCCAGTCATTTCGAAAGCCTCTGACTCTGACTTTTCGGAGCTTCCACCTCTCTCTCCTTTTGAGCTTGCTTACTTTAACCTTCGGGGCATGACGAGTGGTTTTTCTCATCCTCCTCCTCAGCCTGATTAAGAAGATGAAGAAAGGACCAACAGCGTGGATGAAGGCGGCGATGACGAGTAGATACCACCTTATCTTCCTTTTTGGTGCCTTGATGCCAAAGGGGGGGGATTGAGGGGGAGTCTTTGGTCATAGCATTAGTTTGAGAGAGAGAGCCCTATTCCTCTTCTGTATTTCTGTTGCCACTTTGTCATGCTTTTGGGCTTGTAAAACTTTAATTATGCTCTCATCATGCTTTTGGACATGTGTTGTGAAATGATGACTATGTTATGCTTATGATCAATGGTTTATGTTTAAAACTACTATGTATGCTTGATATTCTTGATGTTATTATGATTATGCCTCTTATGATATCCACATCAATATTATTGCTCACACACATAGCTTTGCACCCCACCATAAAGAGTGCACATATGTATTACTCATACATTTGCTATTTTTGCTCAAAATTCATATGTGCACACTTTATGAAAATCTGAATTTTTCATCATATTTGTGTAATCTCAATTGGTTGTCATCAATCACCAAAAAGGGGGAAACTGAAAGTGCATCTAGGCATCCCTTGTGAGTTTTGGTTAATTAATGAATTAATGACAAACCAATGAGATCCTAACAAAATTGTTGAGATGAGCACGGGTTTTAAAGAAATGAGGAAGAAAGCACAAAAAGGAAAGAGAATGAGGATTTAAAGGGAAAAGAGATCAAGAGCTAAAAAGATTAGATTATTTTGTATGGAGTGTTTTGGAGAAAAACACCCCAAGAGCTCAAGTGAACAAATAATTCAACTCACTGCACATTTCACAGGAAGAGAAGACTACTTTGATAAGCACCAAACTAGTCAGATATCTCTCTGACTAAAATCGGACAAGTCCCCCCTAGTGCGGACCAGTTCGCAGCACTTCACATTTTCACCACACCGGACTAGTCCGATATCAACCAGACTAGTCTGATAATCCTCTGACTAAAAATCGGACAAGTCCTCCAAGTTGGGACTTGTCCTCAATTGAATAGTTTTCCACCACACCGGACAAGTCCGATATTGATCAGACTAGTCCGAAAGCTCCCTGACAAAGATTGGACTAGTCTGCACTTCAACGGACTAGTCCGGTATCTATCAACACTTCGGGTTTTCCACACATCACACACCGGACTAGTTCGGTGTCCAGCACGGACTAGTCCGGACTTCGCAAACCCTAATGGTAACCTTTGGAAACCATAATATAAATAGAGGTGTACGGCCCTACATCAAACTCTCTCAACTCCCTACGCCATCACACCTTCCAAGAACCAAAAATTCACATCTCTCCACACATCCTAAGCCTAAAAAGAACAAATCTTTGAGGATTAGCAATTGAACAAAGGAGAGACTTGTTCTACACATCTTGAGCTCTTGGGTTTGATCTCTCGCACACTCTCATTGTTTATTGTATATCTTTTGAGTGTGTTTGGTGGTGTTCTTCACTGTAATCTTTGGGGATCCCTCAACGTGTGAGAAAGCCCCCTCGAATGAGTTATTTGCCCTTGTGTGGTTAGTGAAAGAGAATCGGCCTCCGTGGCGATTCAACGAGGGAAGGGTTGGTGAAGACCCAGTCCTCCGTGGACTCCTCAATGGGTATGTAGGTTCCTCCGTGGAATCGAACCTCGGGATAAATCTTGTGTCTTGCGTGTTCTTGTTTTATCCTTCATCATAATCTAGGTTTTGCTTAGTATTATAAAATTCACCTTGAAACTTTGTGTCATACTTGATCATTGCAATACATTAGTTCATTAGCTCAATACACTTTACTTGTAATCTGATTTCCGTTGCATAGTGTGCTAGAAGTAGAATTATCAATTTACTTTGATCTTCTAGTTCGCGCACATCGAACTAGTCTGCACCATAAGGGACTAGTCCGGCCTACTCGTATTTGATCTATATGTTAAGTGTTTTCAGGGTCCGATAAAAGTGCAAAAAGCCTATTCACCCCCCCCCTCTAGGCTACATTCAGAGGGAGTCTCTTTCTTCCCAATTCCAAATTGGGAAAGGTATGGCTCATATATTCCTTATTGTATTTGTGACTTTATGCATAATAAAGATGTTATATTTAGTCTTCTTTTATTCATATACTTGGATGAAACGTTTCATGTTTGATTGTTGATAGCATCTATGTAGTAGGAGTAGTCTTTATGATCATGCCTTAACAATCTTATTCCATCATCATAAACACTACAAATCCCCACTATAGTCTAATTAGTTACGATATGATCATGTTAATATGAATAACTTATGCTATGTCTCAACATTTGTTCAATGATGTTTAGGTTAGTCATGGTCTTAAGATGGCTTGTGTCATGACTCTTAAGGTATTTACTTAACATGTAAGTGTGGTACTTAGATAGTTAAGTATCATTGGATGTCTCGTAGACCCACGGATTGAAGAGGTAGGTAGTAGCTGGTGACAGGCCCATCTGTCCTTGTAATCCTCCATGTTCGGCTATGCCAATGTCTCTTTGCGAGAGTCATCCTAGTATTGCTAGGGGTAAACCCGTGTCTGATGTGTTGAACAACTTAGCATAAGAATTCACCATTTACATGTTCATTAGTACCCAACTTAGGATATGTATATGTATACTAGAAGCATTGTAGGAGCAACTCCCTACTCTTAGTCTAATCTCCCTTAGATCCATTTATCCCCCTTAGAATATAATGCTCTTGTGTGTATCACACTACCTCCACTAATCTAATACCCATCCTCACTAGAACCCTACCTAGACCAATCTACCCTCTTCATTAGATGATTGCCATACTTCCACCTAGCCTTGCTTTGGGAAAATATAAAAGACACCCTTGAAATACTCTTTTAAGGGAAATGCTAAATCGATTGTTTTCGTGCGCTTACGGATTTTTATCTGTATGTAAGAAATGTCAACAAGCATTTTTGGCGCCATTGCCAGGGAAGGTAGCCGAAGTATTGCATGATGGAGTGAATAGGGTAGGACCCTGGGTAGGTTTTTAGTAGGATAACCTTTCTTTGTTTTTGCATTTTTTGTGAAAATAGGGTAGTGTATGTCTGGTCTCCACTTGCCAAAAAACTTTATTAAAGATCCCAAATTCCTTCTGGGAGATCGACCTCGTGTCGTTTATCCTCTGAAACTTCGTGCAGCAAAGAAAGCTAGTGCTACTGCACCAACAACTGAAACGCCAATGAACTAGAAGACCCTTCGTGAGTTTTTAGCTATCTTTGCTAATAATGTGCATGTTGGGCCCACTGTTAACACGGGAGACATAAATTTGAAATCAAGACTAGCCTAATCACTATGGTGCAAGCCAACCCATTTTGTGGGAAGGCTAACGAGAATGCAAGTGCTCACCTGCAAAAGTTTTATGAGATATACAGCACTTTCAAGATCAAGGACGTCTCTCATGATGTCGTCCGTCTTATGTTGTTTCCGTTCTCCCTTCTTTGGAGAGTGAAGCAGTGGGTCTATGCGAACTGAAGTGTTGTATACACTTGTGAGAAGTGTTCTATGACATTCCTTTCCAAGTTCTTTCGGTTGGGCAAGACCAATGCCCTACGTGGAAGAATTTCCAACTTCCAGCAAGACACTAATGAGTCTATTCCCGGGGCATGGGAAAGGCTGCGGGAGTACATCCTGGCCTACCCCCACCATGGGATGGATGACTGGCTCATTATGCAAAACTTCTACAATGGGTCTATCCCTTCTGCCCGTGACCATGTGGATGTTGCTGCTAGAGGAGCCATCTTCTCATGGACGGTGCCCAAAGCCAAAGATTTGATTGAGAAGATGGTGTCCAACATGGGTTGGAGCGATGAGCGTCTCCAAACCTGTGAGTGGGGCATGGACACCTTGAAAGAGGTGGACATGATCGCTGCCAAATTTGTCCTCATGAAGAAAATTGATGGACAAGCTGGTGGTGAAGTATGCGACAATGCCTATTCCTTAGACTCTCACATCACATGTCAAGTCTATGGCAACATGGGTCACTTGGGTAAGGACTGCCCAAAGACTCATGACGATGCCTTATATGTAGCCAACAATAGAAACTTCAACAACAACAATGGCTATCATCGAGGAGGTCAAGGGTGGCGCCAACCACACCCTTTCTTTCAAGGAGGGTACAATAACAACAATGGAAACAATGGCAATCAACCCAACTTGACAGAGCTTGCCATTAGCCATTTGAAGATCAATGATGGATTATCCAAGAAGTTGTCGGCTAATGACAAGAACCTAGAAAGATTCAATGCCAATATTGAAGGACTATCCTCAGCCTTCAAGAATCAACTGAGCTTCAACAAGATGTTGGAGACTCGGTTTGCTCAACTGGCAGCTGTTGTTCTGCCAGTGGAGAATGGCAAAATGCCAGGACGGACTGAACCTCCTGCAAAAAATGTTAACATGATTTCTCTACGAGAAGGCAACTGGTTGAAGGACCCTGGATATCCCTTCATATCCTGCTCAATTGGGGCTCACTACTTTGAAAAGGCACTTTGTGACCTTGTAGCAAGTGTGAGTGTGATGTCCAAGGTGGTCTTCAACCAGCTGACTTCATGGAGCTCACTCCAACAGCAATGCAGCTCCAACTGGTTGACTCTTCAGTCCATTATCCGACGGGTAATGCTGAAGACGTTCTGGTGAAAATTCATAATTGCGTCATACTTCTAGATTCTGTGGTGCTCGACATGGATGTCGAGAAGGATACGCCACTCATTCTTGGGCACCCGTTCCTTAGCACCGCGAAGGCTCGCATAGATGTGGGAGCTGGAGAAATCCACTTCCATATCAATGGCAAGGAGGATAAGTTTAACTTTCGCCTAAAGACGGATCAATGTTCCATGATTCGATTCAAGTATGGGACGAATGTTAAACCTCTTTGAGAGGTCATGGTCACACCTCCAAATGTGGATCCACTCATTGCATTCATGTGACAATTGATCTATGTGGAGAACCTGTCTTATCACCCACGCCGACATCCCAAGAAGACGAAGAAGCCCGGGCCTCCCCAAAGGCCCAAGTCCACCAAGTCGCCAAAGAAGGAATAGCGGAAGAAGCAAGACAAGCCGTCTGAGCCCATCCCTCCCAGTCCGGATGCCAAGAAATGAAGACGGAGGAAAAGTCCATCTCATCGGACAATGGTGAGACCTAGCTTATCTTTTATTTTATTTCTCTTTTCATTTAGTGTTTCCCACTTAGTTTGATTTTTTCCCACTGCATATTTGATTTTTCTTAACAAGTAGAGAATTGTATATTCTCAACCATCATTTTGATTTATTAATTTTTTACAAAAAGAAAATTGTTGGATTTAAAAAAAGGGGTTTTATTCAAAAAAAAACAATTTTTCTGAGTTGCAATTGTGGCATTTCGCCAACGTGCTAATTATATAGCCGTTGGAAAGCCACCTACTAAAAGAGGGAACAGGGGGGGGCACTTTTCAGTGCGGTCGAACCCCTGTTCGGTCGAAGTGGACAAAAAGCCAAAATGGCTCTCTCTGCTCCAACGGCTACATTTGAGTCTTTTATGACCATAGGGGAGTGTACAATATAAATGGTGGCCGTGAGGAGCACCCCTCTTCACACTTCTCCTCATTTTACACCTCCCCAAGTCGTTCGTTTGCTCACATTGTTTTTCTTGCTCTTCATTGAAACACTCTTGATCAAATCCAACTCAAAAAGATTTGCTTTCGTTTACATTTGCAATTTGCTCTCAAGTTATTCAAGGGAAAATTCATCGAGGTTTTTTTTTCACTAACATCACCTTCTTTTCAAATTTTTTCCTTGTTGTGTTCTTACTTGTTGTGGCCATGAAAGGAATGAAGAGATTGTTTGGGAACAGGACGGGGGCTGCAAGCTCAAGCCATGGTGGAGACTCAAGTGCACATCTCTCCTTCGTTGCTACACCAAGTCCACGGAGGAGGAGTGTGTGCGAAGACTTTCCTATGGATGAGGGAAGCAACCCATATCAACTTCTCCATGATAATGACCTCGACAAATAAAGTGAAGTTGAAAATCAAGCACACAAGCTCCTCCAAGATCGTGTGTTTTATCACACTAAAGCTTATGCTTTGGATTTTATCTCCAAAATAGTATGTATTCTGAATTCTTTTCCATTTGGCGTGCATTAGGATGGGAAAATTTTGCTCACACAGAGGAGAAAGGTTCATGCCTTCTCACTATACAATTCCTTTGCACTCTCAAAATAGGATTTGATGGTATTACTTTTAAATTATTTCAAAAAGAATACAACATCATATGGAAAGAATTAGGTGAAGTCCTAGGCTTCCATAAACATTGTTTGCTAGATTTAGACACTTTGCCTAAGTTTAACAAACAAAGTTTTTGGCATGATTTGACTGATGAGGACAGATGTAGTGCTCCTAGGAATAGCCACATGCAAAATCCTACTATACGTTTCATGCATAGATGGGTGGTTATGACTATGTTCCCTAGAGGAGATATAAGAGTAGTCCATGATGATGAACTGGAAATTTTATTTGCCATCATTAAGAAGATAAAAGTTGCCCCAGTTATAGCCATGATGACACAATGGTTAGATAATATTTCAAGGATATGGCCAATTGAATGCACTTCATTGATTACCTGCATTGCTACTAGGGTAGGAGCATTAGAATATACTTGATTTGAGTACATTGAAATTGAACGAGAATTGATTAATGAAGATTATCTAGTGCAAGGACATACCCTTAAGTATGATCATGATGGCTCTTTGATATTTTATTATCTGGCATTGTCAATGAAATTTGGTTACCAAACCTGGATTTTCATTTGTAAAAATGATGGAGGCTAACCATTGATCTTCTTCCCATCGAGGCAGCTCGAAGAAGTAATGTCTCTGGAAGGGTAACTAGAAGCCGTGTAAGGAGTGCAGCCATGCCTCCGACAACCTCCCCAGTCCATGAGTACCAAGAGGAAGAGAACCCGATGGGTGATGCACCCGGACGGACTCAACCTCAACCGTATGAGGTCGTAGGACCATCTTTGTATGGATGGTTGAGTACCGCGTGGGAGCCATTCTATCCACTTCAGGCTGTAGCGGCTTGCCTCCAACATCCATGAGAAGACGTCGTCCCTTTTCGACTAGAATTCATCATGACTATAGCCAAAGAATGATAGGTCTCAGTAGACGTATGGGAGATCTTGAAGTGAGGACGGGAGACATCTACAAAACACTCCAAGAGCATGTCCAAGGTACCCAAGACTGGCAACAACACATGGATACTCAGTTTACCAACTTCAACTCCATGCTACAACAACAACAAGCCAATCTCGCGGCATATTTCCGTCATCAAAGGTTCAACCCTTATCACGGAGGTGATTGAAGAACAAGCTTGGGGGAGGACCCCCACTTGAGGTAAATTGTATCACATCCATTGCATAATTATTTTCCATTCATCTACCATTCACCTTGCATATACAAAAAAAAATAAGTAATGTATATTTGCTTTCCATCAAATAAAGATGTGAGGTAAGAATGATTTAGAATTCACATAGATGAAATGATGAATAGTTGCTCTGCTTTATTTTTTCTAAGTCCCTAGTTTACAACTTTCTACTCTCCAAATATTGCTTTCATTGGTTAAAGTTAACTTTGCCTTGATTTAGAAATTGTGGATAGCAAAAGATTAGTCCAATTCTAAGTTGTTGTGAGATATGATATAGTGATAGGGCTGCTATTCCTAGTTTGAAAGTGAAACTTAGATTTCTAGAGAAATTCTAAAAAGATTTACGTTACCCTCATTTTATTGGAAATACCTACCAAAGCCAAATGATATTTTACATTGATAAACCTTATGCATATGTTATTTGCCTTCACATTGAGCCTAGTCAAACTAGTATAGTGCTATGTGAGAATTCATTCGTTTCTTTTTGAATTCAAGACTTCACTTGCACATGTTAAACTTCTACACTAGAGGTTAGCAACATTTCAACATATCATCATTCCAAAATAAAAAGAGAAACTCCATGCTTTTCATGTTTAGTACTCTCTCCAAGTTCATTGCATGAAAAGGAGTAGAAGACATGGCTACAAGAGAAAAGAAAAAGAAAAAGAAAATGCATGCCTACATCAAAAGCATGAGAAAAAAATAGGAGTAGCCATGTTTCATCCCTACAATTAAGAGAGTCTACACAAATATGAGTCATCTCAACACCCACTTCCACTTCCACTCCATCACACATGCACAAGTATTACATCGAGAAGTTTTGAATTGATTTCTCCTAAGGCTTACTCTTTAGCAATATTATGTGTTTGCAAATATGCCTACTACATTCCCTACCAAGCTCCACATATAAGATTTATTTATTGGTAGGATTAGTATAGGCAAAATGCCTTGGTGAGGACATATTTCCACTACACACAAAGAAGTGGTCGATAGAATCAATTGAGGTACTTAGAATCTAAATTGAAACTCTCCTGAATTTGAGTGGAACTTGATCTCTAGGCTATGCTTGCTCCATATTGTTCTTTCTTTCAACACCCATGAATAGGAGAAGGCATAAGCCTCATAATGACTTAACATGGGTGAAGTACCTTAGCCAATTTTTGCAATACTAGGTAGAGTATGTTGTTGTGCACATGGTACTTTTGAAAAGTAGAACATTTTAGCAACTTCTGATCATCAACCTAAAGTCTTGACTTTGCTCGGGACAAGCAAAGGATAAGCTTGGGGGAGTTTGTTGACGATTGTTATATCCCAATTTCATCCATCAGTATATAACTCAATTATGTGAAGGAAAAATCATTTCTTGCACACATCAGCTTTCTACTTAACCTATTTCCACTTGTCTTTGGAAGAATAGTGCATGCAAGCATTTTATGCAGGAAATGAGGTAAAAGAGGGGGAGCGATCATATAAATTATCATCCCATCCAATCAAGTGTTGACACGTGGCATCACATGGATCAAATGGCCCACAAACAGAAGTATTCGAGGCCATCCAACGCTGTATCACTCATATCAGTCAATAGGACCCACCTAGAAGTCACCCCGATAAAGCACACTGGAATTGGTCAGAATTCGAGTGCGGTCGTCCATGGTGTTCGGCCGAAGTGATTCTGGCACCAAACTCTGTCAACTTGCACGTGTCGACTCCCTGTGGTGCGCTGATCAGGATGAAGACTGATTCACGCGCTTTTGATGGCGGGAACCGAACCTTCTGCAACTATAAATAGGACCCCCTACCCTCACTTCTCACACACACCACTTCATTCTACTGTATCCACTATTCTCCATAGTCTTAGAGGAGTTTAGGCTGTAGAGAGGAGAGTCTCTAGTCCTTAGTCCAAATTAGGAAAGGTGTAGAGGGAGTCTCTCTCTTCCTAATTCCAAATTGGGAAAGGTATGGCTCACATATTCCTTATTGTATTTGTGAATTGATGCATAATAAAGATGTTATATTTAGGCTTCTTTTATTCATATACTTGTATGAAGCGTTTCTTGTTTGATTGTGGATTCCATGTATGTGGTAGGAGTAGTCTTTATGATCATGCCTTAACAATCGTATGCTATCATCATAAACACTACAAACCCCCACTATAGTCTAATTAGTTATGATATGATCATGTTAATATGAATAACTTATGCTATGTCTCAGCATTGGTTCAATGATGTTTAGGTTATTCATTGCTTTAAGATGGCTTGTGTCATGGCTCTTAAGGTATTTACTTAAAATGTAAATGTGGTTCTTAGATAGTTAAGTAGTGTTGGATGTCTCGTAGACCCACGGATTGAAGAGACGGGTAGTAGGTGGTTATCTGTCCTTGTAATCCTTCACGTTCGGCTATGCCACATGCTCTTTGCGGGAGTCATCCTAGTATTGCTAGGGGTAAATCCGTGCTCGATGTGTTGAACAACTTAGAATAAGAATTCACCATTGATATGCTCATTAGTATCTAACTTAGGCTATATATATGTATACTAGAAGCATTGTAGGAGCAACTCCCTACTTTTAGTCTAATCTCCCTTAGATCCATTTATCTCTCATAGAATAGAATGCCCCTGTGTGTGTCACACTACCTCTACTTATCTATTACCCACCCTCACTCTTGCAACGCGGGTGTAGCGCAAAGCTAGTACACCCGCGTCTTTTATCATTAATACTAACAATTAACAAAAAAATAATAACCTTTTCTATTGGTTAAACAATAACAAAAATATTTTATTTGACTATTTTACAACTAATATAATACTTAAAAATTAACAGTATAACAATTAATAATTTAACAAAATACTAATACTAACATTTCTTCTTCAACTCCGGCAGACGGCCGCCACCCTCCGTAGCAACCGTGCTGGTCATTGCATCATCGCTGCAGCCCACGCACTGGTGCTGCTCGCGCGTGGCCCCGCCACCACCCACATGAGACCGTGCTGTTGTAGCTCGCACACGGTCGCGTCACCGCCCACACAAGACCTGAAAGCATGACACTTGTCTCTGCATTTTTATTTTCTTTTAAGAAACAAAATTCATCTTATGACATTTGCAAGACATTATATGTCGCATCAGGCTTATTCTAACCAATCAAGCTAAGCCTATGTCATTTGACAATCAGAAGCTTAAGGATATGGTTTTAGTCATACACAACTTCTTCCAAGTTCATATCTAATTGCAATGATAAGCCATCACAAAAGAAGAAGTGTGATGCATGCATATTCTCTTGATCTTTTCTTAGTATGTTTCTTATCATAAAAGCTCAACATGTGGATATTATTGATTTTTTATTATTAAGAGCACCTATGAGCATGCAACAAGTTTAAAACAGCAAGTAAGTTCGATCATGACCAGATTTAGTGTAAGTAATTACTCTAATTACTAGTCATGGCAAAAACTATAAAATGTATAACACAGGTAATGTAGTAATAACTTTCAGCATGTAAAAGGAAATACAAAGTCATGTATGTATGAAATAATTATGCTTATATTAAATTCAGATTCATACATAGACTTCCTGAGTTTCAACCCCCCCCCCCCCCTCAATATAAGCCATGAGGATGCATAAACCCTATTTCAATACGAATGAAACAAAAATGAGTGAAAATCAAAGGTTTTGTAAAAATGTCAGCCAATTGTTGTTCGGTATGTACATGATGAAGCATAATGTTTCTTTTTCCAACATTATCACGGAGAAAGTGATACCTAATTTCAATGTGCTTTGTTCTTGAATGTTGCACGGGATTTTTAGCAATGCAAATGACACTAGTGTTATCACAAAATAGTGGAACTATCTAAATGAACCCCATAGTCCTTAAGTGTTTGAACAATCCAAAAAATTTGTGAAAAAGCGCTAGCAGTAGCTACATATTCAGATTCGGCCGTGGATTGTGCAACTGAATTTTGTTTTCTAGAGGGCCAAGCAACAAGTGAAATACCAAGAAAATGACAAGCACCCGAAGTACTTTTTCCATCAATACTACAACCCCCAAAATCAGCATCTGAAAAAGCTTTCAAAGTAACGGTTGAGGAAGAAGGAATAAAAATGCCAAATTCATGAGTTCTATGTAAGTACCTGAGAATTCTTTTGACGGCTTGACGATGTGAGGCACGTGGGGAAGCTTGAGACCGTGCACAAAGTCATACGCTGAATTGTATGTCCAGTCTTGATACCGTGAGGTACAAAAGTGATCCGATCATGCTTGATATTCTTTGATCCACAAGTTCACCATCTTCATCAAGTTCAAGTGTTGTTGTTGTTTCTATTGGTGTCCGAAGAGGCTTGTTTTTGTCCATGTTGAAGTGCTTAATAAGATCTTTCGTATACTTCGTTTGATGCATAAAGGTTCCCTCCTTGGTTTGCTTGATTTGCAGCCCCAAAAAATATGTGAGTTCCCCGATCGTACTAATCAAATTCTGAACTCATTATAGCTAAAAACTTGGACACAAGATCATGAGAAGGACAACAAAAAATAATATCATCCACATACAATTGAATGGATAATGGATCATTGCCGTGCTTAAGTACAAAAAGAGTTTTACTAATCTTGCCAATGGTAAACCTTTCAAGTAGGAATGTTTTTAACCTATCATACCATGCTCTAGGGGCTTATTTGAGACCGTACAAGGCTTTGGACACTTTGTAAACATGACTAGGAAAATTTGGATTTTCAAAACCCGGTGGTTGCTTGACATAAAACTCTTCATCTATGTAGCCATTAAAAAAACCACTTTTAACATCCATTTGATATAACTTGAAACCTTTAGATGCAGCAAAAGCTAACAAAATTCTTATGGCTTCTAATCTAGCAACGGGAGCAAAAGTTTCATCAAAACCTAGACCTTCGACTTGTGTGAAACCTTTGCAACCAACCTAGCCTTATTCCTAACCACAACCCGATCCTCTATTTGTTTATTTTTAAACACCCATTTAGTTCCAGTTAAAGTGTGACCTTAAGGTGGTGGTACAAGTTTCCAAACATTATTTCTTTCAAAATTTTCTAACTCTTTTTGCATGGCAATAATACAAGATTCATTAGTGAGTGCGTGTGATATATCTTTGGGTTCAAAAGAAGCAACAAAAGTGGAATAAGCGTGAGAGTTTGGATCGCAAAACTTGGATCGTGTAACTCGTTCGTGCAAGCTTCCAATGATTTGTTGTGGGGGATGACTTTTGAGGATGCGGAGGGGAGTAGACACTTCACAAGCTCCTTCTTCTTCATGTTCATCACAGATTGAAGAACTTGTGGCTTGAGGACGATCTGTACCAGCTGCAGTAGTTGTTGGTGCTGGTAGTGGTGCAAAATCAGCAACGTGATCAACGTCATTTGCTTCTGAATTTTCAGGCAGCAACACTACTCCTTCATCTTCTTTGATTAAAATACTCTAACCTGCGGATATAGATCTGGACCTGCAATATTAGAGCTAGTACCTAGGCTAGCTTCATCAAAAGAAACCTCACAAGTCTCCACAATTTTGTTAGTGTTAAGTAAAAGCACATGGTAGCCTCTAGTATGAGATGGATAGCCAAGAAACATGCCATCAACAGATCTAGGTTCAAATTTATCAAGATTACCATATTTCTTAACAAAGCATTTGCAACCAAAGACCCGAAAGTGTGTGACACTAGGCCTATGTCCAAACCGAATTTCATATGGTGTTTTTTCTAGCTGAACACGCAAAAAAACACGATTTGAGACATAACAAGCTGTTGTAATTGCATCACCTCAAAATTTCCTAGGAGTTTGATATTCATCAAGCATAGTCCTAGCCATCTCAACTAAGGTTCTGTTCTTTCTCTCTACGACACCATTTTGTTGAGGTACATAGGGTGAAGAAAATTGATGATCTATTCCATTTTCAACACAAAAGTGATCAAACGATTGAGTCTTTAATTCATTTCTGTTATCACTTCTAATTGCTTTTCAAGATCATGGGTGATCAAGTGATAATCTATGAAATAAAGTTCTAAAGTGACTAAAAGCTTCATTCTTAGATGCCATAAAGTAAACCCAAGAGTATCTAGAATAATCATCAACAATCACGAGAACATATCATCTACCTCCAAAAGATTGAACACGTGAAGGACCTACGATGTCAAGGTGCAAAAGTTGTCCCGGTTCAGTTGTCATGGTCATTGTGAGAGGAGCATGTGAAATTGCAACCATCATAGCATGTATACAAGAAGAGCACACAATTTCTTTGTCCCCTTTAAGCTTAGGCAGCCCACGTATGCGATCAAGAGCACTAATACGTGTGAGATGATCAAAGCCTACGTGACCAATTCTACAATGCCAAAAATATAAGTCTTTCGAATCATTAGCAACTAGACACCTATGCTTAGAGGATGACATATCAAAATCAGCTTTAAAAACTCTTCCAAACCGAGACATGTTAAAAATGAGCTCACTATTTGAATCTACAACCTTGCAGCAATTTTTAGTGAAAATAATTTCTAGATTTTCATGTAGCAATTGTGAAACAGAAAGCAAGTTGAATTTCAATTTTTAACAAGTGTCACATCCTTAAAAGTGTAGTGATTATTTACTCTAACCGAACCCTTAGCAACTATGGGAGTTGAAGAATTATTGGCAAAAGTAACATTCTCTACATCTGACACAATAGAGAGGGAGGAGAACCAATCTTTGTTACCGGTCATGTGGCGTGAGCAACCTGAATCCACAATCCAAATGTTCTCCTTTCTCAAGCATGTAACCAACATAGAAGCACAATACGTCGATGACTCAATACTGGGATTAGTCAAGGCATTTAGGGATCCAATGAGTCACATGATGTCTAGCAGGAATAACACACGAAAGCTAAGATAAAACAACAGGTTTATGAGCCAAAGTTTGAGGATTTTTGTGTCCAACTACTGACCTACGAGGTGTTACATGTGTAGCACTAAAAACAGTAGGTTTGGGAGCAAACTTTGCATGTTTTTGACTCATTACAACTGGTTGCATGTTTCTAACTTTCGATTTAGCATGTGTAGCAAATTTTGCATGAGAGTTATGAGATCTGGATTGTGTTCTTTCCTTTTTCTGTTGTTTAGCTAGTCTATAACAAAAATCTATGACATGACCATCTCTACCACAATAGGTATAATGAAATTTAACTTTGTGTTTATGTCTAGATAAGCAAGCAACATGTTTATTAGAAACTGAATGAGACAACATCCCTGCAGATTTGAAAACCACTTCTTTATGTTTAGGAACTGTTTGAATCAAACCACTTCCTAATGACTTTACAATTTTATGTGGATGTGCCTTAGCATGAGTATGAGAATCAAAACCTAAACCAATTTTATCATTGCAAGACTTGGAAGAATCCAACAGCAAGTTTAGGTTCTTATTTGCATTACAAAACCGATCTAGTGTCCTATGCATGTCATCAAGTTTATTAGACAAGTATAGGCAGTTTTCACATGAAGTTTTTCCTTTTATTTTGCAATTAGAACGATATTTAACTTTATGAGAACTTAAAGCATTGTTCAAAATAGAAATCCCATCCGTAGCATCATGTAATTTCTATTAATATCATCACAAGTATAACAATGCAAATCAATTATAGAATGCATCTTTTATGTTTTTATCATTAAGTGCAGCAAGATTTTTGTTCTTTTCAATTTCAAGTTCAAGTTTATCAAGTGTGGAGGTATGCGCACTTCTTAAAGAAGACAATTGTTCATACATAAGCTCACATGAGGAACAAGAATCATCACTAGAAATCAAAGTTTTTAAAAGATTAACTTCAGATTCTAGTGATTCAATTTTGATAGCATTGTCCCTAAGTTTTTTATCCTTTTTCTTAAGTATAACAGTGGCACGAGAAATAGAATCACACATTTATTTGCAAGTGAGACATACCTCTTCATCATCACTGTTGTGTTCTGTCTCCTCCATACTTGATCTTGAGTTGCCCGCCATGAAGCTCATATTTGCCAAATTCTCTTCAACTTTGTCACTTCCGATGTCCACATCGCTCGAGCCAAGTTCTTGAAGTGCGGAGACAAAGCTGTTTACCGATTGGCGACCTGTAAAACCCTTCTTATTCTTGTTGTTGTTTGTAGAGGAGGAATTTAATTTTGCTTGATTCTTATTACAGGAGTAGAATCTAAAAGGTTAGGGCAATTTGTTCGAAATTGTCCAAACTCACCGCATTCGAAGCATCGTTGAGAAACACCACTTCCTCTTCTTCGAGTTATCACATTTTGCAATGCTTTTGAGAATCGAGTAGAAAGACGTGCTAGCTCCTCCTCTGGAAACTCTTCAATCTGTTCAAGGGTTAGAGAGGACAACAAAGCAAGTGTACCACATAATGAAGATTGACTGGATCTAGGCATGTCTCGTTGTGAAACAAATGCAAGAGACTTGTTGGGGTTCTTACGTGATATTATATCAATTTCATGAGTTTTTAACTTAGAATATAGCACATCTAATGTAAGTGTACCCATGACAGTGGATTCATGAATAGATGTAACTTTCATCTCCCAAATTGACATGTCTAATGCACTTAGTAATTGCCCAGCCTTTTCAGCATCTAAAAAATTAACATTGACGCTACGCAAGTTGCTGAGAATTTTGTTAAAGCGAGCAAAGAGGTCATCAATTGACTCACCGGGTTGCATCTCGAAGCGCATGTATTCTTTTTTGAACATGTCTTGTCTTACCTCCTTGATAGCGTTGGATCCTTCATGACAATCACATGGAGCTTTCCAAACATCGTACGAAGATCGGAGGTGTGCAACTCGATCAAAGTTGCTTTGAGTCAATCCTTGTATGATCCAGTTCCACGTCTTGTTGTTGTTGTCGAGATGTCTCATATTTGTAGCCATGACTTGATCGTTTGGTGACACGTCGTAAGGCTTGTACACCTTTTTTTCATGTTGCCAAGCCTTGTGCCTGGATGAAAGCCTCCATACATGTCTTCCAAATCTAAAAATCAATGTCACTAAACACACAAGGTTTTACGGAGTATTTCTCCATGATGATTAGTCAAAACATGTGCAAATTACAAAGATTAGAACATTGTGGCTCTGATACCAATTGTAGGAACGAGGATCACCTGGAAAGCTACCAAAGTGGGGTGAATGGTAGATTAAAACATTTTCAACAGAAGCAACAAAAATCCCTCGACAGAAAAACAATCTGATCAAGAAACAATGTGTGCGACTAATCTAAACATGTTCAACTGTGACAAAAGCAGTATAGATTGTGAAGAATCAAGTCACAAAGATGTCACAACAAGAATACGAAAAACCGTCAAGAAAAACTCAAGTTATGATCGAAAGATCGAACAAGGGTCAATCTGTTCTACCAGAGTAAAAACCAGATCTATAACCTGCAAAGAAACTCTTTTATATCATAAACCACAAAACCAATGATCGTGAAATTTTCACAGATGAAATATAATCAAGTTGTGAAGACAATCCAAAAAGAATCATGTAAATTGTATATGTAAAAGTCAAGTTATGATAAAAACACTGAAGCAACGTAGTGCTGTGTAGAAACTCGACGAGAAAAACTTGTGTGAAACAAGTCATACGAACAAGGCATAAAAGCTCCACCCGCGTTGAAAAGAACAAAAAGCTTGCTGCACTTAATGATAAAAACATAAAAGATGTGTTCTACAATTGATTTGCATTGTTATACTTGTGATGATCTTAATGAAAATTACATGATGCTACGGATGGGATTTCTGTTTTGAACAATGCTTTAAGTTTTCATAAAGTTAAATATCGTTCTAATTGCAAATTAAAAGGAAAAACTTGATGTGAAAGCTGCCTATAATTGTCTAATAAACTTGATGGCATGCATAGGACACTAGATCGGTTTTGTAATGCAAATAAGAACCTAAACTTGCTGTTGGATTCTTCCAAGTCTTGCAATGATAAAATTTGTTTAGGTTTTGATTCTCATACTCATGCTAAGGCACATCCACATAAAATTGTAAAGTCATTAAGAAGTGGTTTGATTCAAACAGTTCCTAAACATAAAGAAGTGGTTTTCAAATCTGCAGGGATGTTGTCTCATTCAGTTTCTAATAAACATGTTGCTTGCTCATCTAGACATAAACACAAAGTTAAATTTCATTATACCTATTGTGGTAGAGATGGTCATGTCATAGATTTTTGTTATAGACTAGCTAAACAACAGAAAAAGGAAAGAATGCAATCTAGATCTCATAACTCTCATGCAAAATTTGCTACACATGCTGAATCAAAAGTTAGAAACATGCAACCAGTTGTAATGAGTCAAAAACATGCACAGTTTTCTCTCAAACCTACTGTTTTTAGTGCTACACATGTAACACCTCGTAGGTTAGTAGTTGGACACAAAAATCCTTAAACTTTGGCTTATAAACCTGTTGTTTTATCTTAGCTTTCGCGTGTTATTCCTGCTAGACATCATGTGACTCAGTATTGGTTCCCTAAATGCCTTGACTAATCCTAGTATTGAGTCATCGATGTATTGTGGTTCTATGTTGGTTACATGCTTGAGGAAGGAGAACATTTGGATTGTGGATTCAGGTTGCTCACGCCACATGACTGGTAACAAAGATTGGTTCTCCTCCCTCTCTATTGTGTCAGGTGTAGAGAATGTTACTTTTGCCAATAATTCTTCAACTCCTATAGTTGTTAAGGGTTCGGTTAGAGTAAATAATCACTACACTTTGAAGGATGTGTCACTTGTTAAAAATTTGAAATTCAACTTGATTTCTGTTTCACAATTGCTACATGAAAATCTAGAAATTATTTTCACTAAAAATTGCTGCAAGGTTGTAGATTCAAATAGTGAGCTCATTTTTAACATGTCTCGGTTTGGAAGGGTTTTTAAAGCTGATTTTGATATGTCATCCTCTAAGCATAGGTGTCTAGTTGCTAATGATTCGAAAGACTTATATTTTTGGCATTGTAGAATTGGTCACGTAGGCTTTGATCATCTTACGCGTATTAGTGCTCTTGATCGCATACATGGGCTGCCTAAGCTTAAAGGGGACAAATAAATTGTGTGCTCTTCTTGTATACATGCTACGATGGTTGCAATTTCACATGCTCCTCTCACAATGGCCATGACAACTGAACCGGGACAACTTTTGCACCTTGACATCGTAGGTCCTTCACATGTTTAATCTTTTGGAGGTAGATGGTATGTTCTTGTGATTGTTGATGATTATTCTAGATAATATTTGGGTTTACTTTATGGCATCTAAGAATGAAGCTTTTAGTCACTTTAGAACTTTATTTCTTAGATTATCACTTGATCACCCAGGATCTTGAAAAGCAATTAGAAGTGATAACAAAAATGAATTAAAGACTCAATTGTTTGATCACTTTTGTGCTGAAAATGGAATAGATCATCAATTTTCTTCACCCTATGTACCTCAACAAAAATGGTGTCGTAGAGAGAAAGAACAGAACCTTAGTTGAGATGGCTAGGACTATTCTTGATGAATATCAAACTCCTAGGAAATTTTGAGGTGATGCAATTGCAACCGCTTGTTATGTCTTAAATCATGTTTTTTTGCGTGCTCAGCTAGAAAAAACACCATATGAAATTCGGTTTGGACATAGGCCTAGTGTCACACACTTTCGGGTCTTTGGTTGCAAATGCTTTGTTAAGAAACATGGTAATCTTGATAAATTTGAACCTAGATCTGTTGATGGCATGTTTCTTGACTATCCATCTCATACTAGAGGCTACCATGTGCTTTTACTTAACACTAACAAAATTGTGGAGACTTGTGAGGTTTCTTTTGATGAAGCTAGCCCAGGTACTAGCTCTAATATTGCAGGTCCAGATCTATATCCGCAGGGGGAGAGTATTTTAATCGAAGAAGATGAAGGAGTAGTGTTGCTGCCTGAAAATTCAGAAGCAAATGATGTTGATCACATTGCTGATTTTGCACCACTACCAGCACCAACAACTACTGCAACTGGTACAGATCGTCCTCAAGCCACAAGTTCTTCAATCTGTGATGAACATGAAGAAGAAGGAGCTTGTGAAGTGTCTACTCCCCTCTGCATCCTCAAAAGTCATCCTCCACAATAAATCATTGGAAGCTTGCACGAACGAGTTACAAGGTCCAAGTTTTGCGATCCAAACTCTCACGCTTATTCCACTTTTGTTGCTTCTTTTGAACCCAAAGATATATCGCACGCACTCACTAATGAATCTGGGATTATTGCCATGCAAAAAGAGTTAGAAAATTTTGAAAGAAATAATGTTTGGAAACTTGTACCTCCACCTTAAGGTCACACTTTAATTGGAACTAAATGGGTGTTTAAAAATAAACAAACAGAGGATGGGGTTGTGGTTAGGAATAAGGCTAGGTTGGTTGATAAGGTTTCACACAAGTCGAAGGTCTAGGTTTTGATGAAACTTTTGCTCCCGTTGCTAGATTAGAAGCCATAAGAATTTTATTAGCTTTTGCTGCGTCTAAAGGTTTCAAGTTATATCAAATGGATGTTAATAGTGGTTTTTTAAATGGCTATATAGATGAGGAGTTTTATGTCAAGCAACCACCGGGTTTTGAAAATCCAAATTTTTCTAGTCATGTTTACAAAGTGTCCAAAGCCTTGTACGGTCTCAAATAAGCCACTAGAGCATGGTATGATAGGTTAAAAACATTCTTACTTGAAAGGTTTACCATTGGCAAGATTAGTAAAACTCTTTTTGTACTTAAGCATGGCAATGATCCATTATCCATTCAATTGTATGTGGATGATATTATTTTTTATTGTCCTTCTCATGATCTTGTGTCCAAGTTTTTAGCTATAATGAGTTCAGAATTTGATTAGTATGATGGGAGAACTCATATATTTTTTGGGGCTGCAAATCAAGCAAACCAAGGAGGGAACCTTTATGCATCAAACGAAGTATACGAAAGATCTTCTTAAGCACTTCAACATGGACAAAAACAAGCCTCTTCGAACACCAATAGAAACAGCAACAACACTTGAACTTGATGAAGATGGTGAACTTATTGATCAAAGAATATTGAAGCATGATTAGATCACTTTTGTACCTCACGATATCAAGACTGGACATACAATTCAGCGTATGACTTTGTGCACGGTCTCAAGCTTCCCCACGTGCCTCACATCGTCAAGCCGTCAAAAGAATTCTCAGGTACTTACATAGAACTCATGAATTTGTCATTTTTATTCCTTCTTCCTCAACCGTTACTTTGAAAGCTTTTTCGGATGCTGATTTTGGGGGTTGTAGGATTGATGGGAAAAGTACTTCGGGTGCTTGTCATTTTCTTGGTATTTCACTTGTTGCTTGGTCCTCTAGAAAACAAAATTCAGTTGCACAATCCACGACCGAATCTGAATATGTAGCTACTGCTAGCGCTTTTTCACAAATTCTTTGGATTGTTCAAACACTTAAGGACTATGGGGTTCATTTAGATAGTTTCACTATTTTGTGATAACACTAGTGTCATTTGCATTGCTAAAAATCCCGTGCAATATTCAAGAACAAAGAACATTGAAATTAAGTATCAATTTCTCCGTGATAATGTTGAAAAAAGAAACATTATGCTTCATCATGTACATACCGAACAACAATTGGCTGACATTTTTACAAAACCTTTGATTTCACTCGTTTTTGTTTCATTCGTATTGAAATAGGGTTTTTGCATCCTCATGGCTTATATTGAGGGGGGGTGTTTGAAACTCAGGAAGTCTATGTATGAATCTAAATTTAAAATAATATGAGTATAAGTATTTCATATATATATGACTTTGTGTTTCCTTTTACATGTTGAAAGTTCTTACTACATTACTTGTGTTTTACATTTTATAGTTTTTGCCATGACTAGTAATTAGAGTAATTACTTAGACTAAATCTGGTCATGATCGAACTTACTTGCTGTTTTAAACTTGTTGCATGCTCACAGGTGCTCTTAATAATAAAAAAAATCAATAAACTATCCACATGTTGAGCTTTTATGATAAAAAAATACTAAGACAAGATCAAGAGAATATGCATGCATCGCACTTCTTCTTTTATGATGGCTTATCATTGCAATTAGATATGAACTTGGAAGAAGTTATGTATGACTAAAACTATATCCTTAAGCTTCTAATTGTCAAATGACATAGGCTTAGCTTGATTGGTTAGAATAAGCCTGATACAACATATAATGTCTTGCAAATGTCATAAGATGAATTTAGTTTCTTAAAAGAAAATAAAAATGCAGAGACAAGTGTCATGCTTTCAGGTCTTGTGTGGGCGGTGACGCGACCGTGTGCGAGCTACAACAGCGTGGCCTCATGTGGGCGGTGGCGGGGCCACGCGCGAGCAGCACCAGCGTGTGGGCTGCAGCGACGATGCAATGACCAGCACGGTTGCTACGGAGGGTGGCGGCCGTCTGCCGGAGTTGAAGAAGAAATGTTAGTATTAGTATTTTGTTAAATTATTAATTGTTATACTGTTAATTTTTAAGGATTATATTAGTTGTAAAATAGTCAAATAAAATACTTTTGTTATTGTTTAACCAATAGAAAAGGTTATTATTTTTTGTTAATTGTTAGTATTAATAGTTAATTAGAACTATTAGTTGTTAATGATTTTAATTAGCTATTAATGACAAGTCGTCTAAAATTTTGCTAGATTTGAGGCGCCTGAATTTTTGCTAGATTTTTTAGGTGCTTGAAATCTAAACTGCCCCAAATAATTTTTCTTGTTACAAACTCGCCTGGTCCATGATAAGGTAGGACCGTTTACCATGTAGTTCAAAACCTCAAACATTATAAAATCAAACTGATAAGGAAAGTGTATTGCGAAAATGCCTAGTCATTAAAAGCAAAGATTCTTAAAAATTGTTCTTATGTACCTCTTCATCCTAAAATACTTGTCACTCTCTAGTTTAAAATGAAATAAAAATGACAAGTATTTTTGAATGGAGAGAATACATGACAACCCGGTATATGCATATTTTTTTTCTTTTGCAATAGGGACAATATTGGAGTCCAATATGTTCCTCTCAACACTACCAGCAATGAAAAGAAAATGCCTCGTTAAATCTGATTATTATGATGGAGCCGAATTTTTTTGAAAGCAAATGATGGAGTAATATTACCCATTGCCTCAACGGAAGCTTGATATTTAAGTTTCTTATGAATCCCTCGTTACCATCCAATAAACATGTGCTGAGCATTCAAATGTACGTTAATGTTAACAAAAACTTGTATCGGTCCCCAAATAAATCATGACAATAAAATAAGTGATCATCTCTACCCCTTTTTAGCCAAATTATCTTTCGTAATACATAAAAATTTGAATCTTCCAAGGCATTATTAATTTCGAAACTATATGATTATATGACACAATACTGGTAACATTTAACGGCTGACCTCTTTACATAGAAAGAACTGCAAAATACTCATATCAATGAAAAGGCCAAATACATTCTATTCAAAGTCGGCCATAACGACAAGATATTCTATTCATCACCTGGACAATCGATTCATCATCCAAAAATTTCACAATGATAGTAAACCCAGCGTCACAATCTTATGTACAGGGAAGGCAGGACGCTCTTAAATGATGGAGATCAATAGATCCATGTATAAAACCAGAGGAAGCTTCTCAGAGTCCTGTCCGAGCCTGTCAAAATACAACGGATCGGGTGGAAGCAAAAATTGCCCGCCTCGTCTTGTCAAGATCCGTTCCGCTCGGCAGCCTCCCCATCGCCGGCGCCATCGAAGCCTTGGCCGCGGTCGCGTCGTCGGCCCCGACGTCAGCCACGTCTACGCGCACCACCGGCAGCGCCACCTCGGCACGAGCGTCTGGCGAGACGACGTCAGCGCGGCAGAGCGGGCACGTGGCGTTCCCGCGGAACCAGGCGTCGATGCAGTCGGCGTGGAACAGGTGGGCGCACCGCGGCAGCGCGCGCGCCTTCTGCCCCGGATCAAGCTCCGCGAGGCAGACCGCGCAGTCCCCGGCCCCGTCGCGAGCGGCCACCACGGGCAGCGCGCGGAGCACCGCGGGGTCGAGTCCGCGCGTCGTGGCGCCGTCGTCGCTGCGGTCGTCGCCGTTCCCAGCGATGGCTGGGCTCCGGTCCAGTCGCCGGCAACCGCTAGTAAGGCGCCGCCGACGGGCGCTGTTGTAGATGTACATCGCGACGAGCGCCAGGAGCACGCCCGCGAGCGCCCCCGCCGCGGCGAGAAGGATCTTGCCGGCGACGGCGTAGCCCGCCGGCTCAACCACCTGCTGCGTCTTGGCGTTTCCGACGGATGTCCGGTGCCGGACATAGTCGTACCCGCTAGAACGGCCAGGACCCTCATCGTGGCACGGGCCCTGCGGGTTCTTGGCCGCGGGGTGCGGTTTGTTGCTGACGCCGTCGTCGGCTCCCATGGGATCACCTTGCTAGCTGCGGGGGCGGCAGTTTCGCGGAAATGTTTGCTGTCTGGAGGAAGATAGTGAGCAAGTGTTGTGTTTTGCGTCTCGTGTGGTTACTTATACGTAACTTTAGGTCTAAACTGCCCTCGTGACACTGCCATACTGGAACAAACGTTCTCACCGTTGAGTGGCCGTGAGGGGTACGCTCGAGCTGCAGCAGTCCGACCCCGTGCCCCAGGCCAACAGCTGACTCGCTGACCGTCTGACAAAGCCGTGGAGGACAGCTGGACGGCCGTGATGTCAGGGATCGAGCGAACGGTCATCGGTCATGGACATGGCTGACTACTAGCAGTAGCAGCACTGGCAGTGTGACCACCGTTGCATCGTCTCCTCCTCTCATTGGCTCTGCCAACATCAAGACCCGAGATAGTCGTTGCTCGACGCGACTTGGACCGTTTCCCGACGGCGACAGGAAGAAAGCAAAGACGGGCCGACGCGGCCGCAGCACACCCCAGTTCGGGCGTCGTTTGCGTGTCTGCGGGGTCGGCCGTGTCAACCACGAAATTTCCTCGAAGGAACGGCCCTGCGTCGTTATGCAAACAGAGACGGGACAGTCCACGGATCTCTGTCTGCGTTTGCGCGCTGCCGGAAACCGTACAACCCGAGACCGAGCAAACAACAAGTAGAGCAGGCGGGCCCTCGATGTTGCACCTGTACGTTGTCTAGGTACAGAGCACGAGATTATTTAAAATTTCTCACTCTTACAAATATCTGGTAATCATTTTCTCTCTTTGACCTTCATAACTTATCATTCTTTTTTTTAGAAAACGCTGTTACCAGTCGGTATATATATATATATATATATATATATATATATATATATATATATATAGCAGGAAAATGTGTTACAGATTTTATGTTATAGCAATGGTACTACAAAGCACTATTGATCCTAATGCGGATCTAAACCTTACAACTAATCAATCAGAGGCAATGTGCTCCAGCCATTGCCCATTGACTGGCTTCTTCTTTTATGGTTTGCACTATGTGATCTGCTGTTTGCTCCTTCTCCTAGAAAATTAGACCAGTATCACCAATGATCGGAGACCGTTAGAAACCTGTTTCAACAGACTATCTGTGAGCCTCTCGAACCATAGGGGTAGTTGATCAGGAGGACGCCACGGAACAGGATATAAGGTCTGCATGCTGAGCCATTCCGAGAACCGCATCCAAATGTAGCAGGAGACCGAACATTCAACAAGAAGATGCCAAATAGATTCCAAATTTTTCCGACAGAGTGGGCAAAAGTATTCATTTGGCCATCCTCGAAGCATCAGTCTATCAGCTGTCCATTTTCTATTTTGCATAACGAGCCATATAAAGAACTTACATCGTGAGGGCGCCCACACTTTCCATATGTTTCGTGGAAACCATGAGTTGAAGCCTCCTTGAAACTGCATCTTATATGCTGATCTTGCTGAGTAGACACCCATGGCTGCCGGCTTCAAAACAATGGAATCATTCTGCTCATCACTAAGATCGATGTTTGATTCCTGGATGAGGTACCACAGAGCTATGAAGTCCAGCAGCAAATCGCCAGTCAAATCATGTATCTGTGACCCACACATTATCCATTAGAGTTGCTTGCACCTTCCTATTTTTGCGCTTGCTATGCCGAAACAGGTTTGAGAAGCGTGCCACTGGCGGTACACCAAGGAGCCAGCTAGATTGCCAGAATGATGCTTGCTTTCCATTGTGAATCGTGAATGTTGTGGCAGCATTGAACAAATCTTCATCACTCCGATCCACCGGAATTTCCATACCGACCCATGGTCGTTGTGGCACAGTCCATTCTGTCCATAACCATCGCAACCTAAGAGCCCTTCCAAAACGTTCAGGTTCCAAAATGCTCAAGCCACCCCTGTCCAACGGTCTGCAGACCATACTCCAATTGACTTTGCATTTACCCCCATGCAATGTTTGGTCCCCATCCCAGAGAAAACATCGTCGGGTTTTGTCGAATTCCTTCAAGAATTTTTTGGGTACTTTCAAAGAGGTGAGGGCATAAATCGGTAGGGTGCTTAGCACAGAACGAACCAGCTCACGACGTCCACCGAAGCTAAGTAACTTGCCTTTCCATGTAGCTAGTTTTGACGATGCTCGATCTTGGATGTGTTGCAAGTGGCATAGTTGAAGCCTTCCTTGATTTACCGGCAAACCAAGGTAGGTGAATGGGAGTTGAGATCGGACTCCCTGGAAGTTCTGAAGAATGTCATCAAGTGGCAGACCATCACACCTAATAGGCAGAACAGAGCTTTTTGAAATGTTCACTTTTAGGCCCGATGCTTGTCCAAATTGGTGCATAATCTGCATAGTCATATTCACATCTTGCTTGATTGGGTTGGTAAAGAGAATCACATCATCCGCATAAAGCAAAAGTCGTAGTCTCGCCCTTGGCTCATCCAGGCTAGTAAGTAATCCCCTCTACGTGGATAACTCAAAAATTTTATGTATGGTGTCAAAGGCCAAGATGAACAAATAGGGCGAGAGAGGATCGCCTTGTTTTAGTCCCCTCTGATGTTGTATCCACGGACCAGCAACACCATTTAGTCTAACAGATGAAGTCAAGGTGGCTAGCATGGCTATAATCCAATTTCTCCATGTGCTAGGGAAGCCTCGGTGCACCAAAGTCTCTAGTAAATACTCCCATGATAAAGAATCAAACGCCTTTGAAATATCCAGCTTGAGTAGGAGCACATATTTTTTCTTCCTATGATATGTTCTTGGAAGGATACAAAGATATGCATAATTGTCTTGAATACAACCGCGTTTTATGAATGCACTCTGTGCAGCGGAGATCAGCTGATCTATGTGCTCGGACAACCTATTAGCAGGCACTTTTGATACTAGTTTTGCAAAAGAATTAATCAAGCTTATAGGCCGGAATTCAGATGGCAACTCTGAAATGTTCTGCTTTGGCACAAGTGAGATCAAGGCACCGTTCATTTTGTATAGCAAGTCGGTGGCTTGATCATAGATGCATCTGAAGGCTGCCATTATTGAATCCTTGATTATTGACCAGCAAGCGCAGTAAAATTCACCCGTGAAGCCGTCAGGCCCTGGCGCCTCCTCAGCTGGTAAATCAGAGACTGCTCTCAACACTTCTTCCTCCAAAAAAGGATGATCGATGTGCTGGTTATCCAACTGTGGTAGGTTAAGTTCCTCCTAATCAATGTTGCATGTCCTCGCGGCCCTTGTACCTAGTAAATCCGTGAAGTGTTGATGGAGTAGTTGCTCTTTGTCCTCATGTGCCCACATGAACTGGCCATTAGGAGCCCGCAATCGAGGGATGTACATCTTCCGTTTACGAGCATTTGCCCGTAGGTGGAAGAATCTTGTACAAGTGTCTCTTTCCTTTAGCCATGTCATTCTAGATGCTTGTCGACGGCATGCTCGCTCCATGGCTGCTAAGCCTAGCAACCTGACTTTGAGATCCTTCTGAAGATGGAATTCCTCCTCGGAGAGTTGGCGTTCTTCCTGAGCAGAATCCAAGCGAAAGATTACCTCATTTACCATGTGAAGTTGTAATCTCGCGTTCTGGAATCTCTGTCTGCTACAGTGGCGTACGGCTGAAGCTATGTGGTCGAGCTTGCATTGCAGGATCAACAGAGGGGAGCGGTGCTGCACATGCATGTTCCAGGCATTTTGAGCTGTGTCTAAGAATCTTGGCACCCGAATCCAAAAATTCTCAAACCTAAAAGTTTCTCTCACTATTAGGATTTCGACCTGTTGCAATGATTGTACTGCAACGAATGCTAAATCGTTGCAGTAAGCTTGGCTTTTTGCCACGATTCACTAGTTTGTGGCACTAGGATCTATCACCACGGAACATAATCGTTGCATTAGGATCTGTTGCCACGAATCACTAGTTTGTGGCGTCAGGATGCTAATGCAATGGACCACAATCGTTGCATTAGGATCTGTTGCCATGAAATACTGGTTCGTGGCGTTACAGCTTTATTTCCACGGAAAACAGTCGTTGCATTAGGATCTGTTGCCACGAATTACTGGTTCGTGGCGTTACAGCTTTATTGCCACGGAACACAGTCGTTGCATTAGGATCTGTTGCCACGAAATACTGGTTCGTGGCGTTACAGCTTTATTGCCATGGAACACAGTCGTTGCATTAGGATTTGTTGCCATGAATTACTGGTTCGTGGCGTTACAGCTTTATTGCCACGGAACACAATCGTTGCATTAGGATCTGTTGCCACAAAATACTGGTTCGTGGCATTACAGCTTTATTGCCACGGAACACAGTCGTTGCATTAGGATTGGTTGCCACGAATCAACAAACAGTTGCATTTGGACCGTAATGCAACAAAACAGAATCGTTGCATTAGGATGTGTTGCCACAATACTCTGGTTCGTGGCGTTACAGCTTTATTTCCACGGAACACAATTGTTGCATTAGGATCTGTTGCCACAAATTACTAGTTCGTGACGTTACAGCTTTATTGCCACGGACCACAATCGTTGCATTAGGATCTGTTACCACGAAATACTGGTTCGTGGCGTTACAACTTTATTGCCACGGAAAACAATCGTTGCATTAGGATCTGTTGCCACGAATTACTGGTTCGTGGCCTTATAGCTTTATTTCCACGGAACACAGTCGTTGCATTAGGATATGTTGCCACGAAATACTGGTTCGTGGCGTTACAGCTTTATTGCCACGGAACATAGTCGTTGCATTAGGATCTGTTGCCACGAATTACTGGTTCATGGCATTACAGCTTTATTGTCACGGAACATAGTCTTTGCATTAGGATCTGTTGCCACGAATTAGCAAACAGTTGCATTTGGACCGTAATGCAACGAAACAGAATCGTTGCATTAGGATGTGTTGCCACGATACTCTGGTTCGTGGCGTTATAGCTTTATTGTCACAAAACACAATCATTGCATTAGGATCTGTTGCCATGAATTACTGGTTCGTGGCGTAACAGCTTTATTGCCATAGAACACAAATGTTGCAGTAGGATTTGTTGCCACGAATTACTGGTTCGTGGCGTTACAGCTTTATTGCCACGGAACATAGTCGTTGCATTAGGATCTGTTGCCATGGATCAGCAAACAGTTGCATTTGGGCCGTAATGCAACGAAACAGAATCGTTGCATTAGGATGTGTTGCCATGATACTCTGGTTCATGGCGTTACACCTTTATTGCCACGGAACACAATCGTTGCATTAGGATCTGTTGCCACGAATTACTGGTTCGTGGCGTTACAACTTTATTGTCACGGAACACAGCCATTGCATTAGGATTTGTTTCCACGAATTAGCAAACAATTTTTGCGTTCTCCTCGGTGCAGTGCTGATCAATGATGTTCATTACTTTTTGCCTCCTGACGACTCAGTGCTGGACTAACGACGCTGATGATCCGTAACATATCAAGGATGTAAAACATCAGGTATTAACGCATCAACAAATATGAGGGGGAGAATACCAACACGCATATTTAAAAGTATGTTGCGGATCATCAGCGTCCTCAGTCCAGAAGTAGGGTAGAAGTGGCGTCGTGGCCGCCGCGAACTCGAGAATGGATGAGGAGAAGGCTCATCGCCAACAGATCGAGGGGACGGAAGCTACACGACCGTTATGGGCGATGATCCTTCCCCTCAATCCGTTCTCGAGGATCGCAGAAAATTTATTTCCGCCCGCCTAGGCCCAGAGCTGGGCCTGCCTTTAAGACCATCCGCAGTGGTTCACGGTAAAGCGGTGATGGGACGCAGAGCGGTTCCAATTGAATTCAAAGATGCGAATGCGGGATGCATAACCTCTGCAGTACTGCAGGTGCAGTAAAAGTCACTAACATGTGGGCCCCACGCCCAGCCGGACCCACATGTCAGTGACTGTTACTGCACCTGCAGTACCGCAGGTGATTTCAACATATGCGCTGCGCGCGTCTAAGGCACCTCGGTGACTGGCGTGCATGTAAGCTCGATGCGCCCGGTCGCATCAGCCGCTTGTACAAATGGCTACGGCTTGAATGAAGGACGAAACCTTATGCGGCAAACAGTAACATATAATACTTCCTTCGCCCCAACTCAATTCTATTTCTGTTTTGGTCAAACTAATTACCTTTGACAAATGATTTATATGGAATTTATCAACTTCACTAACATGTAGTACTAGATTGTATATTATGGAAATATTTTCATGGTGAATCTAAAAGTACAATTCTTGTATTGTTAAAACAGATCAAAATTGCGTAAATCTGAAAGATAGATTTGACGAAACCTATGACTTCCCTTTGAAAAAGTTTTATACTTTATATTAGTTTTACATATGTAATATGCTCATAGGATATATCACTAAATAGTTTTGTAAAAAAAACATGCAGGAGAAATATGTATATCCCATATATATGCTACTACTACTAAATTAGGGGTGGGCAAATAACCGAGACCGAAAAACCAAAACCGATAAAACCAAGACCGGAACTGAAAAGACCGAAATATCGGGTATCGGGTACTTTTCGGGAAGCAAATATAAATAACTGAAAAATAAATGTCGGGTTCGGATGGATGAATTCATTGTGGAGCTACATGTCACGTACTTAATTATACTAAAAATTATCATCTTCGCTGTCGTCCCCCCACAATGGAGCTACATGACCATCATTGGTATATGTATCGTCGTCGTCGTCGTCTTCATTTTCTGATGCAACTCCATCTACCTCAAACTGATCACCTGACGTTGTCATTATAAGAGTGAAAGCATCACCGCTGGCTCCCTCAATGTCATTCCTAGCCCATGCGGTCGTATCCTCATTATTGATATCATCAGTAAGCAAATCATCATGAAATGTCTCAGCCTCCATCGCCTCAGTCACATTATTTTCACTGTCTCCAGGGGGCATGGCAAAAAGGTTCCATGGCTTCGTTTTAACAACTGTAGCCCATTTAGGATGCTTCACACTTGGAACATAAAAAACTTGTTCTACTTGGGTGGCTAAAATGTAAGGCTCATACTGGAATCGAAACAGAGTAGTCAACATCTATCATTCTGTATTGATCCTTTTTGTAGCCTCTGCTTTGGTTCTGACTGCTTCCAAAAGGCCGATCAAACCATTCACACTGAAATAACAGAACCTCTTGATTTTTTTCAAAATCAACAGCAATGATTTTCTTGATTACTCCAAACCAATCATGATCAGTCCCCGAACAACAATACCACTGTTTTGGGTCCATAAATCTTTTTCCACATCTGCAGTTCGAAAGAAGAAGCCATTGATGAATAACCGACTAAAAAAACATGCCTGACGATCAGATCCTCTAGATAATGCATACAGATAATCAGTTCCTTTGCCTTCTTTCTGTAATGTCGTAATCTGTACACATTAGTATAACAGGGGTTATCGACGACAAACCAATTTCAGAACACATATTTGTTCAATATTTCATCAAAGTGCAAACTTGCATGTACTTACTCGTTTCTGAAACCAATCATCAAACTCATATCTATGGTGTTTATCAACATCACGAGAATGAATCTTTTTCAGTTGTTCAATATGCTCTCTGAAAAGGGTACAAAATTAAATTAGCCATCTACAATAAGCCATATATATAGTATACAACATCTGAGTTATACGTTATTACTTGATCCATGGAGCGGCCTCTTCAACGTTAGTAATAAGATAATGCCTGATGTTATGTGGTTCCACCATAGTAAGTTGTTCCCATTTATACCCTTTTTTAGAATTATCAACTTCTGTAAATATGTTAGAATTATCAACAGAAGGTTCATTTGTAGCTGCAGCTTCATGACGTCCTGGCCTATTACGCTTGGTGCTGATGTTATCCAAAAACTGACTACAAAAAGTCATACACTCTTCGGCAATATATCCCTCAGCTATAGAACCCTCCGGGTGAGCTTTGTTATGTACATACCTCTTCAATGTACCAAGGTACCTCTCAATTGGATACATCCATCTGTAAGAAACAAGTCCACCCAACCGTGCTTCTTCGGCAAGATGGGTTGGAAGATGTACCATGATATCAAAAAAAGCGGGAGGAAACAACATCTCAAGCTTACAAATTGTTTCAGGAATTTGTTTGCTCATCTTGTCCAAATCTGGTTCCGCCAATTCTTTAGAACAAATTCCAGAAAAGAATGTGCTAAACTCAATTAAAGGTGCAACAACCTTTTTAGGCAATATGTTACGTATTGCAATAGGAAGGAGCTTCTGAAATATAATATGGCAGTCATGAGTTTTTAGACCCGATAGCTTACATGCTTTTATGTCCACACATCTCTTGATGTTTGAGGCATAACCATGGGCACCTTCACATTCCCCAAAAACTTGCACAAGGTGGTCTTATCATCTTTGCCCAAATTATATAATGCTGGTGAGAATGTGTACTTGCTCTTTATGAACTTCGGATGTTGATCTGGCCGTATACCCATATCCTTCATATCAAGACGAGCTTGTAGACTATCTTTTGTTTTACCATCCATAGCAAGCAATGTCCCCAATATGCTATCACAAATGTTTTTCTCAATGTGCATGACATCCAAGTTATGCCTTATTAGCAATGTCTTCCAATAAGTGAGGTCGAAAAATATACTTTTCTTCTTCCAATTATGCCATCTATTTTCCTCGATGTGCTTTCTCTTATTTTTCGTCGGTCCAAAACTCACTTGATCAAAACACTCGTATTGTTGGACTACTTCGTCACCAGAGAGTGATGTTGGAGCCTCTCTATTCTCTGCCTTGTTGTTGAAAGAACCTTTGTTTTAACGCCATCTGTGATCCTGAGGTACGAAACGACGATGACCCACGTAACAATGCTTTCGTCCATATTTCAACCAGAAGGCGTCAGTGTTTATATGGCAGTATGGACATGCTAGCTTCCCTTTTGTGCTCCATCCACATAGCATTGCATATGCTGGAAAATCATTTGTTGTCCACAATAAAGAAGCTCGCATGACAAATGTCTCGTTCTTTAAACTGTCATATGTTTCAACACCATCAGACCATAATTTCAGTAGCTCATCAATCAAAGGCTGCAGATGCACATCAATGTTGTTTCTAGGTGACTTTGGCCCAGGAATTATTATTGACATCACCCAATAAGACTGCTTCATACACAACCAAGGTGGTAGATTATAAGGCATTAGAATCACAGGCCATGTACTGTAAGAAACATTCATTACTCCAAAAGGATTGAAACCATCAGATGCTAGCCTAAGTCTTATGTTGCGAGGATTAGATGAAAATTTGGGTGAATGCTATCAAAATGCTTCCATGCTTTCGAATCGGCGGGATGGCGTAATATTCCATCATCAGCACGACCTTCTTTGTGCCAGCGCATGTTTGATGCCGTTGATTCTTTCAAAATTGACGATTACGTTTGCCGCTGCCCAACAGGAGGGAACCAGGGGCCTGCCCGCTGCGGCCGGCGAGGGTGGTACGAGTGGACCATCTTCTGTACTGAGAATTGTAGGATTGAGCGTGAGTATGACCTGTTTCGCCATAACGTGTTGTACTCTATGGGTTATATTCCCTCCATTCCCTTTTGGATGCACTACCCCTAGTTCTCCCAACGCCAATGAAAAGTGAACAAAGGGAGTACTGTATATAAAATAGACTTGTATAAGGCATGTTGATGTGTTTCTCCTATATATGCATGCTCGTCTCTGATGAATGTTGCACTTGTTGTGTTTCCCCTATGCGCGCTCCTCTTTTGTTTAGCCCCGTTTGCATCAAAGGAAACTCACGGGGCAGTTTAAAGGAATAGATTCCTCCGGAAGTGACACATGTGCTTTAAAAAATCTAGGTCTATAAATTTTGGCTCACTAATAATAAAGTTGTATAAATTGTTACTTCTATACAGGTTCATAATTAAGTACTACTAGATATAAACACAGTGATATAAACAAGGATTAAAATAAAGCATACACATAAAATCTCTTCAACCAGCAACACAGTGATATAAACAAGGATTAAATACTAGATATAAACATCGACGGAACCAAACAATAGTGTTCAACGTACCATTCCAGGCAACAAACTAATTAATTTGACAGTACTAGCTCTTATGTAATCAAAAAACACAAAATAAACTAATCGGCACATCTAGTCCGCACCACATCTCTTCAAGCAGCACCTTCAGTCCGTCAGCTAGCTCCATGCATCGTCCTGCACCACCACCTTGCTTGGGTCTACCTCCATGCATCCTGCATCACGACAACCTTGCTTGGACCACCATCATTGTTTTCAGCAGCGATTAGTTTATGGCATCATCAAATCTGGAGTAATTTTTCTAGATCATTTGGGGCCAAAAAAATAGTTAACACGCTATATATGAGGAGAAAGATTAGGATATTATATGCTACCTGCGCCGTGGACAACATATCCGATGCTTCATTATTCTGGTCGTCAGGATCATTCTGCCCCAAGTCATCTGGAGCAGCAGGCAGAGGACCTTGATCATCAGGATAAGTACCAGGCAAGACTGGTCCGTGGTAAGGGTGGGGGTTGCATTTGAAAGGCGGAGGGTCCTCCTCATCACCCAGAAGGTGGTCCACAAAATAAAGACCTATGACGTAAACTGGTACAGTCCATGAACGTCCTTCCCCGCCGACTTCGTTGCCTCTCCTGAGAACAAGGCTTCGAGGGATGTCAACTGGATTATCCAGTCCATGCAATAATAACATCGCGAGTCTCGCGACTGTTCAGATTTTTGTAGGAAAACAACCTGACAAAACGTGAAAAGAAAATATATCAAAAAAACAAGAGAAACACAACATCACGACTGGAGATGTTTTTTGATTCACGCACGAAGTGGGTTAAAGGTTAAAACTTGGCGTCGTTAAAGGAGATGTTTTTCGATAAAAGGAGAATTCTTCGATAATACATCAGACACATTGTTCATGAACATAAAAGACATATTACATTAACATACTACCAACACATATATTACAAACAAGAGTAAAGAAAACATGGACAAAAAACACATAGAAACAGGAACAAAACTACTGCTAATCCTATTCTACTCGGAGGCCTCGTCCACCTCCGCCGCCGCGCGCGCCACGGCCGACGCAGCCTCCGACGGCTCCGCCTCTGCCTCCGACGGCGGCGGCAACTCCTCTTCCGTCTCCACACTGAGCTTACAGGCGACGCTGTGCAGAATCTTCCAGCGGCCCTATACCCCAGTAACCTCCGCGATTGTCTCGTGGAGGGCGTCGAGACGAGCGGCCACAAAGCTTAACCCGAACAAGTATTAGCCGGCGGAGTCCATGTTGGAGAGCTGGGGAAGCCTCCCAAGACCCAGACGGCGACAGATGAAAGATGTATTGTTAAATACATCTCGCGACATTGTGTCCAGCGATCTTGCATGTTCGACGGTGGAGGACACGTCGTCTTCGACATCTTTAATTCGGCGCGTTAATTCGTCGATGCGAGCGGTAAAGAGGCGGACAGTCTCCTGTAACCAGTCGGGCTGAGGAGATGCGGGCGCCGCCATCAGTTCCACCGGCATTGCCGGCGGCGATGGAAACGGAGAAGGAGGTTTGGAGGATGTCGATGGCCTACAGCGCTTCGGCGGGGGGCTACCCATTGGTGTGGTGACGGAGGTGCAGAGAAAGAGCGAGAGGTGGTCGACGGTGGCGGGGAGAAGTTTGGAGGCTAGGATCTAAGGAGCGGTGCGGCGGAGAAGCAAGAGAACGGTGAGCCTTTATAGCGGGTCGTCATCTAATAGCGGGTGTGTGTTGAGGGGTCCCCGTCTCGGCGTCGGTTTTTCACAGGCAGTTTTTAAGTTTATCTCAGGCGGGTTTTACTTACCAACCGCCTGATAAGATATTTAATCAAGAATATTAATTAAGAAGAAGTAAATATCTTCACAGGCGGTTGGTACGTAATAACCGTCATGGAAGATTTTTATCTCATACGGGTATTACTTACCAACCGCCTGAGATAATGCCCGATACTGTTCTTCAGTTTTCTTATCCCTTGCTTCTTTTTTATTTAGATTCCAATATAAATACTCAAACATGTTTAGATTCTGCAAATTGTGTCCAAATTCGATGATTCTTTCTTCTACATTTGTATAAAATCAACATCTACCGCATGAACAAAATATTTTAAAACTTGTATACCTGACATTGTAATGTTTTGGTAAAAATCAAATGAATTTCTACTCACATATTATTCACATTTGTGTATCTCATAAAAAAGGTCCTTCACTCAAATTTGTTTGTATGAACATATTTGTAACATTTATACATGTATGAATTTTGTTAATTTTTTTAAAAACATTCCAACATGTCAAACTTCAAATTATCCATCATTCTAACTAAATGCTCATATACATATGAGGCATTCATCAAATTATGAGCACACATTGATTCAAAAAAATTTAAAAAAATCTGAAAAAATTCATAGAGGTTGGTATGATGAGTAAAAATGTCCACTGAAAAAATAAATAAAGAAGGCATTATATTCATCAAGATAGAAAAATGAAAAATAGCATTTGTTATATGTTTTTTATGTTCTGACCAATTTCAAAAGATTTATGAAGTGAAATTTAATGGTAACCTTTACTTATCAATAATATTACAAGAAAGTGGAATTTTGCCTTTTTAAAGGACCCACATTTAATCAAGAATATTAATTAAGAAGAAGTAAATATCTTCACAGGCGGCTGGTACTTAATAACCGTCTGAGAAGATGTTTATCTCAAACGGATATTACTTACCAACCGCTGAGATAATGCCCGATATTGTTCTTCAGTTTCCTTATCCCTTGCTTCTTTTTTATTTAGATTCCAATATAAATACTCAAACATGTTTAGATTCTGCAAATTGTGTCCAAATTCGATGATTCTTTCTTCTATATTTGTATAAAATTAACATCTACCACCTGAACAAAATATTTTAAAACTTGTATAGCTGACATTGTAATGTTTTGGTAAATATCAAATTAATTTCTACTCACATATTATTCACATTTGTGTATCTCATAAAAAAAGATCCTTCACTCAAATTTGTTTGTATGAACATATTTGTATCATTTATACATGTATGAATTTTGTTAATTTTTTTAAAAGCATTCCAACATGTAAAACTTCAAATTATCCATCATTTTAACTAAATGCTCATATACATATGAGGCATTCATCAAATTATGAACACACATTGATTCAAAAAAATTTAAAAAAATCTGAAAAAATTCATAGAGGTTGGTATGATGAGTAAAAAATGTCCACTGAAAAAATAAATGAAAAAGGCATTATATTCATCAAGATATAAAAATGAAAAATAGCATTTGTTGTATGTTTTTTATGTTCTGACCAATTTCAAAAGATTTATGAAGTGAAATTTAATGGTAACCTTTACTTATCAATAATATTACAAGAAAGTGGAATTTTGCCTTTTTAAAGGACCCACATTTAATCAAGAATATTAATTAAGAAGAAGTAAATATCTTCACAGGCAGTTGGTACTTAATAACCGTCTAAGAAGATGTTTATCTTAGGCGGATATTACTTACCAACCGCTAAGATAATGCCCGATACTGTTCTTCAGTTTTCTTATCCCTTGCTTCTTTTTTATTTAGATTCCAATATAAATACTCAAACATGTTTAGATTCTGCAAATTGTGTCCAAATTCGATGATTCTTTCTTCTACATTTGTATAAAATTAACATATACCACCCGAACAAAATATTTTAAAACTTCTATAGCTGATATTGTAATGTTTTGGTAAATATCAAATGAATTTCTACTCACGTATTATTCAAATTTGTGTATCTCATAAAAAAAGATCCTTCACTCAAATTTGTTTGTATGAACATATTTGTATCATTTATACATGTATGAATTTTGTTATTTTTTTAAAAGCATTCCAACATGTCAAACTTCAAATTATCCATCATTCTAACTAAATGCTCCTATACATATGAGGCATTCATCAAATTATGAACACACATTGATTCAAAAAAATTTAAAAAAAATCTGAAAAAAATCATAGAGGTTGGTATGATGAGTAAAAATGTCCACTGAAAAAATAAATGAAAAAGGCATTATATTCATCAAGATAGAAAAATGAAAAATAGCACTTGTTGTATGTTTTTTATGTTCTGACCAATTTCAAAAGATTTATGAAGTGAAATTTAATGGTAACCTTTACTTATCAATAATATTACAAGAAAGTGGAATTTTTCCTTTTTAAAGGACCCATATTTAATCAAGAATATTAACTAAGAAGAAGTAAATATCTTCACAGACGGTTGGTACTTAATAACCTCTCAAAAAATTTTTATCTCAGATGCGTATTACTTACCAACCGCCTGAGATAATCTTCTTCTCAGACGAGTTTGAATTACCAACCGCCTGAGATAATTATCTTATGATACCCGAGTCTGAGGAACACGATGAACACACTACACATTCATTCATTCACACAGTTGAAGAACACACAAGATACTCATTCATTAACAATATTCAATCACACATCTCACAAAAGAACACACAAGATACACAGTATTTACACAAGAACACACAAGAACACACAAGATACACAAATAATATTCAATCACATAGATGAACAAAGATAGATTTCATTCATTAACAATATTTACAAAACAGAAGCAACTAAAAACAACAAAGAAAAACTAATTAAATCCTACTCCTACTTCTACTCCTCCTTCTCCTCGTCCTCCGGCGGCGACTCTGGCGCCGGTGCAATAGGAGACAGAACCGGTTGCACCGGCTGCACCAGCTGCACCGGCGGTGCAACCCCGAGGTTGCTAGCCGTCGCCTCCACCAGCGTTGTGCGGCCCTCAGGGCCAAGAATCTGGGCCATCATCACGAACAGAATGTCGAGACAATCAGCCACCCCCGTGAGGGCGTAGAGGTAGTGGCCGATGGTACCCATTCCAGGATACTCTGGAAGGGTACCCAGCCCCAAGGCACTCATGGCGCGAGACGTATTGTTGTACGCCTCTCGCGCCATGAGGAGGCGCTGCTGGGTGTTGATCCTCTCGGGGGAGCTGCAACATGGTTTCTTGCAAGGTGGCTCCCTCGGAGGGCTTGGCGGCGGATGGTCGGCCATAGTGGTGTTGGGTCGTCGGAGCGGAGGAAGACGAAGAAAAGAAGAGGATTCAAATTGAGCGACGCGCTTGTGGAGAACTAACGGGTGATAGCGCATCTTTAAGGCCGTGCGGAGTGGAAGATGGAGCAGTTGGTTTATCGCGCATTGAAAGGTCGCGCCTCGGGGAAAAGAAAGGTCGCTCACGGTCTTCGACACGTCTTCATAGGCGGTTGGTGAGGGGTCTTTATGTAGGCGTTCATCAAATTATGAACACACATTGATTCAAAAAAATTTAAAAAAATCTGAAAAAATTCATAGAGGTTGGTATGATGAGTAAAAATGTCCACTGAAAAAATAAATGAAAAAAGCATTATATTAATCAAGATAGAAAAATGAAAAATAGCATTTGTTGTATGTTTTTTATGTTCTGACCAATTTCAAATGATTTATGAAGTGAAATTTAATAGTAACCTTTACATATCAATAATATTACAAGAAAGTGGAATTTTGCCTTTTTAAAGGACCCACATTTAATCAAGAATATTAATTAAGAAGAAGTAAATATCTTCTCAGGCGGTTGGTAAGTAAAACCCGTCTGGAGTAACCATCTTCTTGGGCGGCCGGTACTTAAAATCCGCCTAAGAAAATTGGAGTTTATGTATACCCCTCGGCAGCGTAGGAAAAACCTAACCCGGGCGAAACACTTAGACGCCGTTAGGCTGCCAAAATTTCATTTGCCGCCAAGTGTTCACCCTCGTCACTTCCAGGTACGTCGCCGAGCTTCGCCGTTGCCGCCGAGTTTCGCCCTCGTCACTTCCAGGTACGCCCTCATCGCTGAAAAAGAGTGTCTCTTCTCGCCTGCAGCTACCTCGCCTCGCGTCACCTCACCATCCAAATCCAAGTGCCACACTTTGCGATTCTTGATACTAGAAAAAGGCTGGAGGATTTTCTTTTTGTCCTTGCTTGATCAGTTATAGGTCCGGAGCTAGACGCCGCCTAGTAAACCTCAAGAACGTGGTCGCCACTCTGAATGAAGCTAGCCTATTTAGAATAAGAAGATAAAATTGCCATTGCTGGTGAGCAACTTTAACATGCTTGTCACCCTCGCAATGTATAGGAACGTTTTGGTCAGTCGCCTTAAACCCTAGAATGCCTTATCAAATCCTAGAATGCTTCCATCTTTTTCTTCATGCAACACTTCATGTAGAGTTAATATGTCATTTATTATATTTTTTGTCTTATTAGTTCTAGCATGGAAAGCCCTAACAAGACTGGTCCTGGTAGTAACAATAAAGAAGACAATATGGAGTTTACTGACTCCAGCAGTTCAGGCTCCTATCACAGTCCATCGAATCCTTTTCCGAATATAAAAATTAAAAAGACTTCAATGGATCTAGACCCGGAATATGATCCTGCCGACGAGGTATGGATCACGAATCTTAACTTCAGCAGTTCAAGTTAATGTTGGTTGTCAAGTATACGAAGTCTTATAATTTTTTTCTACCTAGATTAATCGCGAAGACAATGAGGTGACATCGGCTCCTAAAACCGCAGAAGGTTCTCCAATGGATGAATCCTCAACTTCACTCAAGCGGAAACAAGGACAACGAGGTCCCAGTAAGGGTCCATTGGATCGCATCATGTACATAACAAGGGTCGGTCCAGGTGGGCTTCCCCAAGAACCACTGGATTCAGTTACCAAGTACCGTAATGCATGCAGTTTTCTTGTTAGGGAGGTTGTGCCGATCACAACCGAGAATTGGAGGAAATTACCCGAGCAGACCAAGAATGAGTTGTGGGAAAGGATAAAGAAACAATTCAAGTTCCCGGAAGGCACAGTAGAAGCTGTAAAGAAAGCAACATTGGTCTCTTGCGGCAAGAAGTTTTGATGCTGGAAGAGTAAAACGAATGCTTATGTTAAGGCCGATAAGGTCCCTAGCCCGAGGAAGATGGGAAAAATCACACAAGCTCAGTGGCAAGAGTTTGTTCGTCAAAAGAGCACACCTGATGCTAAAGCTCTAAGTGCAACTAGGTCAGAGCTTGCAAAAAAGAACAAATACCATCATCGCTTGGGGTCTGCCGGATATGCCCCCAAAGTCCAGAAATGGAATAAGATATTAGATGAAATTACCAGTAAGGGCAATCCTCACCCATTAGAAGGGTGCGATGAGAGAACTCAACGCTCGGTCTTTGCTCGGTCAGGTTTGACCAGCGAGGGCAAACTTGAAAAGCCCGACTCTCTGAATGAAGTAGAGGATAAAATGAAAGAAGTAATTGAAAAGCAACAGAAGGGTCTCTTCAAGCCGAAGAGGGAGAATGACCAACTTACCGCTATCTTAGGAAACCTTGAACACAGCGGACGGGTTCGAGCGGTCTCTTCTCAAATGTCTTGGCTAGATGGTTTCCCTAAAGATAAAGACACATATAGAAGATGTGAGAAGTTTAAGAAAACACTGGATGAAATGATTGCTCAAAAGGTCAAAGAAAATATGCAATAAATAATGGAACAACTTAGACAATCGGGACAATTAGTGGCACTGAGTACAGTGATGGTTCCGGTGCAAAAGGAGCAATTAGTATCTCCAACTGCCTACCCTAGCAGTGTTGGTTCCGTGCCAGGCTCAGGTTCAATCCATAAGTTCCCTGTCGATGATATTGCTAACGACAAATCTTGTCGTCTTCTTGTCCTGATAGGCACAGCAGGGAACAAAACCAAACAGGTTGCCACTGCTATGGCAAAGCCTGATCGTTACTTCAACAGGAATCCACTTCCGTTGTATTATGCTGTGGTGCAAGTTCTTCAGATCATTGATAATGATTATGAAGATTATGAAATAGACCACGTCACACCTGAGGGGATCGCGACTCTGGGACAGGCTGTCAACCAATTAATCCTTTGGCACCGACGCGATATCGTGTTGGACGATGAGCCAATTTCTAGCCCCGTCGCATCTCCAAATACTGCAACCCCATCTTCTAAGGCGAAAGTGCATGAAGATCCACTCCCAGTCCAGGAAGATCCACTCCCCGTATGTCTCAGCAAGGATGATATCCAAGAGCAACAAGTTGGACAACAACCTTAAGCAGTACCAGAGCAAGCTGTTGCTACTAAAGAGCAACCAGTTGAGCAACAGCTTGATGTAGTACTAGAGCCAAATGCTGGGAGTAAAGAGCAATCAGCTGAACAACAGGTTCAACAACAAGCCATTGTCCAACTTCTGACGACTACTCCTCGATCATCAGTGCCTATCAAAGTTACCTCATACAAAAATAATAAACCTTTATCAGAAGTGTCAAAATATTTGGAAACTATGAAGGAAAATATTATAAAATCGAGTGCATCTCGTTCTTCTCATGAGCCATCATTAGTAGATATCGAGGAGTGGGAAGAAGATGGTGTCATGTATAATCGGCGAACAGCTTTAGTTAAACCAGGAGTTCCAATATACAAGATTGAGGATGTTCCTCCTGAATTTAAGGATGGGAAGCCGTTCATGACATCCGTACAACTTAGCAAACAACCCGTCCAACTCATAAGAATGCATGAGTGGTACATCCTTGTCAGCACAAAATATGGTCTTAATTGCGTCACATTTCGTATTCCAAAAGAAGCATTCTGGAGCACTGGAGTGGATAGACGAGTCATTTTATTTGAAGAGCTGCGTGCCCTTTTCCATCGGGGCATGCTCGAAATCAACCTGCTGCTCGTCTAGTGCTTGTAAGTGCTCTAATATTTTGTATTTGCTTTTCTTACTACACGCATACACATCATGAGATTATAACAATTCTGGACTTCTTCAATAGGATGCAATACATGGATAATGAAAAGTTGGAGTGCAAGACAGGTATCCTTAACCCTACTAGGATTGCAAAGGTGCTATTCGACATCCAGGCAGATCGAGACTCAGCACAGTTCAAACACATAAAAAAAGATTTTGAAAAAGCAATCGCAAAACTTAAGAAGGATAAAAGGACAGAAGTTACATCTTACACAGGACATGCGATGTTTAACTTTGTCAGAGACGGCAAGGACTTTGTAAAGGCTCCGTACCACTTCGAGTAAGTTCGACACATGACATTGAAATAGCAATTATTGGTAATTGTTAACACGTGTGTTTGTATGTTTGCAGTAATCACTACATAATGATCTTCATCAAGACAACCCAGGGAATGGCAACAGTCTTGGACTCGACCGATTTCTCACTAGATCGTTACAAAGATTTCCTTTCCATTTTGAAACTATACATTTATTCAATAATTTTAATTTACGCACATTTAGAATGTGTTGACAAATTTTATATGACATTTCTTGTATTACAGCGCTTGGCGGTTTTACACGGAACGGCTTGGCGGTGAGAGACCTTCCAATACGAATGCATTGGACATTAAAACGTATTATGCTTGTCCGAAGCAGCCTGCTGGGAATGCCTTATGCGGGTATTATGTATGCGAGCATCTTCGGACCGCCGGCGTATATAGAGTGAATCGTGAGGATGTAAGTTATCCTTAATGTCGATACCTTATTTTCTTACTTTTGTGTTTCATTTTCATTGTAACTAGCATAGTTTAATACTTATATTCTCTGCTGTTCAATATTACCAAAACATTATTTTCATATTTTGATTCCAACTTCAAAATTCAATTGCTCATAGTACAACTGCTCCAAAAATACCAAATAAATTCATGTATACTCTTACTTTGATCTATACTTTGAGATTGTTCAAACCAATACATTCTAAACCTTGTTATGTGTTATATTGCAGCACACGAAGAATCTGAACGAAGAATGGCCGGTTTGTAGAAGTAATCCTAGTGGAGGAGCCGACAGGATTGCTGCTGAACTCTGTCAATTCATTCGTCACGAAATTTTACACAAAAGAGGGGAGTTCTTTGATGAGGATGGTGCAGCAGCTGATGTGCCAGAACTTTGCGACTATGCCAATAGAAACAGTTTTAGTGAAAACTTGTAAACTTTGAGATGAATTGTATCTGTAACTTGTACATATATATATTGTTTTAGTGAAATTGACTTCTGTGATGATAATATTGTTTACTTTTGTTCTGTGATGATATTATTTTTTGTTCTGTGATTATACTGAATTGACCTGGAAATTAGAAATAACAGTAGTAGTACTACATAGGTTATACCTTATCACAGGCGGTTATTAACCAACGGCTAGGAATGTCTATGAAAAACAATTATCACAGACGGCTAGGTACAAGTAAAGAACCATCTGTGATAACCTAATTATCTCAGGCGGTTACTGTTATGGTAGAAACCGGTTGTGGTAAAAGGTCTTCACAGACGGCTTGATGTAGGTAAACATCCGTCTGTGATAACACCATTATCATAGGCGGTTAGTTATGCTGCAAGACCCAACCCTGATAAGACAATTATCACAGGCAGATATATATGCTGCACGGTCCCAACGGCTCGACGCGTCCCATCGGCATAAGAGAAAATTAACACGTGTATGCCACACGAGGTCTGCGGAGAAGTTAAGAAGCCGTGGTGCAGGGACGCGTGTGCGACGTTCCACATGGATACAAAGAGTTCAATGCGCGCGGGAAACGAACCGCTCCCTCGTCTACTCCGCACAGACCATATATAAGGCGCGTCGTCGGTTATGTACAAGCACAGAACTTTTGCACTCCTTTCTTCTTCTTCCATCGTTCCACCTCCTAGCCTGGCGCCGATGAACCACAACATCCATGGCCAACCTTCCGCCTCCTAGCCCGCCGAGGCAGCCACCCTGCAAGCGGATATGCTGCAGCTCCCCCGAGAGGGTGAACGACGACCAGCTCCTCATTATGGCGCAAGAGGCGTACAACAGTATGTCTCGGGCCTTGGACACCTTGGGTCTTGGTACCCTTCCCGAGTTTCCGGGAATGGATACCACCAGCCGCTACCTCTACGCCCTCACGGGTGTGGCCGACCGCCTAGACATCTTGTCCGGGACGATGGCCCAGGAGCTTGGTGCCGAGGGCCGTAGTGCCCTGGTGGCGGCGACGGAGAGGAACTTCTGTCGTGGCGGGGTTCCACCGCCGGTGCAGCCGGAGCCACCGGTGCAGCCAGAGCAATTGGCTCAGCCGGAGCAGCCGGCCCACTCTCCTGCTGCATCGTCGCCGGAGGAGGAGGAGGAGGAGAAGGAGGAGGATGAGGAGGAGGAGGAGGAGGAGGAGGAGGAGGAGGAGGAGGAGGATGACGATGACGACGTCGATGACGACGGTGGCGACGACGGCGACCACCACCACCACGACGATGACGGCGACGACGAGGAGGAGGAGGAGGACCGCTTGTCGTGGTTTGAGAAGTTGGGGGAGAGGGCGGAGGAGGCGAGGCTGGCAAAGTAGTTTTTAGGAGTTCTTGTACATATTTCTTTTGTATTTTTAGGAGTTCTTGTACATGTTTAGCTTCAATTATGTTCTTGTACATATTTATTGTGTTTTGTAATATATATGTGTTCATTCGTGTCAATGAATACTGGTGTGATAGAATTTCTGGATTTCAATTAAGTGAATGTGCTCTAAGTTTAGTGATGTGTTAATCTGTCACAAGTGAACCGAGCAAATTGGACAAAAACAAAAGATCTTAGGGTTTGAAGCTCGTCTCGATTTGTAATTGCAAAGCTAAAGGAGACAAACAATGACTTTAAGCGCGTCTCGCATCACTTTGTGATCGATGGACATCCAATCTGTCGCCCATCGTTGTCTCCTATTTGGGTTTCTTACGTAGTGTAATTGGTTGATCATGTTTGCAGTCCATGCATGTTAGACATAGCTAGAATTAAAACACCTCGTACGCTCGGTCATGTTCAACAACACTAACATGCATGCATATATATATACCTCAAACAGTACATGACGATCTTTCAACAAAAAGAGAAAACACACGTATAACATCATGAAACATGATCATGGATCGAGGTCGCACATGCATGTTGAACATAGAACAGAAATATTATTAGACAACAGACAGAGAAGAAAAGAACATATGGAACAGGTGTGAAGGATTAGTCCCACCACGGAAAGTTGAGGTCGGTGCACCGACGTTATAAGGCATGGCACACAGTTGCAGTTAAAAATCCGAATGAAAGTAATGCGTGCAGGACTAGGCCCATGTTCGCTGCAAGGCGTCCCCTGGCACGGACGCGCGGTCACGAAGTCGGCTTAGGCGTGTACGGACGGATTTTTTTATATAACAAAAAATTGTTTTTCCCCGCGTGTGAATTTACTCCTAATGGGACGTGTCGAGCTGTTGGGACAGAGAGGATGCAAACCGCGGTTTCGAGGAAACCGGGGCCACCGACCGGTTCATAATTAAGCGTGGTTTCCTCTAGCGTCTGATCATCTCGACACGCCCGCTTAGACGATGACCCGCTATAAAGGCTCACCGTCCTCTTGCTTCTCCGCCGCACCACTCCTTAGATCCTAGCCTCTAAACTTCTCCCCCCGCCACCGTCGACCACCTCTCACTCTTTCTCTACACCTCCATCACCACACAAATGGGTAGCCCCGCGCCGAAGCGCTCTAGGCCATCGACGTCCTCCAAACCTCCTTCTCTGTTTCCATCGCCGCCGGCAATGCCGGTGGAACTGATGGCGGTGCCCGCATCTCTGCCCGTGGCGCCTGCACTTCCTCATCCCGGTTGGGTTGAGCAGACTCTCAGACTCCTCACCGACCGCATCGACGAACTCGATCGGTACCTTAAGGTGGCCACCGACGCCAAGTCCGCCGCCGCTCATAGCGTACTAGCGCTCAACGCAGTGGCGTGGAAGGTCTTTTCCGACACAGATCACTCGTGTCACCGTCTGGGTCTTGGAACCCTTCCCCTCCACACGAGCATGGACACCGCGGGCCACTACTGCTACGGGTTGATGACTGTGGCCGGTCGTCTCGACGCCCTCCATGAGACGATCGCGGAGGTTGCTGGGGTAGAGGGCCTCCTGAAGATTAAGCACAGCGTCGCCAGGAAGCTTCGGACTGTGATAGAGGTTGAGGAGTATGAGGCGGCTTGGGCAGCGGCGGCAGCGGAGGAGGCGGAGCAGGAGGCGGAGCAGGAGGCGTCTCTTGAGGCGGAGGTGGACGCGGCTATGGAGGCGGCGGCAGCGGTGGAGAAGGAGCAGGAGGCGGCAGCGGCGGCGGAGGCGGAGGCAGAGGCAGCAGCGGCGGTGGAGGCGGAGGCAGAGGCGGCAGCCGCGGCGGCAGCGATGGAGGAGGAGGAGGAGGAGGTGGCACCGGCGGCGGAGGCGGAGGAGGCGGCAGCGGCGGAGGAGGAGGATGTGTTTTCTCCCAGTAGAGTGGTATTAGGAGTAGTTTATCTATTTCGTGATCTCTAAGTAGAGTAGTATTAGGTGTCGTTTATCTTGTTCTTGCTGTCTACTATGTGTTTTCCTATTACTTGTTTGTTAATGAAATATGTCTTTATGTTCATGAACAATGTGTTCTATATATGCAGTATCAAAAAACTTCTTTTATCAAAAACATCTCCTATATGTTTGTAACTTGGGACAATCTATATTTCTTGTGTCTGAATGAATGAAATCCGGTAAACATTATCCTTACAAGTAATAGAACTAACAACAAACATGATGCATAATTAACTTGATTAGGAAATTACATCATTTAAATTGCTAACTAGTCCATCGCCTGATGCAACAGGTGCATGAAAAGTCCTTTATCCGTTGTAACTAATATCCGATGACATTGTTGATATATATATCGTATGTACCTGTGATACTCGTATCACAGGCGGCTTTGGATCGACGGCTTGAAGATTAGACATCACAGGGGAAAATGTTTTTTTGTAGTAGTAGTAGTATATACTCTGTATATGTTATCATTTCATTGCGGCGAATGTTATATATAAAATGCCGATTGTTTACCTTTTACTGGACCATAGATTTGCCGTCCTCCTTTCGTGGACTTGGGTGTTCTGTATTTACATGTCGTTTGCATTAGCACAATGATACATTTGGCGATTCATATTTTTGTTCATATTTTTTTTGGAATGTCCCACTACCACATGACTGCTTTTACATCTCCATGAAAACAAAGATGAAGGGCAGGTAGCGGTCCCTCAAAAAAATTTTCGTTCTTCTTGGCGTGCACAATTGAGATTTTCACAATTGAAACTTCACTCCGTGCACCCAAAATTCCAGTCCCGCCCATTTGTAGCTAGCCACGATGAATATAAATGTGCGTCTCCCTCTAATCCCGCAGTGGCTTCCGTTCCCGGCACACATGTTCTCCTCTTAATGTTGTGTTCCAAACTTGCATTCTTAAGAAATTCCCGTGTGAGTGGTGGTGGTGACTGTGGTACAATGTCGAGCGACCAAGTTTGACAGGCTCTACCGAACCTCTTCGTCGCCGACCCTGCCCTGCGACATTCCGGACTCCATTTTTGTGCTACGTAAGTTCTACACGATCCATGCCGTCTTTTTATAGAGCTACTCCCTCCTTATCGCTTTAGTTGTCGTCCCAACAGCTGCAGCCAGTTCATTCCTAGTTGTCGTCCCAACTCCTTATATGCTCTTATGTTTCATGAATGTCTAGTATAAAATCTGATTAATGGTGCAATCGTGCAATCAACTATCCTCAATCGTTAGATCTGCATCCTACAGTCGATTCATCTTTTTATTTTACCCTAGCATCTGATTGCATTCTACTTTTTTCCATATATAAAATACACTACACCTCTGCCCCGAAATAAATGTCGCTCCGACAGTTTATGGTAGTGTATTTCTAGTACATTTCCATGTCAGGAAAGATAACTATTAAAAACCGCATGTACTATGTAATTTCTTGATTTAGAAGTAAATGACGTCAGGGTTATCTTATCAACCACTCCCAATGTTGTACTCTCATTCCTGTGTTCCAAACTTGTATTCCTAAGATTTTCAGTTTCCACGGTTTATACACGTTTTTCTTGTTTTTCTTTCTTGGATTGTACGGTTTTTTTTTCCTACTCCTTCATTTCTAATTCCTCCATTCAAAACAAACATTTTCAGTTCATAGCAACCACACCGCCCGATCTAAAATACACATCCTCATGTAATCCGACGTTATCACTGTTACTTACTATATATACTCTTTACTTTAGGAACAAGACACCAAACTGTCATGTCATCTACAAGTAATCGTGATGGGCAACAAGCACCTAGTATAACTATAAATGTGTTTACTATCAAAATACACATATTTATAACACGTTAATTCCTTTGCATTGTATGCAGAGAATATTGCAGCACCTGATGCTCAGGAACCCCAAGATTCGTCATCCCATGCTGGTACTACGAGTATAAATATGTACCGGGCTCTACTAAATATTTTAGCATTGCAATTGTAGTTTCCTAGTCCCAGTTAATCAGTATATGTGATGGTGTGATTTATTGATGCCTACACACGCACGATGGGCTCTCTCGCCGCCGGCCACTACGGCACCGGCGACCACACCCTGCTGCTGCTCACTTCAGTGTCCTCCCCAACACGTCTCCCTCCACCATCACCACGTCCCATCCTTCACGTGTCATGATGACCCCGCCGCCCGCAAACCCCTGTCGCCGCCGGTCACTCCGGCACCGGCCGGCGCCCACGCCCTGCTGGTGAGTATATGTGATGGCATGATTTGTTGATGCCTACACACGCATGTTGGGCTCTCTCGCCGCCGCTACTCTGGCACCGATGACCACGCCCTGCCGTTGCTCACTTCAGTGTCCTCAGAAATGCGTCTCCCTCGACCATCGCCACGTCCCATCCTTCGCGTGTCATGATGATCCCGCCGCCCGCAAACCCATGTCGCCGCCGGTCACTCCGGCACCGGCCGGCGCTCACGCTCTGTTGGTGGTCACTTCACTGTCCTCCACGACGCGTCTCCCTCCATCTCCACGTCCCATCGTTCGCGTGTTATGATGACCCCGCCGCCCGCAAACCCCTGGCCATTACGGCGTACCTACATGCTATGCCCCATATGACATGGCATACCCGGGAAAAAATAGTCCAATATCATTAACCCTGTCCACTAAGAAATGTTACTATCATATAGTTTAGATATGCATGTACATGAGGGTTCATTGCTGCTTATATGATCTCAATTCCATTTTTTACACTGCAAATGTGTTGCTGATGTCTGGTAATTAACGCAAGATTATATTCATGTATTCGTTCTAGTAGCACTTTAGGGCGAGATGCTAACATGCAGAGCAAAATATCAGTATGCAATCCACCTAAATTTAATTCCTAGAACCTCCACACTGTCCTCCTAGCCTCGAGACATGCTCCGGGGTGATATCAATGGACACAGATCACCTGACTTATACGTTTTTACTGCATGTGATGCAGTAAAGATCCAACGGAATCACACCGTTGGATCTTTACTGCATCGCTTGCAGTAAAAACGTAAGTCACGTGAGATCACCGGTGTGATCTGGACATCGATCCTCTGACTTAAATGTGGTCACTGCACTGCCAAACCGAACCCTAGCTTTGTTAAATGTCGCAAGCTGCCCGCCTCATCTGTCTTGCATCCTCTACCTGCTAATACCGCTAACGGCCATGACTCGCCCTGCCACCAATTCGCCTCGAGACGCGCTCCTACTGATGTCGGTCAGACCGAACCGACAGTACTGCAGAGGATGAGCACCCGACGAACCCTCTCTTTCTCTAGCATCGCCAGCTACTGTCTTGCCTGCTTCGCAGCTGGACTGAAAATCCCCTGCAGTATTACGGGTGCTGTAGCGCCACTGACTACTGCCTGATGCCTGATTGTAGGGTATGAACAACAACAAAGAAGTCAACAAGTCGATGCATCGCCCAATATGGAGCAAAATGTTGTTGCAACGCGGTGTTCCCATGCTCGTATTTGCCGCACTCGTCCTGAAGATGGTAAAACATCAGACTTCTTCTTCTTTCACACTATTTGTACATGATAATAGGCCTGGTCAGTTGCTAATTTGCTTTAAACGTTTACCGTTTAAATGACACTAACAGAAGGAAAGAAGTTTGGAAGAGGGGTGGCTAAAGGACTTAAGGTTTCTAAATTGCACTATCTAGCATCTGCAAATAGAACGAATGATCAGAATCAGAAGCTACAAATTCAGTGGTCCGATAGGTTGGGTGCTGCGGTTGGTCCTAATCAGCGGCACTTTGTCGATGATGTGGTTATTACAACAAAAAAAAATGCACCCCTCGCTGGTGTAAGGAAGTGGGCAGAGGTTGGCGATACTTCGAAGAGCGATATAGTGAGAGACATTCTGGTTAGTGTTGTGACACCCCACATAAGTATTTTTTTCTAGCGACCTCCATCTTGTACGTTTATAACAGTGTGATATACAATGTACAGAATGCCTGGGACTTGGAGGACACAGATGATACCAGAAGAAAAATATTGAAGATTGCTGGTGAGCGCTACAAGGGGTGGCGATCAACATTGCATGCCACCTATAAGAAGTATTCGACCGATGAGGAACGTATACAAAACAAGCATGTTGACGTAGCATATTCCGATTGGTTGGCGCTTATGGACTATTTTGGGTCCGAGCGATTCAAGGTCAGCTAGCTTTCTAATACCTTCATATCCTACAAAAACTATTTGATAACACCCATTCGTGAAATTAATTCTTAAAATTGCAGTCAATAAGCAGAACCAATTCATGAAATCGAAGTACTCAAAAGACAAAACACTTGCTTGGCTAGAAATCCTACGCCCAACTTAGTTACGAGAAGGTATGAAAACTAAATCATGCTTTTACTTTGCACTGTAATCATTCAATCAAAATTTACTTGTATTTGATGTAGCGAGACCCAGAGACCGGAAAAGAACCCGATGACATAGAACTCTGGGAGGCAAGCCATGTGAAGAATGGTCAATGGGCAAACGAGCAGGCCGGACTGTACATGTGAGAAACACTTCAAACAGTCCCCATTTAAATAAATACTTGCAATGTACATGTGACTTTTCTTTTTGTATATAGACCCAGACACGTGCCCAAATCAACGTCAAGGAAGCTGAGCTGGGAGTCCCAATCCCAGATGAGGAAAGAAATAACATCTTCTAGCTTACTTATATATCCGCAACCGGTTCTGGAGGATCACAGTTTCGCGGGCGTGGTTATATGGCTAAACCTAATGTTTCTGAAAGACTGCGTATCCAGATGTCTGACCAGCTCGGCCAGCAAGTTTGATCCTTGCAAAATAGAAATGAAGACCTCAGCTCTCAGGTGCAAGAGTTGGAAGGAAGAAATGATTATATGACCTCCCAGATGGATGGCTTCGTCCAGGCAAATGAACATCTCAACCAGGAAGTCCAGGCTTTATATGATCAGATGGTAGCCAATTCTGAACAACAAGAAAAGGAGCTAGTAGACATGTGCAGAATGATGGAGAGCTTGCAAAATCAACAACAGGTAGCAGCAACTCCACAAAAGGCTTCTGCTCGCACCAAGTCGAAGATGGATGTTCAAGAAACTATTCCTAATACTATAACTCGTCGCGGTGCTATTTTAATGGGTACAATGTTGCAACTTGAAAAAACTATAAATAACATCGTCTCGCAATGACGCAAGGGTCCTTGAGCGTTGCATCAATTGTTGGATGTTTGTTGTTAAGTCGACAGACGTATCGTGTGCGAATAAATTGATTCCGTTACCACTAATTTTCAAACCTGGTGCATTAGGATTCTAGTGCCGCTAATTATAAAACGTGGCATTAACAGATTATTGCGACAAAAATAAACTGTTGCAATAGGAAGCTAGCTATTGCCACAAATTATAACACGTTGCACTACAAACATTTGGCTACAACCAAAAAAGTGTTGCACTAGACTGCTATTGCCACCACCCAGAGAACGTCGAATTACGACCATGTTGCAACAGATTTGAATATGTTGCATTACGAACCTATTTCCACACATCAGAAATCGTTGCAATACAATACTGTTGTCACAGTTTTGAAATCGTTGCAATACCGTACTATTCGCCATGAACGTGAAATCGTTGCATTACCGTATTCTTGGCCACGGCTGTGAAATCGTCGTGATACCATATTATTCGCCACGAGTGTGAAATCGTCGCGATACCGTACTATTCGCCACAGAAGTGAAATCGTTGCAACACCGTAGTATTCGCCACGAATGTGAAAACGTCACGATACGATATTATTCGACATGAGTATGAAATCGTCGCGATACCGTACTATTCGCCGCGGATGTGAAAACGTCATGATACCATATTATTCACCACAAGTGTGAAATCGTCGCGATACAGTACTATTCGCCACGGATGTGAAATCATTACAACACCATACTATTCGCCACGAATGTAAAAACATTGCCATACCGTACTATTCGCTACGGATGTGAAATCGTTGCAACACCGTACTATTCGCCGCAAAGGTGAAAACGTCGCGATACCATACTATTCGCCACGAGTATGAAATCGTTGCGATCTGTGCTTATCGCCACAGATGTGAAATCATCACAAATAACGTACTATTCGTTGCAATACCAATAAATCGTCGCAATACGTTAAACCGTTGCAATACCATACTATTTGCCATAAACGTGGATTCGTTGCAATACCATACTTTTTGCCATGAATGTGGCATTGTTGCAACACCGTTATTTTCGTTGCAATACGTTAAATCGTCGCAATACGTTAAACCGTTGCAATACCATACTATTTGCCACAACCGTGGAGTCGTTGCAATACCATACTTTTTGCCACGAATTTGGCAACGTTGCAACACCATTATTTTTGTTGCAATACGTTAAATCATCGCAATACGTTAAACTGTTGCAATACCATACTATTTGCCACGAACGTGGAGTCATTGTAATACCATACTTTTTGCCATGAATGTGGCATCGTTGCAACACCGTTATTTTTGTTGCAATACGTTAAATCGTCGCAATACGTTCAACCGTTGCAATACCATACTATTTGCCACGAACGTGGAGTCGTTGCAATACCATACTTTTTGCCACGAATTTGGCATCATTGCAACACCATTATTTTCGTTGCAATACATTAAATCGTCGCAATACGTTAAACCATTGCAATACCATACTATTTGCAACGAACATGGAGTCATTGCAGTACCATACTTTTTGCCATGAATGTGACATCGTTGCAATACCGATATTTTCATCGCAATACGTTAAATCGTCGCAATACGTTAAACCGTTGCAATACCATACTATTTGCCACCAACGTGGAGTCGTCACAATACCATATTATTTGCCACGGATGTCAAGTTGTCGCAATAACCTATTGCCACGGCTGTTATCGCCACGAGTCGGAAAAACTATCGCGACGTTCTATTTCGTTGCGACAACAACCTATCGCGACGAATTTCAACCTATTGCAACGATTTTTTTCGTCGCAATAAACCGGAATCCTGGTAGTGTCTCTTTCGTGGCTGTAGCTGTTGAGCAAGAAAAATTGGACAGTGATCAGAGATCGAAGATGATAACGGTTGCAGACTGAAATTAGCAAAAGATAGGTCCCATTCCTTGTTACAAAAAGCTTTGTCCAAGCACACCATTGTCGGGTTGACTCTCTCATTGCTCCACATATATCTCCGATTTTTCAAAGCATATTCAGTCAGCTCACAATTGTCTAAGGTGCGCCGACAAGTACCCATAAGCCGTTTGTTGAGGTTAAGATTGCTCTTGTCTCTCGTTTCATAAATGAGATTGAAATCCCCGATGCAGAGCCATGGGGTAGCAACAGTAGGTTTTATGGCCAGCAGTTCTTGCAAGAAAACCGGCTTAGATACATCCTCAGTTGGTCCATATATGGTTGAGAGGATAAAAGAGCAATTGACAGATCTTTGTCTTATCAGTATGGAGATGGAGAACTGCAATCGGCTTATCAGCTGTGCATCAAAATAATCCAGATTCCAGGCAGCCAATATTCCCCCTCTGGTCCCTTCAGCCAGCAGGGTATCAAAATTTCATGGTCCATGCCCAAGGGTTTCAGTTAGCAATTGGGAGGAGAAGTCTTGGATCTTTGTCTCCTGGAGGCAGACGATTGTAGGTTGAGATGACTGAACCAATGATTGGACAGCTGCACGCCGAGCAGAGGAATTCAATCCCCTAACATTCTAACTTAGAACTGAAACATACATTGATAACTGAAGACACCAACACCAGATGAAACATCAGCAAGGTCTCTCTGCAACCAGACAAGACACCCTCACCAGACTGGCACCAACATCTAGGACACACCATCAGATGCGTACCCTTCTGGAGCCGGGTACCAGACAACACCCCTACAACTACTCGACCACTCATAATGCAATCCCAAAGCAAGACATTAAGAACACTAGGACACAGTGATTAGTCCCCATGTAGCTGATTGTCAACTGCTGGTGAACAGGAGCAGTACTCAGTTCACTGCTTCCGCCACACATGCATCATGTGCAAGACCAGAATATGCCTCTTGGACAGTTGTGTTATCTAGTAAAGTTGCCTTACGAATAGTAGAAATGGTCTTCTTTGGGAGTGGTACCTTGTATGCAGAAGCATACTTAGCCATAACCGCCTCATCAATTGATTCATTTGCTCCAACTAGATCCATCGCATGGATCAGGTGAAGAGTAGCACGATGCACAACAGGCACGACAGACTTTTGAGCCGCTTGAAGGACACTGGATCGAGTGGGATCAGCAGACGCAGAGCGAGCTTTTGGCCGCCGGAGGCGACGTGGCGGTGGGTCCTTTATAAGCGGCTCAATGAGCGGTGGGAACAGGTTGTTTAAAAGCTGGGCCGCTTGGGTTGAACTTTCTGCTTTACTTGCCAACTCTTGTTGGGCCGACTGCATCACCGGTGCCTGGTTTGTAGCTAATGCCACCACATTACCCGTGGGGACCAGGTCTCCAACCTGGGTCGTGTCTCCATCCCGAGGCGCTGCTTCGTTACTGACCAGTTGCAAAACCCGTGATCCACAAGATTGTGGTGTCGGCTGTTCTGCATCGTGGGAGACGCAGTGTCCAACACCCAAAGGCAGCAAGAAGCCGAGTGGCGCCTGCAGAGCCGGGCTCACGGGAGTCTCAGCAGGGAACCTTTTGGTGGAGGCATGGATATAAATTCCCCTGCCCGCCTTTTGTTCAGGTAGCGTCGGGTCAATCAAAGCTTCAGAACGGCCACCAAGCAGCTGGTTGAAACCCATAGTAGGCTGCATCAGCATACCAAGAACAGGGTCTGGCCCAGTCTTCCCAGAGGCATGCACCTCGGGCACAGCTCTTATCGGTCATCTCAGTGGCACCACTTTTGGGATGTTAGCAGCCACCTTCCATGATGACATCATCACCGGTGAGCGTGAGCGTGAGAGTCGATGATGCCCCTTCATTGGGTGTTGGCGTGACTGCGATCGAAGGGGACAGCGAGCAGTGGATCGCAGGTGCCGGGGATGTCTGCCTCTAGCTCAAACAGAGCGTTTTTTAGTGCTCTTTTGAGCCGGTGTGCCTTAGCCCAACCTCTCACAGAGTGGTCGCCGCCACTGCAGATCATCAATCGAACTGCCACATGCATTGATGCTCAATCTCCAAGGATCTTGCGGTGCGCGTGGGCTCAGAGGATCACCATCCTCCTGGACCCTTCAACCGTCAGGCATTTGGCGGCATGAGCTGCGTCAAACAGGGCCAGATGGCCGGCGACTCCCATCCAGAACGCCACGAGTCCACCAAAGAAGATGGAACTTCGGATACTGAGAGTCATTCGAGTCCGGCGAGATGGATGCTGGGATCCCACTGACTTCAGAGGCATGTGGGCTTGAGGACATCGTCGAGTGGTCATAGAAGTGATCAAGATGGATGAAAAGATCCACCATGAAGCCCTCCAGCGCGATTGCCTTCTCACCCGCTGTCGGCGGCTCTCCTCGGAGTTTGGAGAGTCCTGCCATCTTAGGGAAGAAGGTGACTGTCATAGCACGCCGGAGCAACTTGGGGTTAGCAATCCATCCCACGAAACCACATATTTCTGCGCTACGCGGGTACACTGCATGCTCCATGTAGTCGACGAGGCAGACATCTCCCAATACTTGTTGAATGCCATCAACCGACCAGGCAAAGGAGGGCAGGTTCTCCACGAAAATCTTGACCTGGTAAGGCCACCAGATCGAGCCGCTGTGTGCATCCCATTGCCAAGAACTTATGCGAAAGTCAGCACCACCAATTGTAACCAGACCAGCCCGCACAGCTTTGTCTTTTTGAGCCTGGAGCTCGAACTGGGCCAGATAAGCATGTGGCACTCGATGCTCGACGGTGATGTGCCGGCGTGGGATGCGGAGTTGCTGGTGAATGGCTTGTGCCAGCTCCGAAGCTGAGCCTTTGCAGTTGCGATCAACTGGAGTGATGGATGCTCCTTTGAGGCAGAGCCTTTGGATCTCTGAGGCTAGAGCTCCATTAGCGACGACGGTAGCTTGGCTGTGGCAAGGGCGACGGTTTGGCGCACCAAGCTTAGAGCATGAGCCCTCCATCCAGCTACTGCTAAAGCTTTTCGTGGGAGTCTTTGCTGCTTCTGTGTAGGAAACTCAGGTGTGGCAAACCGGCTGCCCGTGGGGTGTGTAGGTGGTGGGAACTTAAAGCAGCAGTGGATGTTTGGCCGTTTGTTGGACTTAATCCACCATGTGATCCGTTGATCAGTAGCGCAAGTAGTGGTCAAAGCCCGACAATGCAGGAATGTCTCTGTATCTGGGATGTAGTCAATAATGTGCACGTTAGTTCCTAGTTTAGTGGATCACAAGTTAGTTAGACAGGGAGTCTTGCTTTTATTTAAACAGTTGTAATCGTCAGTGTTAAAAGAGTACTAGAGCGAATGAAAATAAGCCTGCGAAGTGCTCCACATACTCTCTTTTTCCTACTATCTTGTCTCACTCATACTCTGCTCCTCGACTGTGTAGGACCGAAGAACACGTGAAAAGCCACCAGAGGGGGGTGAATGGTAGATTAAAACTTTTTCAGCGGAAGCAATAAAAACCCCTCGGCCGAAAAACAATCTGTTAATGAAATCGTCTGTGAGACTAATCCAAACTTGTTTCACCATGACAAAAGTGATAGATATAAGAGAGAATCAAGTCACGAAGACGACACAACAAGAATCACTCAAATCCGTTGAGATAAACTCAAGTTACGATCGAAAGATCGAACAAAGGTCAGTCTGTTCTACCGAGTAAAAAAACATATCTGCAATACTGCAAAGAAACTCGTCAAGATCAAAAACCACAAATCCAATGACCATGAAATTTTTACAGATGATAGAAAATCAAGTTTTGAAGACAACCCAAAAAGAATCACGTAATAGGATCTGTAAACCTCGAGTTATGATAAAACCACCAAAGCAAGGTAGTGCTATGCAGAAACTCAACGAGAAAGACTTGAAGAAAACAAGTCGGATGAACAAGGCACAAAAGTTCCTTTCAACTAAGAATTTTATTCAATAGAACACAAGAGGAACAGCCCCAAAGTCGTGCACCACGAGCTCGGGCCTCCCTTGCTTATATAACCATCCCTTAGGAACCTAACTAAGACTTTAATCCTACTCAGTTCACGAATCGAAACTTTCTATAACAGCTCAAGATTCTTCTATACGTGGATAGAAGCAATTTTAAGACTTACAAACACCTTAGGAACATATCCCATATTCCTAAAACAACTCAAATTCGTGACCCACACGAAATCCTATCATAACCAACTCAAAACATTCCATAATTGAGTCAAACACGACTCAGCCGCAGTCTGAGTCCATAACATAGTCGGTTGGACCTTTCCAACCAATTCTTTATGTCCACATCTCTTCATCATGCCTCGGAACCATGTAGCCACGTCCATGCACTCCTTGCGCACGTGCAAACATCTTCCAACAACGTCCCCGATACCTTCATATGCATTGTTCTTGTTTCAAACATGTTGCGCAACCTCCCGATCAACTCAACCACAATTCCTTCCGAACTTGGTTGTTGAACCCCATCTTCTCCCTAAGACTAGTTCAATGGATCCCATCGCCAGCCATGTCTTGAACTCAAGCAACACCTGCACATGAATAAACAACCAATACTTCCGAGCACAAGTCCTCGACTTGACTCACGTTAGTTCTGAAACTACAACATCTTACGTGAGCACCTCACATAAGCATGTTGTAAACCATAGAAAATTGATATCAGCCTTAACCAACATAACACACCAAAAACTTAGTAAAAGAATACTAAGCAAACTTTCCATAAGTGTAAAGCAAGTTTGAAACATTGCAAGATAAAAGCATAACCACTGCAAACAAGCTTCGAACCTTGCCAAAGCTAACCGGACCTTGAACCGGAGGTTACCAAAGCTAGCAGGACCTAACACCGGAGATTACCAAAGCTAGTCGAACTTAGAGCCGGAGCTAACCAAAGCTAGTGGGACCTAGAGCCAAAGCTAACCAAAGCTAGTCTGTCGGTACCCTGCGTACCGAATACTGCTTGGGACTGCATAAAGAGCAAAGGAACTTCACCTGTATGAGTTGAATACCTCCGAAGGCCCCACATGTCATACGGGACCGGACCTGCCTCCCTTCTATGGTTAGTCCCAGTGCTGCCACGCGTATCCTGCAACCGGAGCTACATCCCACACATGGGATAGCTCCGGGCTAAATACCTGTGCGATACCCCCGGACCTAACCCCCAACAGAGGGAAGCTCTGGTACCGACATATGTACAACAGCACCGAACCTACCCGTCCCAGACGGTAAGCTCTGGAGCTGCCACGCGTCCAACCGTCGGACCTTCAACCTCAACAGACAGAGTGGTGGACTTCCAACGGTTCGGACCTTCAACAATTAAAGACTTCAAGACCCGATTAAGTGTCATTAATACCATCTTAATGACACACGATCGAAGGGCCCTTAATATCAGTAATGCCACTATCAAGGCGCGTTACCATACTATTAAGGGTAATTAAGCTCATTAATTGTGTATTAAACATCAGTTACCGCCAGGGACACATGTCGGGCCAGGCTAACAATGTAACGGTCAGTCCTTGTACTATAAAAGGACTGACCGAGCGATACACAGGGGAGGCGGGCAGACTCGGCTCAGACACAAGCAAACAAGCTCTCAGACGCTCAATACAACAACTACACACCCCGTGGAGTAGGGTATTACGCTTAGGCGGCCCGAACCACGTAAATTATCGTGTCAACTTGCCATCGTGTTCTGAATCTCTGTGCGCCCACAACCGAACTACAAACTTCGCTGTTTTCCAACGGTAGTACCAGGAGAATTGCCGGAACCAAACTCCGACAGTTGGCGCGCTAGGTAGGGGGGCACCCGAGATTCAAGGATGGTGAACTCTGTTGCTGGATCGTTCAACGGCAACCCTGCTGCGCAACCTGCTGGAGGCAACCCCTCGAACATGTAGCAGCCAGCAGGTGTTGTGGCTCCAGCAGGAGTCATGCCACCACCGCCACCGTCCGCACCAGTGAATCAAGCTGGACAGCGAGATGGGGCGTCCGCTTTGATCACTGCATCGGCGAACAACAATCCTGAACACGCGCTCCATGTTGCGCGTGCTCTTCTCCATCATCCATCGCCTCCAGGAGCATCCCAGGGTGCAATGGAGCAGTGGAGAGCTGATGTGGAACATTTGGTTGCAGCAGCAGCCAATCGCATCAGCAACCAAGGTCCTCCCCCCTTGGGGCGGCCCCATCGCAGCATCAGACTATGTCGGGTAGACTTGGTCCACACGCTTCACAACACAGGAGGCGTGCTGCGTCTCAACAGGCGACGCCGCTGCCTCCCGGGGCACGACGTACCCATACGGTAACCAGGCTTTCGACTCACGACCTCCGGGCGGAGCTTGATCGCCGTTACCGTCAATAGGACGACCGCGTCCATATCGAGCGTGCTCGCGAGAGGTGAGAGGCTCGGGACAGTACTGCTCCTGAGGGAGTAGGAGGAGGCTGTTTTGCCCTGGCCATGCACCTACGAATGGTCAGATGGCCGCAGGAGTTCCGGCCTCACCCGCCGGAGAAATTTGACGGGATTGTCAATCCCGCTGAGTTTCTCCAAATCTACTCCACCGCAATCCTTGCAGCTGGAGGCAATGAGGCCGTTATGGCCAATTATTTCTTGGTGGCTTTGACTGGGACCGCCAGGTCTTGGTTTATGAGCCTCCCGCCCGACTCCATCAACAGTTGGGCGGAACTGTGCCAACAGTTCACTACCAACTTCGGGAGTTCATATACCCGACCAGGCACAGAACTAGACTTTTTTGCTGTCAAGAAGAAGGAGGGAGAGTCCCTGCGATCCTTCATCCAGAGGTTCTCCCAGGTACGAAACACCATACCTTCTATCTCAAGTGCTTCTGTTATTGTGGCATTTAGTCAGGACGTACGAGACAAGAAGATGCTGGAGAAGCTAGCGACCAAGGAAGTCACCAGCGTCACGGAACTTTTCAGCTTGGCAGACAAGTGCGCCAAAGCTACGGAAGGCCGTGAAATGCACTCCCAACCACCTCCGGAGGACAACAAAAAGTCCTCCAAATGTGAATCCACTACCTCCGGGAGTGGCAAAAAGAAGAAAAAGTCCAACGGCAAGAAGAAGCCGTCGGCCGACACACCCACTGCCACTGTTGCCGCAGCTCCGGGTGGTCGGGGGCCATGCCCGAGAAATGACCTCGGCCGTCGTCTGAAGATGGTGGCAGTTCCAAGATGTGGTGTCCCATACACAAGACAAATAGCCACAACCTGGAAGGCTGTCGAGAAGTCCAGAACCTTGTCGAGCGCTACAACAAGCGTCGTGAAGAAGTTCCTTTTCGTCAAAGGGAAGAAAAACAAAAAGTCGTCGAAGCTCCGGCTGAAGAGGAGTTAGGCTTTCAGGACCCCAAAAAGGTCCTGAAGGTTATTTACACCTCCGTTGATGACGACTCTGATGTCTCGGACAACGAGCGTCGAAAGACCATGAACACCATCTTTGGTGGTTTGTGGGACATCACATTCCGCCGTGTACTCAAGACAATGCGGCGGGATATGGCCTCCGTAGCTCCCACTGCTAGGGCAGAGCCGCACCGGAAGTGGATGGACACTGCCATCACCTTCGATGCTTCGGACTTCCCTCAAAACATGATCGGAGCTGGCCAACTCCCATTGATGGTATCTCCGACCATTAACAACATCCAACTCCACCATGTAATGGTGGACGGAGGTTCGGGGTTGAACCTCAGAAGCATTGAAGCCTTCGTCAAGCTTCAGCTCCGTCCTTCGAACCTTCACCCCTCCCGACTTTTCTCTGGAGTAGGTCTGGGGGCCATAACTCAACTCGGTGCCATTACTCTCCCGGTGACCTTCGAGACTCGAGAGAATTACCGCACTGAGAAGTTGGTCTTCGACGTGGCGTAGATCAACTTACCATTCAACGCCGTCTTGGGCAGGCCAACCTTGTACAAATTCATGGCTGCTGCTCATTATGTCTATTTGGTGTTAAATATGCCAACACCAGCAGGTGTTCTCTGGATCCGCGGAGATTGCACCGCCAGAGTTACTTCTCTAGAAGAACTCCATGCACTTGCTACAGCGCAGGAGGAAGAATCCAGAAAGGAGCAAGCTCTGAAACCCCCAAGCATTCATCATCAAGGATCAACCTCTGCACCTCGTGTGCAACCAAGCGGCGACACCGACATTCCCATCAAAGTCGTCCAAATCGGTTCCGACGCTACTCAGACCACCCATATATCGGGAGGTCTGAATGACAAATAAGAACTCGCACTCATCACTTTCCTCCGGGCTAATGTCGATGTGTTTGCCTAGCAACCATCACAAATGCCTGGGATCCATAGTGAAGTGACTGAGCACAATCTGAAGATTTATCCCGATGCTCGGCCTGTACATCAGAACCCTCGAAAGCAATCTGTATAGCGACAGAACTTCATACGTCAAGAAGTGAAGAAGTTGCTTGAAACTGGATTCATCCGAGAAGTCTTCCACCCGAAATGGCTGGCAAACCCAGTTGTTGTACCCAAGGCTGGCGGGAAGCTTCAGATGTGTATCGACTACACTACACTGAATAAGGCATGTCCAAAAGATCCATTCCCACTACCTAGAATAGATTAGATAGTGGATTTCACCTCCGGGTGTGAATTATTGTGTTTCCTAGACACATATTCTGGGTACCATCAAATCAGAATGTCTAAGGACGATGAAGAGCATACTTCCTTCATCACAGTTGATGGATTATATTATTACACTGCCATGCCATTCAGTCTCAGAAACGCTGCTTCAACATTTGTACGAGCTATGTACAAAACTTTTGGAGAGCTTATCAGAGATGTAGTAGAAGTGTACATCGATGACATCGTCGTCAAGATCATGAATAAGGAGTCATTACTTGACACCTTGCAAGATGTCTTCGACAAGTTGCGAGTCACACGCACGAAGCTGAACCCAGGCAAGTGTGTCTTTGGGGTTAGCTCTGAAAAGCTTCTTGGATTCTTGGTGAACCACCGAGGAATAGAAGCAAATCCGGCGAAGATTAAATCTATTGAAGACACGCGACCGCCAGCTCGCATCAAGGATGTCCAGAAGCTGACTGGATGTCTAGCTGCCCTCAGCCGGTTTATCTCAAGATTGGTGGAACGGGCGCTACCCTTCTTCAAGTTATTGAGGAAGTTCGAACCATTCCAATGGTCTAAAGAAGCAGAAAAGGCATTCTAGGAGCTAAAGCAGCTCCTCACCACTCTACCAACCTTGGTAGCTCCGAATCCTGGTGAGCCACTTCTGCTTTACATTTCGGCAACTGACGAAGTTGTCAGCATGGTCCTGGTTGTGGAAAGACCAGAACCACACCCACTTCAGGAGTCCAGACCCCTCCGGGAGGGTCCGGAGCTACCTGAAGGCGGTTGTGGAAAGACCAGAACCACACCCACTTCAGGAGTCCAGACCCCTCCAGGAGGGTCCGGAGCTACCTGAAGGCGAGTCTGGGTCCCAGCTCCCAGACCCATATCCTTAAGGCGAGATGCCAGAGGAGCCGCCTCTTTCAAGTGGAGGAGTCACAGTTGCTGAACAAGAAGATCCATACCCCTCTGGGAAGGTCCGGATCACTTCAGAAGAAGCTCCGGGTTCCTCCAGCAGGAACCCAGAGGTCCCCGAAGAAGGTTCGGACCCCTCCGAGAGGGTTTGGGTTGATGAGGAGGAAGCTTCAGGCCCCTTCGGGGGGGGGGGGGGGGTCTGGACAGTCCAACGCCCAGTGTACTTCATCAGCGAAGTACTCCATGATGCCAAGACTCGATACCTGGAGGTGCATAAGCTGCTCTACGCAGTTATTAATGCTTCTAGGAAGCTCCAACACTACTTTCAAGCTCACAAGATTTCAGTGGTAACTTCTTATCCACTGCGTGCAATCTTGCATAACCCCAACTCTACTGGGAACATTGCAAAGTGGGCAGCGGAATTGGCTGAGTTCGACCGTGAATTCGTCCCAAGACAAGCGATCAAGAGTCAAGCATTGGCGGACTTTGTGGCGGAATAGACCCCCTCTCCATCAAATCCTGGGGGCCCCAGTGAGCAGAAGCTGGAACCCAAGGTTCCGATTTTCACCGAGCCTCACTGGACTCTCTACTTCAACGGCTCCGTGCAGAAGTAGGGGGCCGGAGCTGGTGTCCTTCTCCTCGCTCCGACCGGGAAGAAGGTCAAATACATGGTTCACCTTGACTTCAAGGCGACCAACAATATGGCGGAGTATGAAGCACTAATCTATGGGCTCAAGGTGGCACTATCATATGGTGTCAAGCAGCTCTTGGTAAAGGGTGATTCGCAGCTCGTCATAAAACAAGTCAAAGGTGAATGCTGCTGCAACAAACCTCAACTAGCTGCATACCTACTTGAATTCCAGAAGCTTCAGAAGGACTTTGACATCCTGGATATTTGCCATTTCTAGTGTCTCAACAATGCTGAAGCCGACGAACTCTCAACGAAAGCTTCAACTGGAGCTCTGGCTCCCGACGGAACCTTCGTTCGGAGATTGTCAAGACCAACAACTTAGCCCGCTGAACTGAGTGAAGGGGGCGAGACTAGCACCTCGAAGCTGGCGGTCTCGATGGCCCTGTTACCATGGCGTCCATCAACAGTCGTAGGTGCTGCCGAAAGCTCCGAGCAACCCAGCATGCAAGACTGAAATACTCAATTTAGCTCTGATGCATGGATCTCGGAGATCTGGAGCTACTTGAATGACAATTTCCTTCCTGAAGATAATGTATCTGCTGACCAAATAGACAGATTGGCTAAAAGATACACACTGGTAGAAGAGGATCTCTACCAGTGTGGTGCCAATGGCGTCCTAATGCAGTGCATTACAAGGGAAGAAGGTTGTGAGCTCCTTCTAGAAATCCATGGAGGCGAGTGTGGGAACCACGCGTCCTCCCGCACGTTGGTCAGTAAAGCCTTCCAGCATGGTTTTTACTGGCCTATAGCACTCCAGAATGCAACTGAGCTAGTGAAGAAATGCGAAGCATGCTAGTTCCATGCGAATCAAATTCACACATCAGCTCAGCCTCTACAAATGATACCTCCTCCATGGCCATGCGCTATGTGGGGGATGGATATTTTGGGACCTTTCCCAAGAGCCATCGGAGGTTACAAGTTCCTGTATGTTGCCATCGACAAGTTCACCAAATGGTCGGAAGCAATTCCAGTTGTGACAATAAACAAGCAATCAGCTATCAATTTCTTGTAGTCCATCGTATGCAGATTTGGAGTCACAAACAAGATCATAACTGGTAATGGGACCCAATTCACAAGCTCTGCATTCCAAGGATATTGCAAAGACCTCGGCATTCAAGTCAGCTACACCTCAGTAGCTCACCCGGCAAGCAATGGCCAAGATGAGAGATCAAATGAAGAAATCCTAAAAGTACTCAAGACGCGCACATATGAGCGCCTGAAAAAACATGGAGCCAACTAGATCGAAGAGCTTCCGCCCACCTTGTGGGCAAACAGGACAACTCCAAATCGGTCAACTAGAGAGACACCCTTCTTCCTGGTGTACGGAGTTGAAGCAGTCCTTCCTCCAGAAATCACCTTTGTGTCGCTCCGGGTCCGGACCTTCGATGATGCCACGTAGGACCAGCTCCGGCGTGAAGACCTTGACCTTGTTGAAGAGGGAAGGTGTCGAGCAGCTGTTTGGAATGTCCGATACCGCCAAGCTCTTCGGCGCTATCACCAAAGGCATGTTCACAGCCGACAGCTCGAGGAAGGCGATCTGGTGCTTCGAGAATACAAACTCGAGAAGGGTTAAACAAACTCTCCCCCAGCTGGGAAGGACCCTTCCGAGTGATCAAAGTATCCCGTACCGGATGTGTTTGCTTGGCAACTGAGGATGGGACACCTCTCCCTAATCCTTGGAACATTGAGCACCTCCGTAAGTTCTACACTTAATATCACGGAGGTGAGTCTGTAGTTACATGTGATGTATGTTATAGAGTCATTGTACAGAGTCGGATAGCTCCTTCGGGAGAACAGCCGGACCTTCCCCGGAAGGTCCGCAAAGTTCAGGCAACACTTGTCACAGTCTCAGAACTAAAAGTGTAGCTAGCTACCTTGGGTCAAACGAGAAACGAAACACACTTAGCCTGGTTCTGTATCCTAAGAGTGTACTTGTTTCCCCTGTAACCCGAACCTATAATGAAAGACATCATTGTGTGAAAAGAGACTCCACGTGCATTTATTTTGTACATGCTCAATATTTTTTTTTCTCTTTCTTGTCTATAACAAAGTTGTGCAATTCTCAATAATCTTTAGCTCGACCAATTCATATAGAATCCAAGTCGCTTTGTTAATTCTTTCGGGTCTTAACATTGTTGAATGGTCTACTCGCCTGAATGCCGCCAAGCCAATCTAGGTCCGGAGTGTGCTATCGAATTAGCCTCGTCCTGCACTCTAAGTACGCCACTCTACCTACACCCCGACAGGCCGAAGTAAGGTGAGTCCAGGATACGATTGGACCTGAAGAACATAAGCAAATGCACTTGATTATATATAGAATTATGTTCGACCTAAATATTTATTTCCGGAATAGTAAGACGCAAATGAGTTATAGATAAGAAATGGATTTTACTATTTTTCTTGACTCCAGTGTGCAGGAAAAATAAAGATCTCATGGTGATGGTGGATGAAGCCGGAGCTATCAAAGCTTCGACACCCCCTAAGGTGGTCCGCTATCAATGGTTCAAACATTGATAGTAGGCATCGCTGGAGCTACCAAGTTCCGGCAAATCCAGGTTGCCAACTGCCAATGTGAAGAAAAGATGGTGGGAAGACTCCCTAGTGGGGTCTGCTGTCGAAGCACCGCATGTTGACAGTGGTCGCTACCGGAGCTACCAAGCTCCGACAACCCCAGAGGACTAACTGTCGACGCTCTGCGTGTTGACAGTGGTCGCTGCCGGAGCTACCAAGATCCGACAACCTTAGGGGGCCCCTACTATCGACGAATTCGGACCTACAAACTACAATTTCAAAGCGCGCAAGTCTTCAACAAAATGCTACATCCTCTTGGTACATGTTCACAATCAAATTGTGTACATCTACCAGGGGCCCAAGTGGGACAAAGGTGTTGAAGACAAAAAATGAAATTCATAAAATTCTTGGATTTGATTAATCTGGAGACAAGAGATTACAAAATTGGAGAAAAAAAAAGAGAAGATACAAGCAGGAGCTACAAAGAGAAAGTCCTAAACCCTATGGAAGAATGAGGTGACCTTCTGGGCAACCTCTGACACGCTGTCCTTGGTGGCATCTCCCTCTCCGTCGATGGGACCTTCAAGCACTGGGTCCAGTGGGAAGTGAGAATCTCGGCTTGTGTAGCACGTCAGCATGTACTCTGTGACGTTCTTCGCCAGCGATTGTCCTTCAGTTTCCAACTGGTCCACGATGACATCGCCCATCTTATTGAGTTTGTTGCCCGCCGAGCTCAACGCCTTCAACGCCAGGTCCAGCTCTGCCTCTGGATCATCCGGGCGCACAGGACTGAAGCCCAGTAGCGTCAGCGTGTCATTGGCTTTTCCCAAGAAGTCCCAAACTAGTTGGGAATCTGCGGCCCTTGAGCCTTGCACCTCTTCCAAGGATCTCTTGGTCGCCGCAAGCTTCGAATTCTCCCGGGCAAGGCGCTCGACTTCTTTGGGGTTCTGCTGAATCTTTTTAGCAACTTGCCTTTCGAGTTTACCAAGCTCCTCTTCCCAGAGGTGGATCTTGTTCTGGCGGTCGACCGGGTCTTTCTCCCGGCCCCGCACATTCTTCTCCCTGGCTGCAATTTCATTCTCCCTCGTGGTGAGGTCTTGTCCCCGCTGCCAGACCTTCTTATCCTCTTTCTCGCAGCGCTCGTCCAACTTCTTGGTGCGCTCCGCGAGACTCTTGTCACCCAGAGTCAGCCTCTTAGTAAGCTCCTTCTCCCTCTTCACGAGGTCATCCCGTAGCTCCACGAGTTTTTGCTCTTCATCTTCGAGCTTTTTGTCCCGCTCCTCAAGAGCCTCCCGGTGCTTGACGAGGCTGTCGTGGATGGCGTTGAGCTTCTCTTGGCTGTCATTCACTGCTTCATTAGCAGCCACGACCTGTTCATAGATGGCCCAGGACTGGTCGTCGAGGGATCGCGTCATGCTTTCCCTCTCATCCAGCAGCTGACCCCAGTACTCCAACCGGACCTTCTCCCTTTTCACCCACTCCTTGTCGTCGGCCAGCCTCGTCTGTGCCAGCTTGGTCTCGAATTGGAGCCGGTTGCGACACCTCCTAAGGGTTTGGCGCTCCTCCTCGAGGGCCTTGATGTCGTGGTAAAAGGCCAGCCGAACTTTACGAAGGCTGGAGCAGGCATTGTCGATGGACAACGACAAAGGGGTTGGCTTCGGACCTATCGGGGTCCTCTCTGCTGGCTCTAGCGGGTTCTCCATAACAAAAATCGGGTCCCACTCTACAAGAGAGGTCCCCTGAGCTTCCACGGCACTAGGGCCTCCCTCTGGGATAGCCTCGGTCACCGTCAAAGAAGGTCCTGCAACAGAAGTTCCTACCTCCGGAGTTGGCTCTGAAGCTCCCGCCACCAGGTCATCAGCAACCGATCCCTCAGGCGGAGGAACGGTCGCTTCGTCTTGGCACCTTGGCTTAGGTGCGGGTACCTCCTGAACTGTCACCTCCGGGGCAGGCGTTGAAGATTCGGCCGGAGCTGAGGCCACTTCCAGCTCTGGTACTGGTGCCTCCTCTGCCACCTGTTCAGGCGCCAGTGCGTTGACCTCCATCGGCTCGGGCGCCGGCACTTCTGCGACAACCGGCTCAGGCACCGGAACTTCATCAAGACTGGGCTCCGCCGCCAGAACTTCATCAACACCCGACTCCACAGTTGGGGCTTCATCAACACCTGGCTCCACCGCCGGGGCTTCAACAACATCTGGCTCTAGGGCCGGGACTGCAGCTACCTCCGGCTCTGAGGCCGGAGCGTCCATCATCTCAGCATCCAAAACCAGAGCTTCAACCTCCGTAGCTGGTGCCGCTGGTACATCTTCATTCTTGTGGTCCGGCGCTACCACGGGAGCTTCAGGGGATGACTCGAGGTCAAGTACCACGACAGCTGGCGCCAGAGCTACCGCAGCCTCAACAACCTCTTGGGGCAGCACTGGAACTGGAGCTGGAGCCTCCTGCGCAGCATCAGTTGCTGCTGCAGGAACCAGAGCTTCAGCCCCTTTCTTGGGCACCCTGTGGATGAAGGACGAAGAAACTCAAAATACGATTGCAACAAAAAAATCAACTGAGGTAAAAAATCAAATATACCTCGGAAGGCTTCCGCTCAAGCTAGCGCAGGACCTCTTCACCGGGCGCTCAGGACGGACCCTGTCGCCACTAGCGTAGTAGCTCCGGAAGGCTCTTCGGAGCTTGTTGCCGTCGTCGGTGTCGTCTTGGTTGAGGCCCCCCTCGATTGAGAAGGAAATTCGGACCTAGAGCCCTCAGCTGGTCCTGGTACCAGAGCCACATGGTCGGAGCTAGCATCCCAGGGAGATGCCGATGCTAGAGTGGTTGTCGCCGCCGAAGACCTCCTCCGCCGGGGAGAAGGAGCTGCTGAGGAAGGAGCAAGTCTGACGGACCTCCTGTCAGAATGCTTCAACTTCCTCTTGCAGCTCGAGGGCTCGGCCAACTCCTTGCCCTTGCCTACAACTTCAACTCTCTGCCTCGGGGCGGAAGGGGCACCACCCTCAGAAGCTCTAGGGATCACCAACCCAGTGGTCAAACGCCTCTCATCTTCACCGAGGTCGTCAAGCACCGGCATCTTCCGCCGGAGCTCCCTGCTGAACTCCGCCTCCATGTTCAGAGGGAGGAAAGCCGCTAGTGGAGTCAAGTCGCCGCCCTCGATGTCGAGGCCGTGCTATAACTTCTTGAGGTGAAGCTCCAAAGCTGCGCCTTCCAGGTTGGACTTCAAACCGGTCTCGATCCGGTCGTCGTTCATCACGCTGTTGAGGGCCCAGGCAAGCTTCTCCCTCTTCTTCAGAGGATCCCACCTGTTGACCAGGAAGTTGCAAAAGACTGTCTGGGGAGTCACCCCTCCTTCCACACATTGGCGGATCCTGGTCAGGACAGGGTTGGAGGCGTCCGATAGCACCGGAACTTCGCTCCAAGCTTCAGTGTCGACATTGGGGAGGCCATCGGGCAGCTCCAGCTTCTCGTGCTCCTCTGCCGTGATGACAACCAATCCTTCTTCCAGTCATCCCACTTGCGGGAAGGGAACGACCTCAAGTACTTGTACGGGCACTTCTTGCGCTTCACAAAATAATAGAAGCCAAGGTACATGTCACTCTTGCCGGTGGTGTGGATAGTGAAGAAGGTGCGGAAGAGCTCGACACAGGGGGGAATACCGACCCACATCTCGCAGAAGTGGACAAAAGTGGACACGAGAAGAATGGAGTGAGGACCGAGGTGGTACAACTGCAGACCATAGAAGTCTAGCAGCATCAAGAGAAAAGTGGAGAAGGGTGGGATCAGTCCCACTATGGCGTATGCGGAGAAGTATACCATATCGCTGGTGCGCTCCTTCTTGAATGGGAGCTTGCCGGCGCTGACCAGGTGGTTGAAGGAGTCGCTGGACCACCCCATGAGGGTCCGGACCTTCTTCAAATCACCGTCGGTTGTAAGACGGCTCTTGCGGAGACCCAACTCCATCGCAGCACAGCGGGGCAAGAGATGAAAAGCAAGCGAAAGTTTGGATGATTCGAGCGCAAGTTCAAATGAAGGCTTAAAGAATCCCCAAACGGTGCACGCTTTCCTTCTTAAGTAAGCCCCTGTAACACTTACATGGAAACCGCAGAGGGGCTGACGATACAGTTCAAAAACTTCACCCTACAAATGACAAGGGGGCCCGGGGCCACCCCGACGATGAAGTCGAGGTCCTTACCCCAGGCGAACAGTTGTCATGAAGAAAGGCGGGAAGCCCGAGGGCGGCGGCCTGACAGGGTGCGCGGAATCGATACAGTTTTTTTATCGGGAACCGGCGACCTTCAATTGCGTGAGATCCGCACGCTCAGATCTCACCTGTCGCATCCTGGATATGCACGCGGCGATGGTTTAACTACGAACTACCGCCAACGGCACATCCAAAGACCCTTGAAGACACAGCTCAAAAACCGAAGGATGGACCCACCTCCGGCAGAACGACTTCATCCAAAAGGTCTCTCCCAGAGGTGGGCCTAGGGGGCCACTATCGATACCCTGTGTACTGAATACCCCTTGGGACTGCAAAAAGAGCAAAGGAACTTCACCTGTATGAGTTGAATACCTCCAAAGGCCCCATGTGTCATACGGGACCGGACCTGCCTCCCTTCTATGGTTAGTCCCAATGTTGCCACGTGTATCCTGCAACCGGAGCCACATCCCACACATGGGATAGCTCCGGGCTAAATACCTGTGTGGTACCCCTGGACCTAACCCCCGACAGAGGAAAGCCCCGGTACCGACACGTGTACAACAGCACGGGACTTACCCGTCCCAGACGGTAAGCTCCGGAGCAACCACACGTCCAACCGTCGGACCTTCAGCCTTAACATACAGAGTGGTGGACTTCCAACGGCTCGGACCTTCAAGGGACAATTAAAGACTTCAAGACCCGATTAAGTGTTATTAATATCATCTTAATGACACACTATCGGAGGGCCTTAATACCAGTAACGCCACTATCAAGGCGCGTTACCATACTATTAAGGGTTATTAAGTTCATTAATTGTGTATTAAATATCAGTAACCGCCAGGGCCACATGTCGGGCTAGGCTAACGATGTAACGGTCAGTCCTTGTACTATAAAAGGACTGACCAAGCAATACACGGGGGAGGCAGGCAGACTCGGCTCAGACACAAGCCAACAAGCTCTCAGACGCTCAATAGAACAGCTACACACCCCGTGGAGTAGGGCATTACTCTTAGGCGGCCCGAACCACGTACATTCTTGTTTCAAGTTGCCATCGTGTTCTGAATCTCTACGCGCCCACAACCGAACTACAAACTCCGTGGTCTGCCAACGGTAGTACCAGGAGAATTGCCGAAACCAAACTCCGACATAGTCGGACCTAGCCAAAGCAAGTTGAACCTTACATCGGACCTTGTCGGAGCTACCTAAAACAAGCCGGACCTATCGTCGGACCTTGCTGGATCATACCTAGAGTCGTACCTTGATGATAAAGGTGTTTTGGTAATATTCAAAACTTTTATCGTCAAAGCCAATGTATTCAGCACACATAGGTCTCACAATCTTCCCCTTGATGAATGCATTGGCAACACTACTTAAAATCCGAACATTGTCTTATTCACATGAGAAGTTTTGAAAACAATTTCACCCCCTTTGTAAAATAGAAATAAAATGAGAAGAAACCCCCCCCCCCCTGAGAAGAATCGTGCCAAAAACACTTGTGAATATGTGAATATGTGTAACGTGTGATCATTTCTCCCCGTTTGACAATGTATTCAGCAAGGTACAAAAGAGAAATTTTAATTGTTATGAGCATATTATAACATATGCATATAAAACAAAGCTCATCCAAGTCATACTATCAAGTAACTTACAATATCACAACAATGATATACATAAAGTAGTGTAAGCCATGCTAGAGATCAAATGTAATTTTCAATTTAAGCAAGTCATGATCTTAAAAACTTAACTATTTCAATACCTGAAAGCATGACACTTGTTGCTGCAATTTTTTTCTTTAAAGCACAAATTTTTAACATATGACATTTGCAAGAGATTATATGCCGCATCTGTCTTATTCTAACTAACCAAGCCAAGCATATGTCATTTGACAATCAGAAGCTTAAGGACATGATTTTAGGCATACACAACTTCTTCCAAGTTCATATCTAAGTGCAATGATAAGCCATCTCAAACGAAGAAGTGCAATGCATGCATATTCTATTGATCTTTTCTCAATTTATATTTGTTCATAAAAACTCAACATGTGAGTTGATTACTTGATTAATTCTTTATGATTAAAAGCACTTGTGAACATGCAACAAGTTCAAAACAGCAAGAAAGTTCGATCATGACCACATTTAGTGTAAGTAATTATTCCAATTACTAGTCATGTCAAAAACTACAAAATGTATAACACGAGTAATTTTGTAAGAACTTTCAGCATGTAAAAGGAATCACAAAGTCATATATGTATGAAATACTATGCTCATATTATTCTAATTTCAGATTCACACATAGACTTCCCATGTTTCAAAACTCCCCCTCAATTTAAGCCATGAGGATGCATAACCCCAGTTTCAATATGAATGTAACAAAAACGAGTGAAATCCAAAGGTTTTGTAAAAATGTCAGCCAATTGTTGTTCGGTATCTACATGGTGAAGCACAATGTTTCCTTTTTCAACATTATCACGGAGAAAGTGATACCTAATGTCAATGTGCTTAGTTATAGAGTGTTGCACGGGGTTTTTAGCAATGCAAATGGCACTAGTGTTATCACAAAATAGTGGAACACTGTCTAGATCAACTCCATAGTCCTTAAGTGTTTGAACAATCCAAAGAATTTGTGAGCAAGCACTAGCACTTTCTACATATTCTGATTAAGCTGTAGATTGTGCAACTGAGTTTTGTTTTCTAGAGGACCAAGCAACAAGTGAATTACCAAAAAAATGACAAGCACCGGAGGTACTTTTCCAATCAATCCTACAACCCCCAAAATCAGCATCTGTAAAAGCTTTCAAAGTAACGGTTGAGGAAGAAGGAAGAAAAATGCCAAATTCTTGAGTTCCATGTAAGTACCTGAGAATCCTTTTGAGGTCTTGACGATGTGAAGCACGTGGGGAGGCTTGAAACTTTGCACAAAGACATACGTTGAATTGTAGGTCCGGTCTAGATGCCATGAGGTACAAAAGTGATCCGATCATGCTTCTATATTATTTTTGATCCACGGGTTCACCGTCTTCATCAAGTTCAAGTGTTGTTGCTGTTCCCAATTGTGTCCGAAGAGGCTTGCTTTTGTCCATGTTGAAGCGCCTTAGGAGGTCTTTTGTATACTTCGTTTGATGCACAAAAGTACCCTCATTGGTTTGCTTGATTTGCAGCCCCAAAAAGTATGTGAGTTCTCCCATCACACTCATCTCTAATTCTGAACTCATCATAGCTGGAAACTTGGACACAAGATCATGAGAAGCACAACCAAAGATAATATCATCCACATACACTTGAACAAATAATGAGTCATTGCCATGCTTAAGCACAAAAAGAGTTTTATCAACCTTGCCCATGGTAAATCCCTTTTCATGTAAGAATGTTTTTAACCTATCATATCATGCTCTAGGGGCTTGTTTGAGACCGTACAAGGCTTTGGACAGTTTGTAAATATGATTAGGAAAATCTGGATTTTCAAAACCCGGTGGTTGCTTGACATAAACCTCCTCATCTATGTAGCCATTAAGAAAAGCACTTTTAACATCCATTTGATATATCTTAAAACCTTTAGATGTAGCAAAAGCTAACAAAATTCTTATGGCTTCTAATCTAGCAACAGGAGCAAAAGTTTCATCAAAATCTAGACCTTCAACTTGAGTGAAACCTTGAGCAACAAACCTATCCTTATTCCTAACAACAACCCCATCCGCACTTTGTTTATTTTTAAACACCCATTTAGTTCCAATTAAAGTGTGACCTTGAGGTGGAGGTACAAGTTTCCAAACATTATTTCTTTCAAAATTTTCTAACTCTTCTTGCATGGCAATAATCCAGGATTCATTAGTGAGTGCGTGTGATATATATTTGGGTTCAAGAGAAGCAACAAGAGCAGAATGAGCATGAGAGTTTGGATCACAAAACCTGGATCGTGTGACTCGTTTGTCGAAGCTTGCAATAATTTGTTGTGGAGGATGAATTTTGAGAACCCAGAGGGGAGTGGACACTTCACAAGCTTCTTCTTCTTCTTCATGTTCATCACAAATTGATGAGCTTGTGACTTGGGGAGGATCTAGACCAGCAATAGTGGCCATCGGTGCTGGCTGTGAATCAAAATCAGGAGCTGAAACAAAGTCATTAGCTGCTGAATTTTCGGGCAGCAGCACCACTTCTTCCTCATCTTCAACGAAAATGCTCTCCCCCTGCGGATATGGATCCGGACCTGCAATGTTTGAGCTAGTACATGTGCTAGCTTCATCAAAAGACACCTCACAAGTCTCCACATTTTTGTTAGTATCAAGTAAAAGCACACGGTAGCCTCTAGTATGAGATGGATAACCAAGAAACACGCCATCAATGGATCTAGGTTCAAATTTATCAAGATTACCATGTTTTTAACAAAGCATTTGCAACCAAAGACCCAAAAGTGTGTAACACTAGACCTATGTCCAAACCGAAGCTTATATGGTGTTTTACCTAGCTTAGTCCAAATTTTCTAGGAGTTTGATATTCATCAAGCATAGTCCTAACCATCTCAACTAAGGTTCTGTTCTTTCTTTCTACAACACCGTTTTGTTGAGGTACATATAGTGAAGAAAATTTATGATCTATTCTATTTTCAGCACAAAAGTGAACAAAATATTGATTTCACAATTCGTTTCCGTTATCACTTCTAATTGCTTTTAAAGATCTTGGGTGATCAATTGATAATCTAAGAAATAAAGTTCTAAAGTGACTAAAAGCTTCATTCTTAGATGCCATAAAGTAAATCCAAGAGTATCTAGAATACATCAACAATCACAAGAACATACCATTTACTTCCGAAGGATTGAACGCGTGAAGGTCCTACGGTGTCAAGGTGCAAAAGTTGACCCGGTTCAGTTGTCATGATTATTGTGAGAGGAGTATGTGAACATGCAACCATCTTAGCATGTCTACAGGAAGAGCACACACTTTCTTTGTCCCCTTTAAGCTTAGGCAACCCAAGTATGCGATCAAAAGCACTAACATGCGTGAGATGATCAAAGCCTACGTGACCAAGTCTACAATGCCAGAAATATAAGTCTTTGGAATCATTAGCAACTAGACACCTATGCTTAGAGGAAGACATATCAAAATCAGCTTTAAAAACTCTTCCAAACCGTGACATGTTAAAAATAAGCTCACTGTTCGAATTTACAACTTTGTAGTAATTTTTAGTGAAAAAAATTTCTAGATTTTCATCTAGCAGTTGTGAAACAGAAAGCAAGTTGTATTTAAAATTTTTAACAAGTGCCACATCCTTCAAAGTGTAGTGATCATTTACTCTAACCAAACCCTTAGAAATTATAGGAGTTGAAGAATTGTTGGCAAAAGCAACATTCTCTATACGTGACACGAAAGAGAGGGAGGAGAACCATTCTTTGTTACTGGTCATGTGGCGTGAGCAACCTGAATCCACAATCCAAATGTCCTCCTTCCTCAAATGAGTAACCTACATAGAAGAATAATACATCGATGACTCAATACTGGGGTTAGTCAAAAGGCATTTAGGAATCCAGTACTGAGTCACACGACGTCCAGCAGGAATAACACGCGAAAGCTGAGATAAAACAACAGGTTTATGAGCCAAAGCTTGAGGATTTTTGTACCCAACTACATTCCTACGAGATGTTACATGTGTAGCATGAAAAACAGTAGGTTTGGGAGCAACCTTTGCATGTTTTTGACTCATTACAGCAGATTGCATGTTTCTATCATTCGGTTTAGCAAGTGCAGCAAATTTTGCATGAAAGTTATGAGATCTAGCAATCATTCTTTCTTTTTTCTGTTGTTTAGCTAGCCTATAACAAAAATTTATGACATGACCATCTCTACCACAGTAGGTACAATGAAATTTATCTTTGTGTTCATGTCTAGATGAGCAAGCAACATTTTTATTTAAAACTGAATGAGACAACACTCCTGTAGATTTGAAAACCACTTCTTTTTGTTTAGGAACTGTTTGAATCAAACCACTTCCTAATGACTTTACAATTTTAGGTGGAAGTGCCTTAGCATGAGCATGAGAATCAAAACCTAAACCAGTTTTATCATTGCAAGTCTTGGAAGAATTCAGCAGCAAGTTTAGGTTCTTATTCTCATTACAAAACAGATCTAATGTCCTATGCATTTCATCAAGTTTATTGGACAGATCAAGGCAATTTTCACATGAAGTTTTTCCTTTTAATTTGCAATTGGAACAATATTTAACTTCATGAGAACGTAAAGCATTGTTCAATATAGAAATTTCATTCATAGCATCTTGTAGATTCTTATCAAGATCATCACAAGTAGAACAATGCAAATCAATTGTAGAACAACTAGCATCTTTCAAGTTTTTATCATTAAGTGTAGCAAGCTCTCTGTTCTTTTCAATTCCTAACTCAAGTTTATCAAGTGTGGAGGTGTGCACACTTCTTAATGAGGACAATTGTTCATATATTAAATCACATGAGGAACAAGAATCATCACTAGGAATCAAGGATTTCAAATGATTAAATTCAGATTCTAGTGACTCAATTTTAACAGCACTGTCTCTAAGCTTTTTGTCCTTTTTCTTAACTATAACAGTGGCACGAGAAATAGCATCACACATTTCTTTGCAAGTAGGACATACCTCTTCATTGTCGTTGTTGTGTTCTGCATCCTCCATACTCGATCTTGATTTGCCTGCCATGAAGCACAAGTTTGCCATATCATCTTCATCTTCGTCACTTCCAATATCCACGTCGCTTGAGCCAAGTTCCTGGAGTGCGGAGATAAAACTGCTCACCAATTGATGTCCTGTAAAACCCTTCTTTTTCTTCTTATCGTTTGTAAAGGAGTGTTTCGTCCTTGTTTGCTTTTCATCCCGGGAAGTAGGACCTGAAAGGTTAAGGAAATCTGAACAAAAATGTCCTATCTTACCACATTCGAAACACCGTTGAGGTCCGGAGCTTCCTCTCCTTCTAGTTCTCACATTTTGCAATGCTTTTGAGAACCTAGTAGAGAGAAGTACTAGCTCCTCCTCTAGAAACTCTTCAATCTGTTCAAGGGTTAGAGAGGACAACAAAGCAAGTGTACCACAAGATGAAGATTGGACGGAGCTAGGCATATCACGTTGAGAAACAAATGCAAGAGACTTGTTGGGGTTCTTACGTGAAATTATATCAATTTGATGAGTTTTCAATTTAGAATAAAGAACATCTAATGTAAGTGTACTCATGACAGTAGATTCATGAATGGATGTGACTTTCATCTCCCAAATTGACATGTCTAATGCACTTAGTAATTGCCTAGCATTTTCAGCATCTGAAAACTTAACATTGACGCTACGCAAGTTGCTGAGAATTTTATTAAAGAGGTCATCAATGGACTCACCGGGTTTCATCTCAAAACGCATGTATTACTTCTTGAACATATCTTGTTTTACCTCATTGATCGTGTTAGATCCTTCGTGGTAGTCGCAAAGTGCTTTCCACACATTGTATGCACATCGTAGGTGTGCAACACGGTCGAAGTCGCTTTTAGTTAATCCTTGTATGATCAAGTTCCGAGCCTTGTTGTTGTTGTCGACATATCTCAGATTTGTAGCTGTAACTTGATCGTTTGACGACACTTCGTAAGGCTTGTACACCTTCTCCCATATTGCAAAGCCTTGAGCCTGGATGAAGGCTTCCATACGTGCCTTCCAGACCTAAAAATCAATACCACTAAAGACACAAGGTTTTGCAGAGTATTTCTCCATGATGATTAGTAAAAAACACATGCAAATCACAAATATTAGAGCACCGTGGCTCTGATACCAATCGTAAGATCGAAGAGCACGTGAAAAGCTACCAGAGGGGGGTGAATGGTAGATTAAAACTTTTTTAGCAGAAGCAATGAAAACCCCTCGGCAGAAAAACGATCTGTTAAAGAAATCGTGTGTGAGACTAATCTAAACGTGTTTCACCATGAAAAAAGTGATAGATATCAGAGATAATCAAGTCACGAAGACGAAACAACAAGAATCACTCAAATCCGTCAAGAGAAACTCGAGTTACGATCGAAAGATCGAACAAAGGTCAATTTGTTCTATCGAGTAAAAAACAGATCTGCAATACTGCAAAGAAACTTGTGTATATCAAAAACCACAAATCTAATGACTATGAAATTTTTACAGATGATAGAAAATCAAGTTGTGAAGACAACCCAAAAAGAATCACATCAATAGGATTATTAAAACTCGAGTAATGATAAAAGCACCGAAGAAAGGTAGTGTTGTGCAGAAACTCGATGAGAAAGACTTGAAAAAAACAAGTCGGACGAACAAGGCACAAAAGTTTCTTTCAACTACGAATTTTATTCAATAGAACACAAGAGGAACAGCCCCAAAGTCGTGCACCATGAGCTCTGGCCTCCCTTGCTTATATAACCAGCCCTTAGGCCAACCAAACCTAACTAGGACTCTAATCCTACTCAGTTCACGAATCGAAACTTTCTATAACTGCTCAAGATTCTTCTATATGTAGATAGAAGCAATCTTAAGACTTCCAAACACCTTAGAAACGTATCTCACATTTCTAAAACAACTCAAATTTGTGACCCACACGAAATCCTATCATAACCAACTCAAAACATTCCATATTTGAGTCAAACATGACTCAGCCGCAGCCTGAGTCCATAACCTAGTCGGTTGGACCTTTCTGACCAATTCTTTACGTCCACATCTCTTCATAAAGCCTCAGAACCATGTAGCCACGTCCATGAAATCCTTGCACATGTGCAAACATCTTCCAACGACGTCCCAGATACCTTCATGGGCATTGTTCTTGATTCAAACATGATGTGCAACCTCCCGATCAACTCAACCACAATTCCTTCTGAACTTGGTTGTTGAACCTCATCTTCTCCCTAACACTAGTTCAATGGATCTCGTCACCAGCCATGTCTTGAACTCAAGCAACACCTGCACATGAATAAACAATTAATACTTCCGATCACAAGTCCTTGACTTGACTCACGTTAGTTCCGAAACTACAACATCTTACGTGAGCACCTCACATAAGCATGTTGTAAACCATAGCAAAATGATATCAGCCTTAACCACCAAAACAAACCAAAAACTTAGTAAAAGAATACTAAGTAAACATTCTATAAGTGTAAAGCATGTTTGAAACATTGCAAGATAAAAGCAGAACCACTGCAAACAAGCTTCGAACCTTACCAAAGCTAACCGGACCTTGGACTGGAGCTTACCAAAGCTAGCCGGACCTAGCGCTGGAGCTTACCAAAGCTAGTCGGACCAAGAGACGGAGCTAACCAAAGATGGTCGGACCTAGAGCCGGAGCTAACCAAAGCTAGTCGGACCTAGCCAAGGAAGTCGGACCTTACGTCGGACCTTGTCGGAGCTAACCAAAATAAGTTGGACCTATCGTCGGACCTTGCTGGAGCTCGGACCTAGAGTCAGACCTTGATGATAAAGGTGTTTTGGTAGTATTCAAAATTTTTATCGTCAAAGCCAATGTATTCAGCACACATAGGTCTCACAGACTGAAAGTTCTATGCCAGTTCTTTACATTTAATACCAGAGCCGAAGGTGTGATCCTATCTGAAGCCCACAACAATGTCACTCGATCGGGACGGCGGCAGCATGTTGTTCCAGCTGCCACAGCTGACGGCAACAAACTACATCACTTGGGCAATTCGTGTCCAGGCAGTGTTGGAGGCGGAGGAGACTTGGGAGACGATCGAGCCGATGGGTACGTCGGCGGTCGACACCAGGAAAGACAAGAAGGCGCGCACCCATCTTCTTTAAGCTCTTCCCGTAGGGCTAATTTTGCAGGTGGTAAAATACAGCACGATGAAGGAGGTCTGGGAATAACTGAAATCCCAGTTTGTCGGAGCGGAATGCGTCAAGGAGGTGAAGCTGCAGACATTGAAGAGTGAGTTCAATGCTTTGCGCATGAAGGAGGGAGAATCTCTCGATCAACTTGTCGGGAGGATCTCGGCAATGTCGATCGAATACACTAACCTGGGCAGATCGTTGGAGAACACGGCGCAAGTGAAGAAACTCCTTGATTCGGTGCCAGATCGGTTCATCCACTGCATTGCGGGTATTGAACATTTTTGTGGCTTGAAGACAATCACCTTTGAAGAAGCTCTCGGGCATCTGAAGGCGTACGATGAGCGCATCAGCCGAGCGTCCAGGGAGGCAATGGCGACGGCCAACTGCTCCTTACTCGTGCCGAGTGGGAGCCATGACACAAGAAGGAATCAGGAGATTCATCAGGAAAGGGAAAGGGATCTGATGGAGGCGGTCGCGGGCGGAATGGCCGGGGTTGAGGTAGAGGCCACGGGAATGGCGGGTTCGGCGACTCGGCGTCCAGAGGTGGAGGATCCAGCACTCGCGGCAAAACTCGTGACAAGAGCCACATATAGTGCTTCAACAGCGGCAAGTATGGGCATTATGCGAGCGAGTGTAAGGCGCCAAAGTAGGAGGAAACCAACATGACGAAGGAAGAAGAAGCTGAGATCGCTTTGCTGTTAGCCATGACAGAGGAGCTGCCCATTGGCTGAAACTGAAGACCAGAGCAGAAGGGTCTTTCTGAATGAAGAAAACACATGTGCAAAATTGCATTTTCAGCTGGAGGCACTACCACTGGTGATGTGTGGTATTTAGACAATGGATCTAGCAGCCATATGACTGGAGATAGATAAAAATTCCAAGAGTTGGATGAATCAATCACGGGTCTAATAAGGTTCGGTGATAGCTCTGCAGTAGAGATCAAGGTGAAGGGCTTAATTCTGTTTTCTTGTAAGTACAAAGATCAATTGCTTCTCCAGGAGGTCTACTACATTCCAATATTGCAAAAAAATCTTGTGAGTCTTGGCCAACTGACCGAGCTAGGTCACAAGGTGGTGATGGATGAAGATGAGCTAGAGGTGTTCGACAAAAATCTCTACCGACTTGTGATGAAGGTGAAGCGCTCCCCGAATCGTCTTTATCGGATCAATCTCCAGCAAGTTGAGCCAACTTGTCTTATGGCAAGTTTGTCTGATCCGTCATGGTTATGGCACGCTCATCTAGGCCATGTAAACTTCAAGGTGCTTAGACAACTTGCTGAGAAAGGAATGGTTGGGGGTGCCACTGATTGATCACCCAGACCAGTTATGCCATGGGTGCCTAGTGGCGAAGCAGGCGCGACGACCATTTCCAGTAATAGCCGAGTTCAGAGCAGAGCAAGGTATTGAGCTCTTGCACATGGATTTATGCGGGCTGATCACTCCCTCAACCCTAGCTAGAAACAAATACTTCTTGCTCATTGTTGATGACTGGTCTCGATGGATGTGGGTATACTTCATCAGAACTAAAGATCAGGCGTGCTCTGTCTTCGAAAAGTTCAGAGCTCAAGTTGAAAACAAGAGTGGCCGACTAGTCAAGACATTGAAGACAGATCATGGTGGTGAGTTTCTATCGGCAAGGTTCACTCAGTTGTGTGAAGCAGCTGGCATTGAACGGCATCTCACCACGCTGTATACACCACAGAAGAACGGCATGGCGGAGAGAATAAATCATAATGTCATGGCTATGGCAAGAGCCCTGTTGAAGAGTATGAAGGTTCCCAGAATATTTTGGGCTAAGGCAGTAAGGCACGCTGTTTACCTTTTAAACAGATTGCCAACCAAGTGAATGGGTGAGCAAACGCCGTTTGAAGCCTGGAATGGCAAGAAGCCTCATGTTGCTCATATACGGGTGTTCGGGTGTGTGGCCCATGTGAAGACAGTCACACCACACCTAAAAAAGCTTGATGAGAGGAGCCAACAAATGGTATATTTTGGAGTGGAAGATGGCTGCAAAGCGCATCGGTTGTTTGATCCACGCTGTCGCAAGCTAACTGTCAGCCGAGATGTGATCTTTGAAGAAAATCTCGAGTGGAAGTGGGATGCAGAAGGTGAACTGAATGATTTCATTATTGAAGATGATCACCTTGTTGAATCTCTGGTACTTCCTGGTGTACTGGAGGAAGGACAAGGGCCACAATAGGGACTCGGTGAACCACCAGCCACACCTGCTAGCTCAGTTGCATCTCCGATGACTCCACCTGTGGGAGGGCACAATTCTCTTTTGACATCTTTAGGTACAAATTTATCACCAGATAACAGAAATGATGTTGCACCAGTATCAAGTGGAAGAGCTTCTGAAGCATCACATGGAGATGTTTAGTCAGCAGCTGTCAGCAGAGGAGGGTCATCCTCTGGTGAAGATAGCACCTATGGAGGTCCAGTGAGGTATAAACCTCTTTCCGATGTATTTGCAAGGGCCCCTGTGGTAGAATTAGACTATGGAGATTCTGAAGAAGAGGCTCTCCTAACTGAAACTGAAGAGGCAGTATGTTTTCAAGATGCTGCTAGTCATCCAAAGTGGGAGGAAGCCATGAAGAAAGAAATAGAGTCCATTGAAAGAAATGAGACATGGACTCTAACTGAATTACCACCAGGCCAAAAATCTATTAGAGTGAAATGGGTCTATAAATTGAAGAAAGACTCATCAGGAAAGGTGATCAAGCACAAAGCTAGATTAGTGGCAAAGGGATATGTTCAACAGCAAGGAGTGGACTATGAAGAAGTCTTTGCTCCTGTGGCAAAACTTGATACAGTCAGGGTGTTCTTAGCTCTTGCTGCAAGTCAGAGGTGGGAGGTCCATCATCGATATTTGAAATCAGCCTTTCTTCACGGAGAATTAGAAGAAGAGGTTTATGTTGATCATCCTGAAGGTTTTGCAAGGAAAAGCAAAGAATATATGGTGCTAAAACTGAAAAAGGCCTTCTATGGACTGAAGCAGGCGCCAAGGGCCTGGAATCAGAAGCTTGACAGAACACTGAAGACTCTTGGGTTCAGTAGATGCACACAGGAGCAAGCTGTTTACAAGAAAGATAAAGATTCTTCACTTATACTTGTTGGTGTATATGTGGATGATGTTATTGTGACTGGTACAAGTCTCAAGATGATTGAAGACTTCAAGTGTCAGATGATGACAGGCTTTGAAATGAGTGATCTTGGTAGACTTAGCTATTACTTGGGGCTGGAAGTTGATCAACATGATGAAGTCATCACTATCAGACAAAGTGCCTTTGCAACAAAGCTACTTGAAAAATCTGGGATGGCTGACTGCAAACCAGTTAAGACTCCTATGGAACACAAGCTGAAACAACACAAAGATCCTGACGGTGAGCAGGTTGACCCCACTGAATACCGGTAGATAATAGGGTGCCTGAGATATTTGCTTCATACACACCCAGATATCTCATTTGCAGTAGGAGTGGCCAACAGGTTTATAGAGAGTGCCACCGTGATGCATCAAAAGGCAATCAAACATATCATGAGATACATAAAGGGAACTCTGAATTTTGGGTTGCTCTACTACAGAAAAGGGGGGGGGTATGAGATTTCAGGCTACACAAATAGTGATCTAGCCGGTGACAGCAGTGACAGTCGAAGCACTGGAGGGATGACATTTTACATCGACAACAATTTAGTCTATTTGAGCTGTCAGAAGCAGAATACAATGTCATTGTCATCGTGCAAAGCTGAGTTCATCGCAGCCACAATGGCGGCGTGCCAAGCAATATGGCTCAAGAATCTGCTGGAGGAACTAACAGGCAAAGAAACCAAGGAGATAAAATTGTTTGTTGATAATAAATCTGCCATAGCCCTGATGAATAATATTGTATTCCATGGAAGGAGCAAACACATTCATACAAAATATCATTTTATTCGAGAATGTGTTCAAGAGGATCAGATTGCAGTGGAGTTTATCAGAACTGAAGAACAAAGAGCTGACATACTGATGAAAGCTCTGCCATTGGGAAAATTGGCAACGTTGAGACATCTATTGGGTGTTCATGATATGGGATCACATCAAGATTAGGGGAGTTTGTTGGACTTAATCCATGATGTGATCCGTTGATCAGTTAGTGCAAGTAGCGGTCAAAGCCCGAAAATGCAGGAACGTATCTGTATCCGGGATGTAGTCAATAATGTGCACGTTAGTTCCTAGTTTAGTGGATCACAAGTTAGTTAGATAGGGAGTCTTGCTTCTATTTAAAAAGTTGTAATCGTCAGTGTTAAAAGAGTACTAGAGCGAATGAAAATAAGCATGTGAAGTGCTCCACATACTCTGTTTTTCCTACTGTCTTGTCTCACTCATACTGTGCTCCTCGACCGAAAGTTTTGTGCCAGTTCTTTATAGTCGTTTCACAAGGAGGCGCGGATGGATGGTTCGTCGACCATCAGGGCCGCACGGCTTGGTGCAGCAACGGGCAAGATGACTGGAGGCTAGGCAGGAAAAACACCGAGGTGGTTCTCTGCAGGCTGCGATCAAGAGGTTTGAGGCCAGACACCGAAAGCAGCAGCCCTGGGACGCCTTCTGAAGATGTGGAGGAAGGGGTGCCTTAGCCCGTGCACCGAGCTGCTTATCACGCCGTGTCCGGCCATCAGCAAAGGCAGGGCGATTTGTGGCACGCGAACGCCACCTTGATTTCACCACCTTCCAGCCTGCTGAATGGTCATCTTCTTCCTCCTTAACAGTTCCCGGCAGTGCAGCATTAGCGCTATCTGGTGCTACCACGACGGAGGCAATGTGTGGCTCATGCTGGGGCCCCGGCTGTTCCAGTTCTGAGACCCGTAGCATGTTGTGCCGAGTAAGCAGCTTGGGGCTTCCGTCGGAGTTTCCAGTGGTGCTGCTCCGCGGAGTCACCAGAAGCATTGAAGGCAGTTCAGGTTCGACACCGACAAGCATTGGAGGTTGCTGAGGACCAGCAGGTCTGGCGAAGGCCGTGCTGTAGCTGGCCATGACCTCCTGACTTTCCCCAGGAAGCGATGAGCTTGGTGCCAGAGTGACCCGCCACTCCCCCTCTTCCAGATCTCCAGAGTTAAGGGCCATGGACATCACTATCGGGGTTAGGAGGGAGGGAGATCTTCTGGATGCCCCGGAGCATGGGGGGGTATCGGCCGTCTTCAAGGCACAATCAGGCCAGACCGGCGACAGCTTCCCCGCCCCTTTCAGGGGAGAGGACATCTTCAATCCAGCAGAAGAGAGGCAGAGGTCATCCTCTTCTTGGTCGGATTCGTCACCCTGGATCACTGAGAGGAGGGATAACGCGGTTTCATCCTCCTTCAAGGATCCCCATTCCACTATCGGCGGGCTCTTGAGTGAAGAAAACGGTGTGCAGGTCACACTAGGGGAGACTCTTGAAGTCACTGGAGAAGGGGGGTGGACAATGGGGGACAAGGGATCAGGGGTAGGCGCCGGGACCCGTGAAGTCGCCGGCGGATGGCCTGGCACCGGGGTCGGATCGACCGTCGGTGGGGAGGCACTCGACTCTCTCTCTCTCTCATTCGAGGCATTACTTATCATTCTTACAGGACTTTTTTATAATTTACCATTCCAGCACGACTGAAAAATCATTTTATTATTTGAATAACCTAACAGACCCTTAGTACAATGACAAATTGTACACTTCAAGCATAATAAGGGACCATTTGGAATGCAGGAAAGGCAAAGAAATTTTGTAGGAATGTTTTCTTTAGATAGGAAAGAAAGTTGAGCGTTTGGAATGTGGGAATCAAGATTTCCTTTCAGGAGGAAAGGAATTGTTGCATGCAGATTTCACGGAAAGTAGAAAATCTACTCCGACCTAAAGGAAACTTAGGTCACTCTCCGTCTCCTAGACGGCGTGTTTACCAGCAACGCTTGCCGTGGGCATGAAACCGTGTAATGATCCTAGAAGGCAACCACATCGTACCTCTCTCCACCTCGCTTGCTCCCTCACCAGCTCGCCCTCCTCATCAGCAATAAGCATAACTAGGGTGTCATAATCTCCTGGCTCAGCAGGACCATGGCCTTATCCTGACACCAGCGAAGGCATATTACGGTGGCAGCTGGTATGTTTGATAGCCGTGAGAAAAAATAAAGTGTAGTGAAGATGGTGGAGAAGAACCAACACGAAAAAAGATTTTATATCGTTGAAGCAGCATTTTTACAATATTTCTATTCCTGCATTCCAAACACTTCATTCCTGTGTTTTGTATTTCTATAGTTATCACTTTTTATATTCCTGCATTTTCTCTATTCTTACGTTTTTTCTTATTCTTATGTTTTGCATTCCCTCATTCCAAACAGAGCTTAACTAATTATAATTCTAACTCTTTCCTTATGTATGAACTCATGTAAGCAGACGTTGCCACCTCCACACCGTCATCTCTATTCAGTTCATCTAGTTCCTCAGCTCACCGTTGACGCGACGTCGCTTGCACACACCGTCACTGCTGCTCCTGCCTTCCACCGAGAAGAAGACAATCAGGCGGCAAATCGGGTTGCATCATTCGTAAGAGGGACTGCTTGTGGAGCACAAATATCATTATACTAGAGATGTGCCACGTCTTTAAAATTAAATAATGATTTGTCACGTCTACGTCGCACTAGAATGATGAATTATATATAAAATTCTATAAGGGTAATAACTTATGATAGTTATTCGTAAAGAGGATAAATGACTGACACATCCGAAAAGTGTCAAATCCTGAATCCCCTCCAACAAGTTACAAGTAGGTTTTGGAAAAATAGAAGATGCCTGGACATCATCTAGCCGTATCAATATCACAGGTAGAGATGGAGATAAAGAATGAACCAAATGATTCAATGGATGCCACGGTTTCATAATCTGGAAACGCAGACGTAAATGGTGCCCTCTCACTGATTGAATTGTTCACTCCAGAACAAGTCAAGGAACATATTGACAGTGTATGACTGCATTGGACATGTATTATTCTTCCAAACCTGCTAGTAACTGATGGTGGTGTTTCATGTGTTTTGAAGCGGGTAAAAGAGAAAAGTTACAGAAGGAAATTTTCATAACAAACATTTTGGAGGGGAAATTTTCATAACAAAATTGCATGTATGCGCTGAAAAATATAGTTCGTAGTTTATTTATCAACGGGTGGAAAAATCTTTCCCCCTCGCATCTACATTGAGTAAAGTACTAATTACATCAAGAACATACAAAAAATCAGTTGGAACCTAACATGTGTTTCATTTTCACAGAGTAAGGCTAAAGCTGAAAGAATCAATCAATAGGCACTCCGATAATGAACTCCATGTCAGCTCTCTGCCACTGCAAGGTAGATGAACTTTATTTTTGAGCCTCTACCCATATAATGCTCTCCTTGTGGGTTAGGATGAGGTGGAATACACCATACTACACCGTCTCTATGAGTAATATACCCTACTTTTTCTGTTGCTGTTGTGAAACTGAGTCCCATGGTGAGACTATGGAGGTCAGAGGTCAATTACTTTCAAAGACCAACTTAGATGAAAAATGAACAATGGGGGAACTGAAAATGGGTAAGCTCACCGTTTCTATTGTGATGGCTATGGCACCGAAGGCATGATCATTCAACTTCGGCGAGAAGACGTCCGGAACATGAAGGGCAAGGAAAACAATGCTACCACTATTAGAGAATTAACGACAAAAGATAGCAGATCAAACACAGAACAAGACACATTTAGCATAAAAAACCCTTCCAAGGCGAAAGGGGGGAAATCACAGGTGCCGGTCGGCAAGACTTCACTATATCAGAAGTTTATAAAATGGAGGAGATTACAATACTTTTCTCTTATCTTCTCTGTGTGGCTTACAAGAGGTGTACATAGTGACGACGGGTTCACTATGAAAATCCTACCACCTTTAACATAATTTGAATTTGGATCATCAATCAACAACTCCAAAATGAGATTTTAGAGCTGCTGGAAGCACTAGTCTCATAGGGAATACTTCCATGGATGTGCTGGTGCAAAAGGTGAAAGGAGGTTTAGCCTAGTTGTTAAGTACTCTGAGTAGTATCACTCATATTCTGGTTTTAATTTCTGAAAGGAGTGAATTTCAGACTGAATTTGACAAATACCAAATATAGGTACTCTACTTGAGGAATTCATGTGTGCCAAACCTGGAGTGCACTTACAAAAAATGTGAAAGGACGAATATGCCACATGTTGATCTATAAAGTCCGGTCCACGATCGTGTGCATAGACATCCAAATATAGTCATCTTGTTATAGATAATAGGTTGTGAGTGTCTGCATTTGTATTTGCTTCTAATAAGTTGGCCATAACTTCCATAGAGAGAAAGATCGATACTTTATCCATCATCTAAAACAAATGTCCACCCACTTCTTTTCTGTACTCTCTATTCGTTGATCATGATTCAATTCTGATATATGCGGCTAGGGGAAAAACCTTATGTCCTATAAAGGAAGATTTCATAGTGGTCAATTTGCAGTATTATTGTAGTCAATGTTGTATCCTTATGGTGTCCAGGAAACGCTGGTTTTGCCATTAATGCGGAAAATTTTGTATCTGAGGTAAGTGAGTCCATTTTCTTTACAATACTAGACTTATTTCACATATTGTGCTCCCGCCGCCTGTTGCCCGCCGCCTCTGACAACGCTGTTGGCTCCAGCTCTACTACCTCAACACTGAATGTGGCCTAGAGGGGGGGTTAATAGGCATTTTTGATTTTTAGTCGAAACCTGCAACACTTAACAAACTGATCAAATCCCAAGATATCGGACTAGTCCGGTAAAGTGCGGACTAGTTTGGTGCGTGCGTACTAGATTGATAAAGTTTGGTCGATTATCTCGATCCTAGGATGTATGCAGCGGAAAATTACTTGTAATGGAGTGTCACACAACTATGAACTAGGATGCAGCACAAGTTAATCTTATATTCAATGTTTCAACGTAATGTAAGCAAGATTTATTGAAACCCTAGATAGATATGAAGAGTAAGAACAATTTGCGCAAAGTAAGAACACAAGCTCTTTATCCTGTGGTTTGGTTCCCACAGAGGCAACCTACATCCATGTTGAGGAGTCCACAAAAGGACCGGGTCTTCTCCAACCCTACCCTCGTCGGATCGCCACGAAGGCCAATCCTTTTCACTAATAACAAAGGGCAAATAACCGAATTCCAGGGGCCTTCTCACAAGTTGAGGGCTCCCCGAGATTACAAGATGAACACCACCAAGAACACACTCTTAAGATCACAATGAAAACCACAGGAGTGTGTTAGAGAATCAAACCAAGAGCTCAAACGTGTGGAATCTTGTCTCTCCTATGATCCAAAGTGAATCATCAAGGGATTGATCTTTCTTGCATTGGATTTTGTGGAGAGAGGTGTTTTCTAGGCTCTTGGAAGGTGTGACAGCGCAGGGGGTCGAGAGAGATGAAACATGGGCCGTGCACACCTATTTATATGGGGTTCCCAAAAGTTACCGTTAGGGTTTAGAAAGATCGGACTAGTCCATGGTGGACACCGGACTAGTCTGTTGTGCTGCGTGTAGGAAACCCTAGGTGTCCCAAAATATTGGACTTGTCCGAAGTGAAAGCGGACTAGTCCGATTTGGTTCTGGAAATCTTCGGACTAGTCCGTTGAATATCGAACTTGTCTGGATAGGTGAATCCCTTAGTGAATCTGGGGAACAAGTCCGCACTTGGAGGACTTGTTCGATTTAGGTCAGAGGGATTTCGGACTAGTCCGTGCTAACATCGGACTTGTCCGATTGACAATAGAAAGATATCGGACTAGTCCGTGGTGTTATCGGACTTGTCCGATTTTGTGCAACTTGTAAAATGTTTGGGGGACTAGTCCGCACTAGGGAGGACTAGTCCGATTCTAGTTAGAGAGATATCGGACTAGTCCGTGGTTATATCGAACTAGTCCAGTCAGTGAAAAGTTGGACTGTGAGGACAAGTCCGCATTGTGAGGACTTGTTGATCTAGTGCAGAAAGATATCGGACTAGTCCGGAGTCAGTCGGACTAGTCCGGTCCTGTATAATGTTGTGCAATGTGTGAGATTATTTGTGCTTGAGCTCTTGGGGTGTGTTTCCTTAACACACTCCATACACAATGATCTACTACACTTGGTTCTTGAGCTCTTTTCTGCATTACTTCTCATTCTCCTTTCTTTCTGGCGTTTTGTTCATTCTTTCATTAGAACCTGTGCTCACCTCAACAATGTGGTTAGTATCTCATTTGCTCGTCATAAATCAACCAAAGCCCACAAGGGATTCCTAGATGCACTTTCAATCTCCCCTTTTTGGTGATTGATGACAACCAATTCATATTTCACAAAATATGATAAAAAGTTGAGATATTTATAAAGTGTGCACATATGAGTTTGAAACACATTAAACAATGAAAACATAAGTCATATGTGCACTCTTTATGGTGGGATGCAAAACTAAGTATGTATAAATGATAATCATGATGAGAATCACATAATTGACATCAATACATCAACAACAAGCATATATGTCATTTTTAGAGCAAGATCACAGATTTCATAAATATCTTCATAAGTAGTTCATAACATTGCATCATAGGACCAATTGTACCAAAAGAGCATGATATAAGTCTTACAACCCAAAAAGATACAAAAGATAGCTCTCCTCGCAACCTACAGCTAAAGACTAAAACTCCTCTCAATCTCTCCCCCTTTGGCATTAAGACACCAAAAAGAAGGAGAGGAGGGACCTAAGGTCTTCAAGCCTCGCTGTCAGTCCTCTCGTCATCTTCATCTTCATTCTTGGGCTGAGGAGGCTGAGGAGGAGGAGGAACGGTTCCACTCAAGTTCCCAATGCCAAAATAGGCAAGCTCGGTGGGAGTCAAGGGTCCGAGCTCGGTGAAATTAGAGTCTAAGTCATCAGAAATGCTTGAGATCCAATGGGCTCGATCTCCAGCTTTTGGAAGATGTGCTTCACATTCTCCTTGACGTATCGCATATCGGCCTTTCTCCTCTTGTTTAGCTTATGAGTGTTCACTTCCGCCTTCTTGCAAGAGGCAAAGATAGCAAACAAGTACTTGAGGATGCCACTTGGTGACCCCTTTTAAGGAGGAGCCCTAGTGGCGGGAGCAGCCCTAGCATCTCCACTAGCTCTCTCTGGAGCCTCTGCACTGGAAGCGGGAGAAAGAGTATCTTGAACACTTGCTTGCTGAGGCTTCTGGGGCCTGAAGGGGGTGTGCTCCACATCCTTGACGAACTTGATGCTTGTGACCTTCTCAATCATAAACATTAGGTAGGGGGCATAGCCACAGGATCTGTTCGGCATGCAGGAGATGTTTACCATGTCATTCCAAATGTAGTCAAAGACATCAAACTTCCTGTCTTTGCTAATGACCTTCATAAAGGTCATGAGATATCCCTGAACGCTTCCAGCATCCCCATCCTTCGGGGCAATGGTCTTTCTGAGGACCCGGTTGAGCACCATGAAGAAAGGCTTCATGTTCTTGGTGGAAGGTGGGTTGAAAGTTGAGTGGGGTTCATACAGAAACTTCATCTTGTCCTTCTCAAGGACACCAATGTTGTGAATGACCAAGTTGTCATTGCTAGAGCTATCCAGATGTAGTATCCTTGCAAACTCATCATAGGTAATGGTGTACTTGGATCCATGAGTCACCCAAGTCACTCGTTCTTCCTCATCCCTATCAAAGTGGCATGTAGCATAAAATTGGGCAATGACTTCATCATTCCAGTTGTTTCTGAAGGCAAAGAGATCCTTCAAGTCATGCCTTTCAATTGCCTCAACTACCTCCACAAAAGGTGAGCAACCCTTCCTCTTAAAGTGCACCCAATCTATCCATCGGCTGCGCACCATTGGGGTCTTCATCAGAAGATAGACAGTCTTGTAAAAAATTGCATGGAAATTACTCCAGAATCTCCCATCACCAGCCTGCCTGGGTCGGCTGTAACAATCCACATTTCTGAACTTTGTAGCCGTGCCGCTGCCCTTTCCATTGAACCTCTCCTCAGGGGGATCCCAGGCCCCTTGCCTTGGAGTTGACATCTTGAGGGGGCCAATCGGGCCCATTGCAATCCCTTTGCCCTTCCCCTTTGCTTGACGAGCACTTGTCGAGCTAGGGCCACCATCAGCAGAAGCCTTGGAAACAGGCTTCTTGGCGAGCACCTTTCATCGAGCCTAGGGGGAGAAGGAGCTAGCTCGGATGGGCGCTCCTGGCGCTTCTTGCCTTGGCCAGTCGAGGATCGAAGCAAGGCTTCTTGGTCCATCTCGGCCTCGAAGTCAGAGATTTCATCGTTGGTGCTCAACATTGCCCTGAGAATGGATTACACAAGGTATTGATGAGAGTAGATGACAAGGAATTGCATTGAGGAATAAGAACTTAGGGTTGAGTTCAGAAAAAATTGGACTTGTTCGTGCATGGACCGGACTAGTCCGGTATTCAACCTCTAAAACCCTAACTATGAGACAAATGGTGATTCCTAATGCACAAATAGCTTAGCATCAATGTAATACATCCAAGAAGCATGTAGATGGTGAAAGGAATCAAGCTATTTGATCACCAACGAAGGAAATAGCGATTTTTAGGGTTTGGGAGAAAAATTTACCGAAATTGCTTGATTCTTGAGAATGAAGGGTTTGAAGGTGCGGACAAGTCCGTGGTCTTCAATCCCTGAGCAATGGAGGTCGTTTTCCACCAAAACACGAAGATTTTTTATGGAGGGTGAAGGAAATCGCCTTGGGGAGCTCGAGCGAAGAGAGAGAAAGCTTGAGGCAAGTGTGGGGATGAGGAAGATTATGGTTTGGGGGCGGCTAGGGTTATGGACACGAAAAATCGGACTTGTCCAAAAACGATCGGACTAGTACGAACTTTTCCAGGGCCTATATCGGACTAGTCCATGTTCGGTCGGACTAGTCCGGACCTACAGTCACTCTGCAGACTAGTCTGCAGGGGCGGACTAGTCCAGGCAACCACGGACTAGTCCGTGGTCACCAGGGAAGAAATACTTAGCCCATTCGTATATATTCGAAGGTACTTATTAAGAAAATAGGGAGGCAAAGCAAATCAAATAATCTTGATGAATATGATCAGTAAGCACAAAACAATCAAGCAATGACCATAATTCACCAAGATCTAGTAATTGACATAGTTTTTCGGAAAAAATTGAGAGAGATGATTTTCATAACACAATCAATGAATTTTGAAGATAGCATTCAGGTATGCAAGTTTTCAAGCCACATTCCGAGCATCAAGGATATTGAGTTCATTTCGGAGCTCGCAAAAGCGTTTTTCATCTAGTGGCTTGGTAAATATATCGGCTAGTTGCTTTTCGGTGTTGACATGAGAAATGGCTATATCTCCCTTCATTGAGTGGTCTCTCAAAAGTGACGCCGGATGTCTATGTGTTTGGTGCTACAGTGCTCAACGGGATTATGGGCAATTTAATGGAACTCTCATTATCACAAAGGAGTGGAATATGGTTCATGTTGTAACTGTAATCCCTAAGAGTTTGTCGCATCCCAAGGAGTTGTGCACAACAACTCCTGGCTGCAACATACTCCGCTTCGGCCGTGGATAAGGCAATGGAGTTTTTTTTCTTGGAGGACCAAGAAACTAGAGATCTACCTAGGAATTTGCATGTACCGAAGGTACTTTTTCTATCTACTTTGCACCCAGCATAATCTGCATCGGAGTAGCCAATGAGATTGAATTTGGAACCTTTGGGATACCAAAGGCCTAGGTTTGGTGTATGAACTAAAAATTGTAAGATTCTCTTTACGGCTGTCAAATGACACTCTTTTTGGTTGGCTTGAAACCTTGCACACAAACATACACTCAACATAATGTCTTGCCTAGATGCACATAAGTAGAGTAGAGATCTAATCATGGAGCGATATACCTTTTGATCGACATTTGGTCCATCTTCATTGAGATCCAAGTGGCCATTCATTGCCATGAGAGTCTTTATAGGCTTCGCCTTCTCCATTCCAAACTTCTTGAGTATGTCTTGAGTGTACTTAGTTTGGCTTGTGAACGTCCCTTCCTTTTGTTGCCTCACTTGGAATCTCTCCCATCATGGACATCTCAAACCTATCTATCATAATCTTACTAAATTCCTCACAAAAAGATTTGTTAGTTGAACCAAAGATAATATCATCAACATAAGTTTAACAAAAAAAGAGATCATTGTCAAAGTTCTTTGTGAACAATGTATAATCTACTTTACCAATCTTAAAACCATTTTCAATCAAGAATTCTCTAGGACACTCATACCAAGCTCTAGGAGCTTGTTTGAGGTAGAGAGCCTTACGCAATTTGAAGACGTGGTCGGGGAACTCTTCATCTTCAAATCCGGGGAGGTTGCTCCACATACACCTCCTCCTTGATTGGTCCGTTGAGGAAGGCGCTTTTCACATCCATTTGATAGAGCTTGAAATCATGGTGAATAGCATATGCAATTAATATTATAATAGACTCAAGTCTAGCTACGGGAGCAAAGGTTTCATCAAAATCCAAACCTTCGACTTGTGAATACCCTTTGGCCACAAGTCGTGCCTTGTTCCTTGTCACCACCCCGTGTTCGTCTGGTTTGTTGCGGAAGACCCATTTGGTGCCGACGATGTTGAACTTGGGTCTTTCGACCAGTTCCCAAACCTCGTTCCGTTTGAAGTTGTTGAGTTCTTCTTGCATGGCCACTACCCAATCCGGATCCTTCAGTGCATCCTCAACCCTGCGTGGCTCCAAAAAGTATACAAACGAATAATGGTCACAAAAATTAGCTATGCAAGATCTAGTAGTTACTCCCTTTTGGATATCACTGATGATGTTGTCGATTGGGTGATCCCTTTGGACGCATTGGTGTACTCTTGGGTGTGGCACTTGCGGTCTTGAATCTTTATGGTCATCTTCTTCTTCCCCTAGATGGTTGCCCTCATTGACTTGTTGATCATTTTCGTCTTCTTAAGGTTGATCTAGTACGGAAGCTCCCCCTTGATCATTGGCCTCCTCTTGTGGTCGAACTTCGCCCAATGCCATTCTTCTTAGTGCTTGGCAAGGAGCTTCTTCTCTTTCTAGCACACATGGATCAACTTGCTCCTTTTGGGAGCTGTTAGTTTCATCGAACACTACGTCACGTGCTACTTCAACAAGTTCAGAGGTCTTGTTGAAGACACGATAGGCGTAAGAGTTAGAATCATAACCAAGCAAGAAACCTTCATCGGACTTTGAAGCAAACTTTGAAGTCCTAGGCTTCTTGTTCAAAATATAGCATCTAGAACCGAAAACTCGAAAATATGAAATATTAGGCTTGTTACCGGTGAATAGCTCATATGATGTCTTCTTGAGTAGTCGATGAAGGTAGATTCGGTTTATGGCGTGGCAAGCGGTGTTAACCGCTTTCGCCAAAAACAGATCGGAGGTCTTGTATTCATCGAGCATTGTTCTCGCCATCTCAATGAGGGTTTGGTTCTTCCTTTAGGCAACTCCATTTTGTTGAGGGGAGTAAGGTGTTGAAAACTCATGCTTTATCCCTTCTTCATCTAGGTACTCCTCAACTTGTGTGTTCTTGAACACCGTGCCATTTTCGCTTCGGATGTCCTTGATTGTCAATGAAAACTCATTTTGAGTACACTTGAAAAACTTCTTCAAGGTTCCTTGAGTTTCTGTCTTATCATGCCAAAAGAAAACCCAAGTGAAGCGAGAAAAATCATCAACAACTACTAAGCCATATTTGTTACCGTCGATGCTTATGTAAGCAATTAGACCGAATAGGTCCATGTGAAGTAGTTCGAGCGGTCTTGTTGTAGTCATGACGTTCTTTGCGGGATGAGGTACTCCAACTTGCTTCCCGGCTTGGCACGCGCTACAAGGCCTGTCTTTCTCCAAAACAACATCCTTCAAACCTCGGATTTGATCGCCCTTGAGGAGTTTTTGAAGATTCCTCATACCAACATGCGCTAGACGTCTATGCCACAGCCAACCCATGTTGGTCTTTGCAATCAAGCATGTGTCAAGTTCGGCTTTATTTTTGTTGAAATCAACAAGGTAAAGCTTTCTCTTTAACATACTCTTGAATGCAATGGAACCATCACCCCTTCTAGACACGGTCACACCCTCATTAGTGAACAAGCAATTATAATCTTTGTCACATAATTGAGATATGGATAGCAGGTTATAATCTAAGGAATCAACATGTAACACATGACAAAGAGTATGTGGAGATGATATGGCAATTTTACCGGTACCGAGCACCTTTCCTTGACTATTGTCTCCAAAATAGATGCCCTCACTCGGATCCTCATTTTCTTCATACTCAACGAACATCCTTCTTTCTCCGGTCATGTGGTTGGTGCAACCACTGTCTAGCACCCATTTAGATCCGCCGGAGGAATAGTCCTACAACAACAAATCAAGCCTTGGTTTTAGGTACCCAAGCTTGCTTGGGTCCTTGGAGGTTAGTTACAAGAGATTTGGGCACCCACACATGAGACTTGGTGTTCCCATGGCGTGGCCCAACATAATGAGCATAAAAATTTCCAAAATTACTTCTCATTAAGACATAAGATGCATCAAAGGTTCTAAAAAGCAAGTTGTTTATATACAGGACTAGTTCGGGTCATCGGACTTGTCCGGAGGTCCGGACTTGTCCATGCCGATGCCGGAATAGTTCGGTGTTCTTGTGTGTTGATTTTGTTGGACTTCCTAGCTTGAGAGTAATTTACCTTCACAAAGACAATGCTCTCCTTGTTATTCTTATGGCTTCTAGCATTTTGCTTTCCACCATAGGAATACCCAATGCCATATTTGACATTAGGAGGTCTTGTGGCCAAGTATGCACTACGTGCATATTTGACCTTCTCCTTGTCAAATATGCCACTTTGGGCAGGATGCTTATCCTTGGTAGAGGTTGACTTGTCTTTCAAGCTAGTGTCAACTTTATCACATGCACAAGTAGAAGCAGTTTCAATTTTAAGGGGTTGAGAAGGCGAGCTTGAAGAGGATGAAGGGTCACTTTGCTTGAGTGACTCAACTTGTACCTCAAGGATCTTGTTAACCTTGATTAGGTTAGCAAGTTCGTCCTTGATTGTAGCATTTGAGTCGCTTAACTCCAAGTAAGCCTCCTTGCTTGAAGCTAACTCAAGATCTACTGACTTGCTTCGCTCCTTTTCAAGTTCGAGAAGCTTTTCAAGTTCAAGATATTCCTCCTTTTGGGAGATAATCATATCTTCTTGACGGTTTATCAACTTTTCCTTCTCAACGAGCTGATCAAGTAGAAATTACATTTTTGCAGTTGTTTTCTTATCTAAGCCAATGAGCATATGTTCATTATCACTAGCAATTTCACTATCACTAGAATAGGAATGCAAGAAAGAGGATTTGGTTGTTACCTTTCGTTTACCTTCCTTTGCCATGAGGCAAGTTCCGTTCCCCTTCCATGCCCCGAGAGTGTGGAAGAGAGTGGACTTTATTGGATGTTTTCTCGATGGCTATGCTATCCATCTCCTCTTCTTCTTCAGATGAGGACTCATCATTTGAGTCCCACTCCTTCCCTAGATGCGCTTGTTAAGCTTGCTTCTTCTTGAAGAATTTCTTGGGTTTAGGCTTTGTTTCCTTGGTCTTCTTCTTGTTTTCTTCATATGGGCAATAAACTATAAAGTGGTCATATTCACCACAGTTATAGCATGCCCGCCTCAACTTCGGTCTTGATTTTTCCTTGTACTTACCTTCACTTGATTTAGCCCCTTGTCTTTTCTTCATCATTCTTTTGAATTTCTTCATGAATAGTATCATGTCATCTTCATCCAAGTCGCTGCTCTCATCGTCGCTGTCCTCTTCTTGTTGAGCTTCTCTGACTTCTTTAGACAAGGGCTTGAGAGTGGACTTTAAAGCGACCCCTTTCTTCTTTGCCGAGGTGAGATCGGCAATCTCCTTGACATGCTTTGCTTTCTATTCCATCATCTTGAAATTGATGATCTTCCCAAGAAACTCATCCGGGGTCATTTTCTTGTACTCGAGGCTTTCTCTAATCATCGAGCACAAGGTGACATTGTGAGGCATGAAAGCTCTAAGAATTAGCTTCACCACCTCGTGGTCATTCCACTTCTTGCTTCCTTATGCTCGAACCTTGTTGATGAGTGTCAATAAGCAGTTGTACATGTCTTGCGGCGACCCGTCTTCTTCAATGGCGAATCTTCCCAATTTGCCTTCGATCATTTCAATCTTCGCTTCTCGCACATGACGATCGCCTTCATGTGCGGTTTGCAATGTATCCCATATTTCTTTCGCAATCTCGAGTCCATCCACCTTGGTGAACTCGTCCTGACTAAGTGATGAGGTGATGACTGCAGCAGCTTGGGCATTTCGATGGATTGCTTGCTCTTGGCTAGGTGTGAGCTCCTCATCATCTTCGGGGGTATCTATTCCTGTAACCACAATGTGCCACAAACCTGGGTTGAGTGAGATCAAGTGCATTTTCATGTTTTACGTCCACATTGAGTAGTCATTGCCATCAAAGTGTGGGGATTTTCCAAGTGGAATAGATAGATAATGATTGTTGTTAGAATTTAAGCGATCATAATTAAAAGGATATCGGGAGTAGTCGTTGTGACTACCCCCTTCCTCTTCTTCTCGTCTTCGATCTTCACTTTTCCCTTGGAGAGGGTTTTCTTTCATAGGAGCGCCTTGAGTTCCAACGTCTCCTCATCGTCATCCTCGAAGTCTTGAATAGCCTCAAGGAGCCTCTCCAATTTTTGGTTCTTTTCTTCTTCAACCTTCTCTTGGTTGATGTTCTTGTGTATGTCCTTCATGTCCGACATGTTCTCTTTGAGCGATTAGTCTCCTTTTGAAGAGTCCTGCTCTGATGCCAATTGAATGTGGCCTAGAGGGGGGTGAATAGGCCTTTTTGATTTTTAGTCAGAACCTGCAACACTTAACAAACTGATCAAATCCCGAGATATCGGACTAGTCCGATAAAGTGCGGACTAGTCCGGTGCGTGCGGACTAGATTGATCAAGTTTGATCGATTATCTCGATCCTAGGATGTATGCAGCGGAAAATTACTTGTAATTGAGTGTCACACAACTATGAACTAGGATGCAGCACAAGTTAATCTTATATTCAATGTTTCAACGTAATGTAAACAAGATTTATTGAAACCCTAGATAGATATGAAGAGTAAGAACAATTTGCGCAAAGTAAGAACACAAGCTCTTTATCCCGTGGTTCGGTTCCCACAGAGGCAACCTACATCCACTTTGAGGAGTCCACAAAAGGACCGGGTCTTCTCCGACCCTACCCTCGTCGGATCGCCACGGAGGCCAATCCTTTTCACTAATCACAAAGGGCAAATAACTAAATTCCAGGGGCCTTCTCACAAGTTGAGGGCTCCCCAAGATTACAAGATGAACACCACCAAGAACACACTCTTAAGATCACAATGAAAACCACAGGAGTGTGTTAGGGAATCAAACCAAGAGCTCAAACGTGTGGAATCTTGTCTCTCCTATGATCCAAAGTGAATCCTCAAGGGATTGATCTTTCTTGCGTTGGATTTCGTGGAGAGAGGTGTTTTCTAGGCTCTTGGAAGGTGTGACGGTGTTGGGGGTCGAGAGAGATGAAAGATGGGTCGTGCACACCTATTTATATGGGGTTCCCAAAAGTTTCTGTTAGGGTTTAGAAAGACCGGACAAATCTGTGGTGGACACCGGACTAGTCAGGTGTGCTGCCTGTAGGAAACCCTAGGTGTCCCAAAATATCGGACTTGTCCGAAGTGAAAGCGGACTAGTCCGATTTGGTTCTGGAAATCTTCGGACTAGTCCGTTGAATATCAGACTTGTCCCGATAGGTGAATCCCTTAGTGAATTTGGGGAACAAGTCCGCACTTGGAGGACTTGTTTGATTTAGGTCAGAGAGATTTCGGACTAGTCCGTGCTAACATCGGACTTGTCCGATTGACATTAGAAAGATATCGGACTAGTCCATGGTGTTATCGGACTTGTCCGATTTTGTGCAACTTGTGAAGTGTTTGGGGGACTAGTCCGCACTGGGGAGGACTAGTCTGATTCTAGTCAGAGAGATATCGGACTAGTCCGTGGTGATATCGGACTAGTCTGATCAGTGAAAAACTGGACTTTGAGGACAAGTCCGCATTGTGAGGACTTGTACGATCTGGTACAGAAAGAAATCAGACTAGTTCGGGGTCAGTCGGACTAGTCCGGTCCTGTATAATTTTGTGCAATGTGTGAGGTTATTTGTGCTTGAGCTCTTGGGGTGTGTTTCCTTAACACACTCCATACACAATGATCTACTACACTTTGTTCTTGAGCTCTTTTCCGCATTGCTTCTCATTCTCCTTTCTTTTTGGCGTTTTGTTCATTCTTTCATTAGAACCTGTGCTCACCTCAACAATGTGGTTAGAATCTCATTTGCTTGTCATAAATCAACCAAAACCCACAAGGGATTCCTAGATGCACTTTCAAACACACGCGCCAATACTGCCAGGGAGCCCTACGGATGCAACTTCACATGCCCCAATGGTTGCTTCTCCAATGGCTGGCGGTCGCAACATGCTTCCTATCTCACGGAAAGGAGATTTCGAGTGGCCAACCGCCTGCACCTCTCCCGCTCGGGCTGGCAAGGCTTGACTGATGGATCTCGGAAGCCCATCCATGAGCAGCGATGATGGCTGCTCCAAGCTCGCGGGGGGGCTTTCCGTGGCCCTACCTGAGATGTTCTAATCCATAATGTTGTGGTCCCACCATCAGCATTACAAACGCCCTTCTCCACCCAGATATGTGAGGGCTCTCGGTTGTGGGCCATCTCATAACCACCACCATCCTTTCATTGCTATCCTCTGCCTCTCATCGTCGTGACCCTTCATACTTCTCCGCCCAAATTAAGGGGGTGGGGGTGGAGGGGCTCACCTCGACCATGGGCCATCTCAACGCGCTGACGCACTGTCATCCTTCTCTGTCCAGATTCACAGCAGAGGATTTGGGGGGGGGGGGAGTTGGACCAACATGATCTTAACTGTGGTGCGACCATTTAAAGATCAGCAGGAGCCCTATCTTAATGATGGGCATATATCCCCTTTCTTAAGATACGAACATGGGATGTAATTCAACATCTCGGATCCACTTGCATCATTGGGTCATCCCCAGACCACGAAGGGCGCGAAAATGCAATCTTATATGTGGATGCATCATGGGTGACATGATTCACAAGTGTGTTTGCCGAATCTCTAAGTGAAAATTGAATCCAATTATGGATGGACGACAGCAGCGCATATGTTGTCACGTACTCCCTGAAGCGCCGTTTTGGAGATCTTCAGTGACATATTTCGACTATATTCTTTTATTTTAACGACCCTCTGTATGATTGGAGGGCTCGCTGTCATCATATAGAGATGATGAGAGAAGTCAGTCTCCATTGGGACGCATGACATTTAGTGCAAATATTCATGTACTAAATTTATATTTTCTCTTTTATTTTTGTTTATGAAACAAACCAGGTTGTGTGGGTGTCCGCTGTTCGCAGGCATATGGAGGCTAGATTATAATACATTATCTAAAAAAATGCCATGTCTTCTTACAAATTAAGTAAGGGGAAGTCTGACTAAAAAATTTCTTCTCTAGACCCCAATAGACAAAATTATACTTGGCAAGAGAATGGCACGATCTACCAACAAGTGTTATGGAGTGTTCCGAATGATTGCACCATTCTAGGTGCACAATTCAGAACCTGTATCCCAATTTTCCTCCATTTGAGTCGAAACATTGTTGCTCACTGATCTCTGAAACTTTACCATCCTCTTGCAGGCACCAACTCTGGCAAAGCTTTGTCGATCGAAAGGGAAAAATTGGCCACAATACTTGGGTATTGTGCTAGGGAAACTAGAAACTCAACAAGACACTGATCCTGTTGAAAAAGTACACACCGTTCGAGGTCACATTGTTCTGTTCCACTTGGAGGTTTTTTACTGGAAAACAGCAGGAGAAACCCTGCTATTATATTAATTAGTATAATACAATATAGTTGAGGTAGTCAAGTACAACAACCAAGTAAACATACACGACTAACATGACATTACAACCAACCTTTACCATCTAATAAGATAAAGCAAAACGATCTTGACTCTCCAAGAACTCTAAGAAAGACCCACACAACTTGTGCCACCAATCCCATCAACCTTGGACATCAAGGCTCTAGTATTCCTAGACAAGCAAGGCACATATGACAATGAAGCCTCCAGAATCATCAGATTCCACCCATTAGTCACTCGCTTGACGACCACTGGATAAACCAATTGAGCATTGGTGACTTAGATGGGGAACCTCATATCCTTCCTTGTGTTAAGACCCCATGGGGCGTTTGAAACATGAGCCTTTATCTTTATGAATAACCACCCAACTCACTTGGAATCATGATGAAGAGAAGGTTTCAAAGCATGATTGGTGGCGAAAGGTTTCAAACAAATTCAAGGTGTTGATTATGATGAAACTTTCTCACCCGTTGCAATGCTAAAGTCTGTTCGGATTCTTCTAGCAATTGCTGCATATTTTGATTATGAAATATGGCACATGGATGTCAAAACAGCCTTTCTTAATGGAAGTCTGACTGAGGATGTGTACATGACACAACCTGAGGGTTTTGTTGATCCTAAAAATGCTAGTTAAATATGCAAGCTTCAAAAGTCCATCTATGGACTGAAGCAAGCATCATGGATTTGGAATCTGTGTTTTGATGAAGTAATCAAAGGGTTTGGTTTCATCAAGAACGTAGAAGAACCTTGTATTTACAAGAAGTTTAGTGGGAGCGCACATGTATTTCTGGTCCTACATGTAGATGACATATTATTGATCGGAAATGACATTCCAATGCTTGATGATGTTAAATCCTTGTTAAGGAAAAGTTTCTCAATGAAGGATTTAGGAGAGGCAGCGTATATTTTTGGCACAAAGATCTATAGAGATAGATCTAAAAGGCTAATTGGATTAAGCCAAGATACATATATTGACAAGATATTGAATCGGTTCAATATGCAAGATTCCAAGAAAGGTTTCTTGCCAATGTCACATGACATTAATCTAAGCAAGAGTCAGTGTCCTTCGACACCTGATGAGCAAAACAGGATGACAACGAATCCTTATGCTTCGTCTATTGGATCCATCATGTATGCCATGCTATGTACATGCCCAGATGTATCTTATGCTCTAAGTATCACGAGCAGGTATCAATCAGATTATGGTGAGGCTCATTGGACCGTTGTCAAAAACATCCTTAAGTACTTAAGAAGAACTAAGGATGTGTTCTTAGTGTTTGGAGGTGAAGAAGAGCTCGTTGTAAAAGGTTACACTGATGCTAGCTTCCAAACTGATAAGGATGATTCTAGATCGCAATCCGCATTTGTGTTCTGCCTCAATGGAGGGGCAGTGAGCTGGAAAAGTTTCAAGCAAGATACAGTAGCAGATTCAACCACAGAGGCGGAGTATATTGCAGCTTCTGAAGCTGCAAAGGAAGTTGTTTGGATCGGAAAAATTGTTTCTAAGTTGGGTGTTGTTCCTAGCGCGTCCAGTCCTGTGGATCTCTACTGTGACAATAGTGGAGCCATCGCACAGGCAAAGGAGCCTAGATCACACAAACGATCCAAACACATACTACGACACTATCACCTCATTCAAGAGAGCATCGACCAAGGTGATGTGAAGATATGCAAGGTGCACACGGATTTGAATGTTGCAGATCCGTTGACAAAGCCTTTCCACAATCAAAGCATGAGGCACACACGAGATCTATGGGTATTAGATACTTACATCAGTGATCATAGTGTGTAGTGGGAGACTTGTGTCACAACTATGTTTATGTACTATTAAAATTGTTATAAGAGTAATCATTATTTACATTGATCATCAAGTACGTGACTTGTTCGTGAAACTCTTTATTAATAGTAATGTTAATCTAGATGATCCCTAGTCTATATCATTATATAAGATAATGATTGCATACAGACTAGCACATGTATTAATTGATGATCACATTTCACGGATCATAGATATGGAGATATCGAATTAATAATGTTAACACATGTTAGTGAACATGGTGTTGGATTGACCCACTCCAAGACACTACTGGGATTGTTATTTCCATATGTGCCATCAGTTGGTCTTGAGTGATACACCTGCTGGATCCTTAGACCTGAGATCGCCATTGTTTCTCACTATGTGTAGTTGTGTGCTTTGAGACTACCAAACGCTACTCCGCAACTGGGTAGTCATAAAAGTAGTTTTCGGGTATATAATGAAACATAGAATGGGATGTGCGTGGCACTACAGAAATCCCGATCAATTACGTCAGCCAGGACCAACGTAATTAAGGCCTAAACCGATGTAAGTTACTTAATTACGTCGGTTTTCCCTTAAATACATTGGTTGCCACCCGACGAAGCAGCTTGGACGTAATTAAGGTAACTTACGTCAGCCACCGACGAAAGTTACTTAATTATGTCGGTATTCGGCAACCGATGTAAGTTATTTACCGGGATGGGCCGCAGTCAGCGGCCGACGTAAGTTAAACGGCATAACTTATGTCGGTTGCGCAAAACCGACGTAAGTTAAGTGGTTTAACTTACGTCGGTAAGGTCTGACCGACGTAAGTTAAATTGGGCTAACTTACGTTGGCTTGGCCATAGCCGATGTAAGTTAAGTTTTCATTTTTTTAAAAAAAAAATAGAAACTGACTACCTCACAGGATTGTGAGCTCCAGACAGATCACAAAACAGTGCACAAACAGTTTATACAATACACAGATCACAAAATAGTCCAGAAAACATTCAAAACATCCACAACAACACAAAACGGTTTCAAAACCATTCACCGGGCTACACGCTTGCCCTTCCACTACCTCCGGAGCCGAGATCTTCTCAGCGCGTTCCTCTGGGTGCCTGTAGATGTGGCGAAGGAGTTTGAGCCGCATTTCCCGAACCTTGCAATAGAACCATATATATTCCCTGTATTAGCCTTGTAAAGAATTGCACAACCATATTATACTTCAATCGATCCATTTAAATCATGAACTATCACATATTATTGAATGAAACAAATTTTACCAAATTCCACTTACTGCATATGATGTTATGGTTATTTTGATATTAAGTGATGCATGCAAGCAACAAGTGGAGGTAAAACTTTGTAAAGGTGTACACTCTAGAAGTAAAGTTCATTTCATAGCAATTGTTCGTCCCAACAACAAGATAGGATCTTGCCGACTCCTAGAATGTGAAAGAGTGGATAATTCATTTAAGAAGCTTAGCACAATATTAAAGAAAGAGTTTATCACCTGCTCTGGTGTATGCAGCGGCAGAAGCGTAGGAATCTCGATATCTTGACCGCTGTGTCGAGCAAGAGTCTGCCATTGCAAAATATTAGAAGCTATATGTTATTTAGATGCTATGAAATTTAACAACGGTACTTTAAATTACTTACCGCCACCGCTGCTTGCATCTGAGCCATCATTAAGGCCATCCTCTGCTGCTCCTCCCTTGCCTCCGCTCTCGACCTCTCCAGCTCTGCCTAGGTCTGCGTTAGCGTCTCCATCAAGGCGAGGAGCTCCAGCTGGGTCTGGGAGAGACGACCACTGGTGGTCCCAACAGACGAGGCCTGCGATGATGAAGCGCCTCTCAAAGGTCGTGTCGATCTCGAGTCGACAACTCCATCAAAAATGGTAAACCTGCAAAAGAATGAAAACACTAAGTAGAAGAAGATAAATTGAAAAAGAAATGAAACACATGAACAACTCACCGTCCATGGGCCTTCCCGCCTCCGCTTGCATACGCGGCTTGGGGGTCGATCGGCGCGCTTTCCCAATCGTAATCTGCACCAAGTATCTTCGTGACCTCCTGCGCGTACTTTGCCTACAAAACAAATAAATCTTGTAAGCATGTCAATAATAGTATTAGTTATAATGAAATTGATGAATTTTGAAAATTACCAGTCGGTCGGCTGCGACCTGACTACACTGCCCTGGCTGAGAAGGGTCACTTCCCTTGTGACCTCTCTTCCAAACCTGGGTCGGGGTCGGCTCCTGACCCATCTCTCACTCTTGTATAGCCGTGTTAGTGAGATAAATATATTAGGAACACATAAATAAATTGAAAAAGTACTTACCATGCGTTTAGCCAACGCAAGTAGTCGTCGCCGCCATAGTTGTGCTTGCCCTCGGACCCCATGTGGCATTGTATAGCCTTTGTGGACTTATTGATGAAAGCTTCCCTAACCCAGTACCGACAGAGAGCTAAGTACGCCTCAATGTTACCCTGTAACCAAGAAATATTAACCTGCACATATTTCATTTTTCATCAATGCAGTTAACATACATAGATATTGTAAATATTGAACAATATTAAAAAAATACCTTCGTGTATTGCTCCTCTGTCAAGTACGCGTCGGAGTCCTTCCTAAATGGACCCCTTTGCTGCTCCTGCTCCCGGGGGTGCCGCTTGTAGTACGCGTTAACGGCCTGAATCCGGGCGTTCAACAACGCCGCCGTCGTGAGCTTCCGAGCGTTGTAATGGAACACACGTCTCGCGTGGTCCTCCATGCCCGGTTCCTCTACTTGGTACCTCAGCTTTAATCAAACAAATATTTAAGCTATATGCATTAAAAATTCAAACGAGTTGAAAAAAATGAAACAGTTAAACTTACCATAAAATCGTGCCACATGGCTCCCTGAACCGTGACGTGGACCGGGAGAGAGACACGAGCGTAGTCATCCCACGATAGGGCAGGGAAACCGTCAATGACACCAGGGTAGTGCAACTCCACGATAGCACCCACGACACTGTTAACCTGCCTGTGGTGCTTCTCAGCCCCCGTGAATGAAAAGTCATACCAACATCTGCAAAATATATTAAATCATTAAGTAAAGGAAAACAACATCTAATATTTAATATACTATATACAGTTACAAAGCTCGGCGAGATCCTTTCGAGCCTTTAAATTGTCTTTTGTTTTGCCCGTCATGTCCATGCATGTGCTTATGATACATTCGGCCATATTACGCTCTTGATGCATAGCATCAATGTAGTGCCTTAGAATCAACGACTTCACATACGGTAGCTCCCAAAGTCCACATATGTGAGTCCAATTGTGTTTGTCTCCATAACCTTCGAAATATCCAGGAAGACCTTCATCTGGCCCCAATTTGTCCAACATATCATATATTTCTGACCCGTTAAGATGTTTTGGTGGTCCTTTAGTGACAACGGTGTTCTTTCTGAAGACATTTCTCTATTGTCTAAACAAGTTATTCAGAGGCAGTCAATGTCTATGACAATCGAAGTAAGATATCTTGCCTCCATGGGTAAGTCGAAAGCAAACGGTATCCGAGGCACATATCGGGCACGTCAATCGACCATGAGTGCTCCATCCATAAAACATGACGTATGTTAGAAAATCATGGACGGACCACAAATAAGCAGCTCGGAGGTTGAATTTTTGCTTCTTGTAAGAGTCGTACGCTTTGACTCCTGTCCACAACATTTTCAACTCTTCAATCAACGGTTTCAACATCACGTTGGGACGTGACCCAGGATGATCCGGCCCAGGTACAATGAGGCTAAGAAACATGAACTCATTCTTCATGCAAAAAGTCGGTGGAAAATTGTACCAACAGGAGTATGGTGCGGCGTTTGTGTTGAACGGTGTGAACCCATCTGTCGCCAACCGATGTGAACATTTCTCACTTCACGACCGAATTCTGGGTCGAACTGGTCCAGCGCCTTCTATGCATCACCATCGGACGGGTGCATCATGACTCCATTGTTCTCACGCTCACCTTCTTTTTGCCATCTGATGTGTCTGGCCATTTTTTTTTAAGGAACAGCAGCTTTAACCTCGGTGTCACAGGTAAGTAACGAAGCTACTTACGTGCGACTTCCATCGTCACAGTATCACCATCGTTATTAACAACTTCGACAAACCTCGGTTTACCACATTTTAAACATTTGTTCTCATTGGCATGCTCTCTCCAGAAAAGCATGCAAATGTCCGGACAAACATCAATCTTCTCGTGCTTCATATCGAGACCGGAAAGAATTTTCTTCGACTTATACATATCTTTAGGAACTTTGTTGGGATGTGGAAGGGCATCTTTGAACAAATTGATGAGCTCAATGTAAAAATTGTTAGAAAAGAAGAACTTTGACTTAATTGCCATAAGTCTAGTCACAAAATTGAGGATTGTCATTTTAGTGTGTCCATGCAGCGCCTCTTCTGAATCTTTGAGACGTTTTGAAGAACTCTTTAACCTCTATTGTTTGAGGATCTTCTGTAAGCTCTGGTAGTATGGCTTCCAACATCTCATCCATCATATCAACCTCCGTGGCATCATCATTGTCTGCTTCCACTTCTCGTACACCCTGAGAAGGTGTCTCGCCGTGGAAGTTCCACAACTCATAATGTGACACATAACCGTTTCGACACAAGTGCATCGTAAGTTCCACTTTGTCCAAAAACGTTCCATTTCGGCATTTCATACATGGGCACTGCGCCTTATCGCTATTTGACAATGAAAAAGCTCATTCAACAAAAGCTTCTGTCTTTGCTTACCACTTATCTGAGTGACCAACAGTTCTGCTCTTCCAACCAGTGTACATCCAACTACGATCTTCGCCCGTGTTTGACTCTGCAATTAATAACCAGACAAATTATCGTTAGTTTCTCGTTAATTTATGCACGATAGAGGAAATAATGAGAGAGGCAGTGAATTGGGTTCGAGCCTGCTCGAAGCCTGACACGGGCCATGCTCGGGCTTGACCTCAGACCCTGCTCGGGCTGCCCTCGGCTCCCTCGCCTCGTATTGAGTCATTGCCCGCTGCCCGCCATCTGCGATGCCCAGCCCGATTCTTCCTCGAATCTATGAGGATGCGAGGCGAGCCCGACAAGTGACGACTCCTAGACTCTCGTCTAGAGGAGGCGAGGCAAGGACCCGGGTAGGTCTACGGCGAGCCGACAAAACTGTTGGTGAAGAAGCTGCGGAGGAGGCGATGAGGCGCGAGGAGGTGACCACGGCTCGGTCAGGCTTCGGACCGGCACAACACGCTCCACAAACGGTATACAGGATAGGTTACGTTGCGCAAGAGTGAGAGGAAATTTGGTCTTAGATGACAATTCCACATCCATTTCCACCGTCCATGCAATCGCGGGTCATTGACGTCCTTACCAACCTATTTGCTTTTGTGTCGCCTTGACGCATACGGTTGCGTGTCGTGCCCTTCCTGGTTGGTCACTTAACCCTAATGATTCATCAATGTTTGATTATCATCTGTCTCACAAATCACGAAATTTCGGCAGCATAACGCCGCATATTTAATACGACACCCCCCTATCTGATGCAGTTCTTAAAGTACAAAAGGGGGGCAAAGGGTTAGCTGGGAAACCTGTTGTCTTACGGATGTTGCGAGTCAAGGACACATACTCACAACATACATTTTTGGAGTTTTCATCGTCTTATATGTACTAACAAACACGCGCGATGTGAACGGGGGGTCTTGC